>VXBO01011369.1:681728-711018 GCA_013400135.1 Rhinoptilus africanus | reverse complement strand
TTTTCCGAGGGGGAGAACGGTGCCGAGCTGGGGCCGGGGGGAGCCGGTGCCGCCGGGGCGGGCTGCGGGAGCGGGGGGGAGATGCCGGATAAAGGTCCGGGGAAGCAGCGGTCGGTGAAACGAAGGCAGAGGGCTGGGGGGAGGCTGGGGAAGGCGCAGGGCAGGCGGCCATCCCGGGGCAGCTTCGCATCCGAGCGGGACTGGGCTGCTCCCGGGACCGGCATCGCTCCGGCTCCGCGCCTCGGGGAGCCTTCGGCCCCTGCGCGGAACGGCGCGGGGCGGGTGCGGAACCGCCCGCGGAGCCAAGCGCGGTGCTCGGCCGGGCCTCGGCGGCGGGCCTGCAGCGGCCGCCGGGGCCGGGGATGGGGCTGGACCGCTTCTAGCTGAAAAGGGAACTTTCTTTGCCCTGGGGAGCGGGGAGAGTAAGCGGTGACCCCCCCCCCCCCCCCCCCAAATTCTGAGGAGAAAGCTGCCCCGCTCTCCGTGCCTGCCCCCGGGTGATGCGGGGGGGTCCCTCCCAATCCTGCGCCCGACTGGGAGAGGTTCAAAAGCCCTTAATAACCATTGAAAGAAAGATTAATCTGACCCAGGCTCAAAACATCCAGATCGTGCCTTATTTCCACATTGGCTTGTTTCTCTGCCTTTGTTTTTTTATGTTTGGGTATTGCTAATTGAGGGGTGGGGGTTTTTTTGAGTTCGTAAAGCAGAAGAGTGTTGCTAGATACAGCAAGAAAGAAATAAACCCAGCGCCCCATTGGCATTTTTTCCCCTCTGATGAGAACAATACAGGCTCACTGTGAGCCTGCCCAAACATGGGCTGCCTTTTATTATGTATTGGTACAGTGCCTGGCGCAATAGGGTCCTCTTTTTGGCTGGGTTGGGATGCTGAGCGCCAGGAAGAGCTCGCCAGCACACCGCTACCGGGCTGTGTTTGTAACTAACGCCGCCGGCCCGCACGCTGGGCGCTCGCAACGGGAACAAGCCCGCTGCTTCTCTCCGTTTGAAGGAGCAGATGCTCCTCTCCTGCCGTCTGCCGTCGCTTGCGTGGCTCTTGAAAGTTTCAAACTCTCCGGTACTTCTTTTTTTTTTAACATTGGTGGGTGTAATTTAAAAAACTGAAGTTAACGGCAACTTTGTGGTTGAATTGAAAGCCTACGTGACATCTAACTGTCCGTGTGAGAGCTAACGTCTGTTGGCATCAAAGCTGACACAGCAACTTATACTTGTAAGAAGGTTGCTGTAAAGCTTTGGTCCGAGACACCTGCGTGTTCCTGTACCCCGAGGAGATACTATGTGAAACCTATCTGTCTGCCTTACGCATTTGCGGAATTGGGTCACCGCTGGTGGACCCTTCACTGGAGGTGCCTCCTTCACCAGAGGCGTTTTTTTATCATCACTATTCATATGATATCGTATTGATATTGCAAACTTGGGATTTTTCACCTTGAGTGTATTGCAGTTTTAATCCAAAGGTGCGGTATCAGAAAGCTTCAAATAAACAACTTAGCTCGGGGAGGAGGAGTTGGGTCTGTTCTTAAGCACCCTAATTTTACCTTTTTTTTTTTTTTTTTAATGTGAATCTTTTTTGAAGGAACTGGAAGGGGAAGGGAAGTAGGATTTAACTTTTTCTTTCGCCCAATAGCCTTTTCAGTTGCTGTTTTTTATTCCAGTGCTGGTTGCAGAACTTGCGCAAGTCACTCACCTGCAGGAAACATGAGGTCGCAGTACGTCACAGCGCCTGCCGTCACTCTCCTGTTCCTGCTCTGGGTCCAGTCAGCGGCAGGCTGCAATAAGGCGCTCTGTGCTAGCGATGTCAGTAAATGCCTGATACAGGTAGGAGTTGTGTCTCCTTTACATGCTTCAAAGCATTTCAGAAACAGTTCTGAGGCTGTGTCTTGAAAAGATCCAGTGATCAAGTAAACGAGATTTTATGTTAAATACTGTTGGTTTTTTCCAGAGCATTTCATTATGGTCTCCTGCACCTGTAAATGCAGATTAACAACAGTTTTATAGATAAGTGCATGTGTATATGGGCATGTTTCTTCTTTTAATGGAAACATTTTCAAGTCAAGGGTTAGGATTGATGGGTTATTGTTAGAAGGCACTACCAGCCACACCGTTAGCTTTCAGTCTCTTACTTCTTTATTAGTGGTATCATGAATGAGCAGCAATTTAAAGCAGACGTTTTATTAGGGAGGTTTCTGTGTGCAACAGTTGTGGGTTTTTTTAAAGATACCTGCAATACCAGCAGTTCAGATGTGCTTGCCATGTTTCGATATGTCTGCGATGTTCCCCTTGTCTGTTCCCCTTAACTTGCAATCCATCCACTTTCTTAAATCTCCCAGCCCATGCAGAGGGTCGGTAGTTGATGCCTGATGCTCCCCGTAACATCAGGTTTGTACGGTCGACAGAAAGATGCCTAAAAACTCACATGAGAGAGCTAACACGAGTAGGGACCTAACTTGTCTTCGAGTCTCGAGGTGCATTTGGAGAAGCTTTTTAATCAGGAGGGACCTATGGCTACTAATGGCAGCGAGCGAGCTCTGAAAGCATGCGGGTCTACCTTAAAAAAAACACAAAACCAACAACCCACCAAAAACTTAGGAGTTGAACTGGTAGGCAATGGATCTTAAACTCAAATCCAGTCACTGCTTTTGACTCGCCGTGTGTCTGTCCACGCAGGGAAAGAGACAGACGGAGACCAGGTTCCTCCTCTTATAGTAGAAGTTCAGAGGCACGGCGTGCAGCAGAACAAAAGCCCCTTTTGTAGCAGAATGGCAAGTAGTTCTGCTATCTACCAAGTCTTTATTTACTGATGGTGTATTGAGCACACATCTTGACTCCATATTGAAAAAAGGAGCCATCCTGTGGTCGGTTGCAGCTTCCTTGCGATAAATCGTTTCATACTGCCTCTTTGTAGATTGGAAATGCAAAAGCAGAGAACACAAATATCATATGCTGGTAACGTGTGAGTATGCTTGCTGTAAATGTATGATCACAGTCTGAAAAGCAATGCAGAAGTGGTGTGAAGCATTTCCATGTTTACTTCATTTCATTGACTTCTGTATAAAATTTGTCTGGTTTACAAATAAAACTATGTGCCAGGTTCACAAATCATCCTGTGGAATGAAGACTGGATGTAGGCTGTAGTCTTCTTCCTGGCTTCTGCACTGCCATTGCTTTAAAAATGAAAATAAAATAGCTGTTTCTTCTATCTCCACTGTGGTCTGTGGAGTTGTTAAATACAGGAGCAAGAAAGAGGGTTTTGAATTCTGTCGTTTCAAAGACAATGCCAGTGTTTTTGCTGGGCATTGTGCGCCGTGACAAACTGATGCACTTATACGTTCCTTCCATTGCATTTTTTTCAAACCACCTCTAGGCTTGAAGCCTTTAAAGAATAAGATGCTAGTTGTCACACTGGATGTGCGAGGCACTTAAATAGCAAGTGCGGTGGTGCAGATTTAGGGAATAGCTGTTGGTCCACATGAAAGGGAAAGAGGGAGTATTTATTGTCTCCTTTTCCTTTGCCACTGATGGAGCCCATCATCTGTGAAAGCAGAGACATCTCCTTCCCAAGTAACCATGGAACCTTTTATCAAGTCAAGCTTGAGACACCCAGCATTTAAACTTCCTTTTTATGAGCTGGTCTGGATAGAGTACAGCCCAGGAGAAGTGGAGCTAATGCTACTGGAGTCCTTCCTCAGCTGGGAATAAGACGGCTTGAGGTTCAGCACTGCAGTGAGGCGGCTCTCAGGACTGTGCTTTCCTTGGATTATGTTGGCATTTCTGCAGCGACACATCCCTGTGCGTGCAGAGAGACCCCTGTACTGCCTCACTCGCTGCAGGTGTGTTCTCTCTTACTTTGTACAGGTGATAGCAAATCCCTTTTTAAAGCATTTCCCTAAAATCGAAATCGTGTGCAGTTCTCCGAGACGGTAAAGTAACTCAGACCACGTGAACCGCGTACAATTACGGGGGAATGCCGCTCTTCATTTTCACCGTCTGGCTGCTCTCGTCCAACGAACAGGCCTGACTTACCGGTCAGTATTCATTCTTTATAGAAGAAGAGATCAGGTCAGACTAGTCTGATTGTGGATATGAAGACTCCTAAAGCTTTGGCTTAAAGCAATTGTCATCTTTCTTCTTGGCGCTTTTTTTTTCTTCCTATTTTATTTTTTTAAATCTTCAGCACTGCTGTGTCAGATGCACTGCACTGGTATGTGAAGTGTGTGTTATTTCTTGGGTAGGTATACAAGTAGAGTATCTTAGTGTTTATGGGTTTTTTTCCCCCCCTCTAAGCTCTTCTGGAGAAATCTGAAATTAAAATACTGTGTTGAGTGAGTTTGCTTGACTATTACATGACATTTTTCCCTTACCTATTTTTATAACTGTTCTAGTTTGGCAAAATCCGTGGCTTGAAACCAAGATAATGTCACTCGGAGGCAAGTAGGGGAGGAAACAGAATGTGAATGTTTGTCATCTGCATCTGCGTGCAGAAAGTGAGGCTACCCGCCTTGGAGACGTAATGAGACAAAAGACCTGCTCTCTCAAAAAAGCATATGGCTAACATAAATATTTTTGCCAGCGCGGCTAGAAGTCATCACAGTCATTACTGACACTCCTTAGGAGCCGCTCTGCTTAAGGGTGGTCCCTACATAAATATTTATTTTGTTAGATCCAGAACAGAGCATGAGATCAACAACTCACATGCATTCAGCTTTCCTTTTACATCTCAAGGCTCTGGCTTCATTGGTGCTCTCGCAGTCTGCTGCTTGTTTTCCTGTAAGTAAAGGCCTATAACAAAATAGCTTTAGGCATCTCTCTGCATAAGCTTAGCCTTCGCAAAAAAACCTCTGGGGCTTCCTGAAGCTGTTGAAGGAGTCGTGGATAAGACTTTGGAGTGTAGACAGAGTGGGACCACAAAATTAGTTGCCTTGAAGGCTTTGGACATGGTTCCTTCCTGTGTCTCTGGCGTTGGGGCACGGAAGGCAATAACTGACTGTTACCTTGCTTTTCAGGTAGGCCACCGAGCCCTGGTTGCGCATAGCGTGCGTGTTGCAGTATTTATTCTAGCACATCTGCTGTTGACTTGGACGCGTGGGTTGTTTCGATGTTTCCATGTGTGGAGGAGATGAGGAGGCCAGTTAGGCTGTCTGGGCGGAGCGGAGGCATGTGTCCTGTCCTTGCAACATGGAGGAAATCCTTGAAGGCAGAAACCTCTAAGATGGGACGTTCCCACAACTGTTCATAGCAAATGGGTTTGAGGCAAGTCCCAGGCTGGCTCTCGCGGTGCAGAGCTACCTGCAGTGGCTTGGGTGGCACGTCCATGTTGTGCTGGAAGCCAGGCTCTTTAAACTGCTGCTGTCTGTAGGAAACAAACAGTACTACAGTTCGGTCACGGATTTCAGATCTTTCTAAAGAGGGATTGTTTTCCGGAGAATCCAGAGTTTTCACCCCTGAACACTACATTCCTGCGTTCACCTTGGCTGGCGCAGTATCGTTCCAATTAAAATCTCTCTTCATCTTTGTCTTCACCTCCTGTTCGTCTTGTGTACAAACTTGTCAGCTGGAAAGGATTTCCAAGACTTTTTTTAGCCCTGTGGTATGAAATAAACACCACTCCTTAACTTCAGGGCTCAGGAATCTAAAAATGACTTTTAGTGTCTGTGTTGTAGCTGTAGTACGCAGTAACGCAGTTGGGTTAACAAAACAGTTCTGGCTAGTTTGCTTCCAGGAGATTTTCTGTTATTAAACTGTTCTAGGAAAAAAACATTAGCTCTTTTTCTTTCGCTCCCCCTTGCAGTTTGCAGAGTTGTTGCCAATGCCTTCAGGTCCTGTTTCTCACTGCACGGAGAAAATAGTCTCTGTCATTTCAAGGAAGCTTTGAAAAAATGCAGATGTTAAATACCTTGTAAAAATCTTTATTTGCTCTCTGGAGCAGAAGCATCTTTATTGTACAAACATGCCTGCTTCCCATTTAATGCTGTATTTTTAGACCAAGAGGCTTATTTCTTGCCTAGCAAAATACATTCCCTGATGCACCTTCAGAAGTTGAGCTTGGGAAGTTGCCAAGTTGACTTATGAGTAATATTTTCTTCCACTGACGCCTCGCCACCCCCAGCTATCAACAAGGAACGTTTCTCATTCTGCCTCGCTTCACCCACGTCTCATGTAAGCATTCTTTTAAAAAGATGTATCCTGCACCAGTATCCAATGTGGATGAGTCAGGCAGAAGGACTCAAGAGTGGTTAAGGAAACCATGTACGTGCAAACGCATATACGGAAAAACATACAGTTATTGCCCTGAAGAGGCAGTCCAACTGTGAGAAGGAGGGAGCTGGAGAACTCTGTAGAAGACTAATAAGGTTGCTCTTTCTGCCCTCTTCCCTCTCCAAGTTAAAAAAAAATGAAAGTAAGAAATAAAAATAGAAAATAAAATAAAAACCAACCCTGCTCATAAGCCCTTCCTATGAAAATAAAGCTGTTAAAATACTGGTAGGTGTAGTGATGCTATCCAAAACTAATGCTTACACATATCGAAGCTAAGCATAATTTTGTTTATTACATTGCAAGTGTGTAATTTAAGGTTACATTTAATTCAGTGAGAATACTCTTAGATTCACACAGTGCAATCTATAAAACTGAAACAACTTAAATGTACTGAGTTTTCTGGCTTTGCTTCATACATTACATTTAATGGTTTAGGGAGAATCGCCTCCTCCCACATACTGGCTTGTTGGTGTTGCAATGTCTTTAATAAGTGTGAAGTTGTTTGCTCAGTTTTACTGTTAAAGAGCAAATATATAGGATATTTTTAATGCTAATTATGTATTCATGCTATTCTCTGGCCAAGGTAACAGTACTTTACTCGCGGTTGTTTTTAAAGTCGTTTTATTCAGGCTTTTTATTCTCAAGGCTGACACAATCTGTTTATCAAACGGAAAGATAAATATTTTAGAAATGCGTCATTCATTCACATAAGTCATCTTTCTAAGTTTGTGGTGTCTCCTCTTGTGGAAAAAATTGTATATTTTATTAATGAGCCTGTTTTTCATCTTTCACTTGGAAACGGCATAGTAATAGGTGACATTAATAAACTTTGAGGATGAAAATGTGAAAAAATCTTGGTAGCTTTCCACTCTGTAAATAACGTTTCAAGGCTTATGCATGTTGCAGAAATGCATGTGGAGCAGAAGTTCATGCTCGATCACTCAGCAGGACAAACAGTTCACGTTAAAGTCTGCAGGCAACAGCATTTCTCAGCATTACGTAGAAAACGCAACAGTTCATTAATTTGCTTTCTTTGATGGCTTCAAGATTTGTGATGTGGGATGAAGTGAATGGAAGAATATGGATCAATGAATTTATATTGCATTTATACATTGTCTGCAGCAGGTTTGGGGGTTTGTTCAGTTTTAGTCCAGAACCGGGAGCCCTGAAGCTTTGTTTGCTTTGTGATCAAAGAGAGGGGATGGGTGTCACCGTCTTCCCGGTCCAGTGCATAGCAGAGATTTGCCAATGGCCCTTCCAGTAAAGCTGGGAGTGGGAAGGATCCCATGGTCAGTGTTTCCAGTAATGGGATTTTGTTTTCTCACCAGTTGTGTGTAAGGTGATACTTAGACGAACGTCATCAAAACCAAATTCTGAGGCAGGACAACCAAATTCGACTTCTCGACTGTCCACGTTTTGCACTACAGCATGATTCAAGCCTGTATGTTATTGTCATGTAGCCACAGTCCTTCAGCCAAACTGGAATTACTAGTACGGATTTGAGTTAGAGGGAAGGAGAGCGCCTGGTTTTTAGATTTCCTTCACCTCTGTAGGCTATTTCCATGCTGTGAGGGCCACAAGTGTACGTCTTCAGCAGGACTGCTAAGTTCCTTTGGGTTTAGGTAATTTGAAGCAAAGGGTTTATTTTCTTGCTTCCATGCCTTTTCCATTTTTCTAGTTTAGCAACAATTAAAGAAAAATGCGTACGTGTACCATTTCACTTCCTAGAGGCTCCAGAAGTGTTGGAAGTATCCCAAGGTGTCCGTTTTAGGGGGGAGGAGGGAGAGGGTTTGAACCAGCTGGACCTCAGCGGGGGAAATAATCTGGTCTCTAATACTGCAAATGGAGAGCAATGCGTAACAAGCATTGGGAGATGCACAAATCCTGTGGTCAGATGACTTAAGGAAGTTCCTTTTAGAATCCATGAATAGGTGTGATGATAGACGACATGGATCTTCTTGAGTACGCACATGCGGCTTATAGCAACTTCCTTTTTTAGCTAAATTATAACGTACTATTTATGTATAAAGAAACATCCTTCTTTGAATTTCCTGTTGTGATGGGAAAAAACCCTCAAAGCGCTTGTAGATTCAGGCATACCCAGAAGTGCACACACCTTTCCCATGAGTAGGATTTTCTTTTTCCGCTTTTAAATGCTGACTTCAGATTTGTCTTTAGAATGTCACCTTAAAAAGAAAAAAAACAACAAAAAACAACCAGCTTGCAAAAGACCCTTTTGTAAACTAAGATTGGTTCTTTGGCTGGAACTGTTTTACCGTTTACTCACTGTATTAGCATACTAAGCTTTTTTAATGCCATAATTTGAGTTGCGGCTTGAGGAAGAGCTGCTCTGCCGCGTTAGCGTTTTACATCTGGGGTTGCTGACGAGTTTCTGTCATTTTCAGGAGCTGTGTCAGTGCCGCCCCGGGGAAGGCAACTGTTCCTGCTGCAAGGAGTGCATGCTCTGCCTGGGCACGCTGTGGGACGAGTGCTGTGACTGTGTTGGTAAGTTTGCATTTCTTTGGGATTTTCTTCTTTTCTTTTTCTTTTTTTTTTTAATTGCTTCCTCCTGCCACATGCTGAGCTCACAGTCTTATAATAGAAGTAAAACATCGGGACAGAATCTGCACTTTAAACATCTTACAGCCCATTCTGTGGGTACTGAATAAATTACTGTGGGGAACCAAATGTTTAAGGCTGTATCTGCTCTATGGAGCAGGGGGTGGCAGTCGTCCAGATTTTGTTTGGTTAATGTCATCATAACTGACTATTAATTTTGTCTCTAAAACACAAATTCCTTTTTGAATTGTCATCTTGAGGAAACTACTCAGGACCTGCTGCAGGGGGTTGGATCCTGTATGGAGGTTTCCGGCTGTAAAGTGTTTTGACAGATACCGCACAGGGACAATTTCAGGTTTGAGTTGCCTTGTGAATCCTTGTGACTAGTAGTAAATATGCACGGCCCTGTGTTTTTATTGTTCTTTTATTTGCAAAAAGAGCTCTTTGTGGAGGGTAAGAAAGAGGTATAAAAGTTCTTAGTGTAGGATTAGATGATGGTGTTGACAAGAACAGCGTTACTACTGACAGGTGGGGTTCAGAGGGCCCAGATCTTTGCCAGTGAATGCTGCCCCTGCTTAAGGAGGGTTTATTCTAGTTCCGTCTCTTGTTTTAAATGTACTGAAAGCTTCATCCTCCTGTGGTTGCTGGAAGTCTCCCTCTGCTGCCATTCAAAGTCCTTCTGGCTTCCACGAAAGGGATGTGTCTTGAGTGTTCTACCTGCTCTCACCTTCTCTGGCAGGCTGGGTCTTCTCTGAATTCATGAAGATGATTAGTGCCAAAATGCTCCTTTTCAGTGCATTGCTTCTCCTGTTCCATTGTGATGTGAATATGGTTTCTGGCATTCTGTTTTTTGCTTGGTTCTGGCTAGCTTACCTTTTCTTTACTGTCTTTCAGTAAGCAGTGGAGTGGTGTGGTGTGATTTGTCCCAATGGCATAAAGTATTTTCAGCCCCTGCACCTGCAGAGGATATACATTTAGAAAGAGGCCCTAGAGTTGTTTTTTCTATTTGATCTTGGGCTCCTTGAAAAGTGAAAAAAAAAAAAAATATTTCTAACTCCTTTTTCCCCCATTCCCTTTACCCTTCCAGTGTCGTCTCGTTTTTTGTCATGTAATACTGAAGTGCGCTGTTGTCGTATCAGTCATAGGGGTTAGGAATAGGATAGTAGGTTATTTCCCTAGTTCGGAACCATCTGCTGTAGAAATCAAGGCATAGTGTGCTGATCCTCTCTAGGAAGAACCTACTTCTTGGGATTGTGAAGAAAAAAAGCAAAGTCCACACGTAGGTGGCTAGTTGGTTTATTTCTAAATCTGCAGATTACTCACTGTTCTGCTGCTCTTTCCCATGGTGTTATCCAGGAGAGAAGTTAACAAGGTTTCAGGTTCAGTTTCCCAGTCATGACGAAGTTAAAACATCTCCTGATGGTTCTGACGGATGCCTAAACCTTGTTGGTTCTATGGTATGGTGCTATTCTTCTCCCCTTCAGTATAGGATCATCCTTGCTGTGGCCTTATTCAAATGAGGAAACAGGAGCGTGAGCCATACCCAGCTTCCTGAAGACAGTTCTTTGCTGCTACTTGAGCTGATGTTTCGGTCTCTCTATAAGCTGATCATGTGTAATGTAAAAACAGACAGGTTGTCGTGTCTCTCAGGTCCCCTCTGCTGTGAGGTCAGGAATTACCTCCTGCCTTCCAGCACTAACTTTACTGGTGCTCAGCTGATGCGCTGCGTTTTGTGCGGATGTTCTCTCTCTTTGCTGACAGGGAAAAAGACGCTGGAGGAGAGAGAGCAGTAACAGGTTCCTCTTTCCTCTATTTTTTCTAAGCTTTGTGAGATGAGCTCTTCTAGTCCCCCAGGTAAAGGCTTGTCTGCTTCCATCATTTCAATATCCCGTTTCCGCACCTTCTCATCCCAAAGCAGTAATGTAGGGAGTAATGTTCCTTACCAGTTGCTCGTAAGTTAAGCTTTTTTATTTTTGTTTTAACTAATGGTATTATTTTATAATAGCTATTATATATAAATATAATAATAAGTATAATTTTAATTGAAGTACTTTTAAAAATAAAAAGAGGGAAGGATTTGTCTGGAATGAGCAGTTACCCGTTAAAATACGAGCAATGGTTTCTTGGTACCATCTTGGGATAGTATTTTCAACTGCATTGATACACACACAAACTTTTACACATTCTGCAATTAATTTCATAAACAATCTTGATGTTATTTTTTTCCTGTGCATCCTTCTTATCAGTGAAATTTATTTTCTGACAGAGGAGGCCTCTAGAAAGGCTCACTGTTTCCATTTCACAACATTAAGATGACATCAACTAAAGTGTACACCTCTTATGGATCTGTATTAAACTCTTGCCTGTTTTAATATCTTCTTAATTTTTAGGTGGGCATCCTTTTTTACAATTGTATGGTGAATATTCCAAGTGCTTACTAAAAGCTGATAATGCAGGGATAGAAGTTTTTCTTATTAAAGCGGTGAGTACAGGAACATCTGTGAAGAACAAACCGAGTTGAGAGGACCAGGAAAATAATTGTTTACAGTAGGAAGTTTGTGTAAGTGGAATTATTTTTCAGTGTGACCTGACGGTGTTTGGAGGAGAGGCTTATTTTTTTTTCCTACACAATACTTGGCTCAGCAGGCTATCCTGTGTTGTTCCTATTGTTAAATGCTCGTGACGCTAACCCCTTGCTTAAGATTTGCCAGATCTCATGCTAATAGTCATGGACAAACTTCACTCTGTTTTGTTCATTACGGAAATCCATCTACTTAGATGGAAAAGATTGTGGTTTTGTATAAGGCTCTAGTTAAACATGATTTCTGACGCTGGAGTCCTAATGTATCTGCAGGGCAGGAGAGGCTTCTCTAATTGTGTGGGGCACGTAGGCTTTGATTTATTTCCCATATCACTTTGATACTTCAAGGATTGGTGTGCTTTGCGGCTGTAGCTGTCTAGAGCTGTGTCTGTGAAACTACCCAAAAAGATATCCGGATGTACATGAGGAAAATGGATTTGTCTGTCTCTTGCCAGGTGACCTTTAATAGTGTTTTATGGCTTTTGAGTTTAAATACCTATGCAGATACAACTTTCCTTTTTAATCTTGGTTGTTTCAACGTTTGGATGAAATCAAAGATACCCTTTAGTTTCATTGCTAGTAATAAATGCCAGTGTTTAAATGGTTAGTGAAAAACTGGCACGTGCATTGCACATCACAAAAATATTTTGTAGGAAGTGGCAAAGAGGAAAAAAGTATTACACAGTTTCAAAAAAGATACCACCAAAGACCATGAAAAATACGGAAGAGGTAACCTGGAAATAAGCATTTTGGCCTGTAGTGACCCCTCTAGTAGCAAAAGCACATTCAGCTTTGAACCTAGTGGCAAAACAAGGTTCATCTCAGCTGTCTTCTAAGCAGGTAAAGTAATTCAGGCTCTTGCTCCCTCCTGATAGCCATCTTTGCATCTCTGGCAGACGACTAGAAAGATCTAGTGCACTGCTGCAACGGATGAGATCGAATACTTGAATTGGGATCAAAAGTTTCATGTACCTCAGGACTTGTCAAGATACTATCTTCCTTCAGTCCTAAGCTTTCATTCCAGATTTATGCTGGTATCGATTGTACTGTGCTTTGTCTCTTTTCCCAGGGGAAACAAACCTTTCGTTGAACTCTTCGTGTTCTAAACTGTAATGCTAGCATAAAAAGGGAAGCGAAGTGCTGTTCAGATGAGGCTTTTCTTTTCACTTGGATCTCACAAGTTGCAGGTGTGCCCTGTGGAAGTCTGCAGAGATCTGAAACCTACCGCTGCGCAAAGCTTGTCCTGCGGTATTTCGTGGCACTTCTGCTGTTGAGCTAAAAGTGGGATATATACAAAAGGGCTCTGTTCTGCTTAGCAAAATAAAAAAGAGCAATTTTAATTTTCTAAATATTCTCACTTGTTTCAAGAAGAGTTCAGGCAGTTTCTGTAACTTACTGTTTCATTCCTCTGCAGGCATGTGCAATCCTCGCAATTACAGTGACACACCTCCAACATCCAAGAGCACTGTCGAGGAGTTGCATGAACCAATTCCTTCACTTTTCCGGGCACTGACAGAAGGGGATACTCAGCTGAACTGGAATATTNGTTCATTACGGAAATCCATCTACTTAGATGGAAAAGATTGTGGTTTTGTATAAGGCTCCAGTTAAACATGATTTCTGACGCTGGAGTCCTAATGTATCTGCAGGGCAGGAGAGGCTTCTCTAATTGTGTGGGGCACGTAGGCTTTGATTTATTTCCCATATCACTTTGATACTTCAAGGATTGGTGTGCTTTGCGGCTGTAGCTGTCTAGAGCTGTGTCTGTGAAACTACCCAAAAAGATATCCGGATGTACATGAGGAAAATGGATTTGTCTGTCTCTTGCCAGGTGACCTTTAATAGTGTTTTATGGCTTTTGAGTTTAAATACCTATGCAGATACAACTTTCCTTTTTAATCTTGGTTGTTTCAACGTTTGGATGAAATCAAAGATACCCTTTAGTTTCATTGCTAGTAATAAATGCCAGTGTTTAAATGGTTAGTGAAAAACTGGCACGTGCATTGCACATCACAAAAATATTTTGTAGGAAGTGGCAAAGAGGAAAAAAGTATTACACAGTTTCAAAAAAGATACCACAAAAGACCATGAAAAATACGGAAGAGGTAACCTGGAAATAAGCATTTTGGCCTGTAGTGACCACTCTAGTAGCAAAAGCACGTTCAGCTTTGAACCTAGTGGCAAAACAGGGTTCATCTCAGCTGTCTTCTAAGCAGGTAAAGTAATTCAGGCTCTTGCTCCCTCCTGATAGCCATCTTTGCATCTCTGGCAGACGACTAGAAAGATCTAGTGCACTGCTGCAACGGATGAGATCGAATACTTGAATTGGGATCAAAAGTTTCATGTACCTCAGGACTTGTCAAGATACTATCTTCCTTCAGTCCTAAGCTTTCATTCCAGATTTATGCTGGTATCGATTGTACTGTGCTTTGTCTCTTTTCCCAGGGGAAACAAACCTTTCGTTGAACTCTTCGTGTTCTAAACTGTAATGCTAGCATAAAAAGGGAAGCGAAGTGCTGTTCAGATGAGGCTTTTCTTTTCACTTGGATCTCACAAGTTGCAGGTGTGCCCTGTGGAAGTCTGCAGAGATCTGAAACCTACCGCTGCGCAAAGCTTGTCCTGCGGTATTTCGTGGCACTTCTGCTGTTGAGCTAAAAGTGGGATATATACAAAAGGGCTCTGTTCTGCTTAGCAAAATAAAAAAGAGCAATTTTAATTTTCTAAATATTCTCACTTGTTTCAAGAAGAGTTCAGGCAGTTTCTGTAACTTACTGTTTCATTCCTCTGCAGGCATGTGCAATCCTCGCAATTACAGTGACACACCTCCAACATCCAAGAGCACTGTCGAGGAGTTGCATGAACCAATTCCTTCACTTTTCCGGGCACTGACAGAAGGGGATACTCAGCTGAACTGGAATATTGTTTCCTTCCCTGTGGCAGAAGAACTGTCGCACCACGAGAACCTCGTTTCTTTTTTAGAAACAGTGAACCAGCCGCAGCATCAGAACGTATCTGTTCCAAGCAACAATGTCCATGCACCTTACTCTAGTGACAAAGGTAATGAGTATAGTGTCTAAATTCCTAGCGCTTCCTCTCGTCCCTTCCAGGGGCCTTCTCGGTGCATATTCTGTGCTTGTCTGTGCTCACTTCTTCTTTTCCCCTAAAAAAAGTATGAAAAGTTTGGTCTAATTTAGAGCATGACATAACAAAAGGAGTGAGGCAAAAGCATTGAGGAACATGGAAGATGGTGTTAAAGTGCCTGTTCATCTTAGGAGATGCTGAAGCATGTGAGTTTTTTATCTCTGTAATTCCTCTTGTGGCATGAGGCAGTTTGTTCACGTCATTTCATGTGCACTGGCGCAGTGTGTTCTTTGACTTTGAAGCAGTTACCTGTAGCGCAGGAGACAGGACAGACCAAAAACTGAATCGAGCTCGTGTCAGTGCAGAGGTAGGCAACTGAGATGCATGGCTTCGGAGGTTTGAGAACGCCACGTGGCATATAACCATTGTATCTGGAGGAGATGTTTGTGTCTTTTGTCTGAGCTGGCATAACTTGAACTCTTCAGAAGGATGGTTTGTAGGAAATCTGTGATTAATAGTAAACCTGAATAAGCTTAGCAAGATGGGTTTTTATGTTGAGGAGGCACATGTGACAGACAATCTTAAAAAAAAGCAATTTGGAGGTAGGGTTTCGACTTACGGACTCATTCCTCTTACACTAGTGTTTTTTATCAAGTTTTTTATATTCTCACCTTCAGTTTAGAGGACAGACTTCAGAATACTGTTTGCTGAGGCTAGGGGAAGATGAGAAGTTTGAGGTAGTGATAACAGTGGCCTAAGGAAAATACTCTCTGCTGCCTGGTTTCCATACTAAACCTGAAATACTTTTCCCTGCGAATCATTACATCAGACTTAAAAGAATCTCTTAAACAGTTCATAGTGAAATTGCTGCTTAACAGCGAAAGAAGAGCACCTGATTTGTTTTATTAGTGTAATTAATGCTTTGCTTCCTTCCCGACACACACTTTAAATATTTGTAACCCCATATGTTGCTGTTGTGATGGCTCTTTTATCTTATCAATGAAAGATACCCTAATTGACGGACACACTGCTTTTCCACACCATTGTGAACCTTTGACCTGGTTACGTTTCTGAATAGGACTGCTGTTGATTAAATGGGACCATAATGGCAACTTTTCTAATTTCCTTTGGTTGAGGCACATTAGAAAAATAAATTAATTCCAGAACTGGGAAACCAGATGGTCAGAAAGCATCTCATTCATATGTCTTTGACGTTATTAAAACGCTTGCTCGCCATTATGAGAATGATGCAGAAAGCCATGTTAAATGGCAAGCCACAAAAAGCCCTGTGTGCAAACACTACAGTATTTAAAGATGTAAATTATACTTGGGGAAAAAAAAATTACGCTTAGAACAGTCTTGAATATATCGCACTGTACTTAGGTACTGCAGCCCAGATGGCTGTTCCCTGACAGTCCTTTACTACCGTACCAACAGGATGGGCTAATGATAGTTTTGGATTAAACTTGGAATTTGAATTGCATCTCAGGGCGTGGAGGAGCTTGAGTTTAACAACACAGACAAATACATAGCACTGCAGTTTTTTCTTAGTTAAAAGTCTCCTTCATTTCATTTACTAAGAATGTATTAGAGATTAGGTTGAGAGAGCTTTCTGCTGGAATGGTGACAGTCCAAAAACAACAGTTATATTTGGAAATAGTTACCAAATGCCACTGGTTTTTGGGCTTCAGTAGACACTTAGAGCAGAAATAAATGTCAAAGCTGTTCTTGTAATCACTGGCTTTGCCACCTCCATCTTAGTGATCAGTGAAGAACTGGAAAAGGTAGAAAATGGCTTTCAACATCCTATACTTTAAGTATCTAAATATGTGAGGCTGACGGGGAGTCTCTTTTTTTGGTCACAATGTAGGTAACTTTCTAGTGCTCTGCTTTTTCAGAAGTTATATTAAAGTTTGCTTATAAAAGCACGGATGATTCAAGCATTGAAAACAGAAGAAAGTGGAAAGAAAAGTTGGCCGCTGGCCTTGGTCAGTTGATGTTTATTTTGGTGGCAGCAAGGGCAGATGGGGAGTTGTACCTCTTGTGCTGGATGCTGTGTGAGCCGTGGGGTGGCATTGCTTTTAATACTTTTTTGATGAGTTCATTGGTGAAGCAGTAACCAAAAGGTGGAGAGGTGGTGGGTCCGAGGCTGAAGAGCCTTGTGAGCATGGGCACGCAGGGGGAGCCCAGGAATTTGCTGGAGTCTCATGGCTTCTGCCCATGCAAAGTTCAGTCGTACAGTCAGTGGTTTAACAAGCCAGCATGTGTTAGGAGAACCGCTGAAAGAGAGGGTGGGTCTGTGAGTGTGTCTGCGTGCATGCTCAGTTGGGGTAAATACAAGCATAACCTGCAGTGGAAGGAAGTAAAGACCGTCTCTTTGCCCTTTCCTTCTCCCCAGATGTGCTACTCGGCTTCAGGGCAGATCTTGCAAATGGAGATGTCCTTAAGGTGACTTGGTAAGCAGTTGTCTTCAAGGTGGTGACATTCAGGGATTTGAAAGAATATCCCTGTGAGCAGGAACACACATGCTTTATGTTTTCTTTACGGTGCTGTGCCTTCTCCATTTTGTGGTTCTTCTGTGGCTCCTTGAATGCTTCACTCCAACGTGTGCTGGCAGCAGTCTATTGCCCTGCCTGTAAAGGGAGAGGGGCTAACGAGAGGTAGATTTTGGTAATGGAACCGTGGTCTCTCTGCTGCCTTCTGGAATGTGTCCCAAAATTTGGAAATGCTTTGTCCACGAGTACCCCTCATCGTGCTGTGTAACGCAGTTCTGACTTTAATTTCAACGCGCGTTCACGCAGGGATGGCCATTAAGCTGGTCCAGGCTGCCAGACTTGCTCCATGCGGTTCTGGGCGAGCGCCAGGAGAAGCAGCACCATCCAGGGGAACCCATGAGTTTTGTGCCTGAGTGGCATGAAGCCGCCAGCCCCGGGAGGGCGGCTGTAGATCCGGGAGGAGGTTGGGTGCGGTGGGATATAAAGCATTCCTTTCTCGCCCTAGCCTACTGCGAGCCCAGCCGCCAGACCTTGAACTTCCCCTTTATTATCTTAATGAGTGTCTTCCCTTTCCTCCTGTGAATTGGCTTTTAACGTTTTAGCTGCCAAAGTATGTGTGCGCGCTGCTGGAGCTGCTGTAGTTCTTTGTACCAGTAGTTTCTGACATTTGAGCCGCTACTTCAGAGAGGATTGCGGTGATTGTTAATCAAGAGCTACGCTTATACTTTATTCTTTTCGCTTTGCTTTTAGCTGATACCCTCAGAGCTCAGAACTGTGAGTTCAGATGTTTAAATGAGCGTAATTGTTTCAGATGATGACAGGATGTTGGCAAGAGAGAGAGGGGAACTAGATAATCTTTTGGCAACTGATGAAACAAAATCTGTGTTGTAGTTAAGGGTTTCTGACTTCGCTGCTTGGTGATACAGGGGATGGTGTCTGCTCTGCGCTTCCGCTCCTCTCTGGTGCCTGCCAGGTAGAGGAGAGCTAGAAATCCAGTAAAGTGGCATCTACCTCTGTAGAGGAAGATTTTTTTTTATTATTATTATTATTTTTAATGTTTCTTTTTATAAGTTCTGATTGTCATAAAATGGTATGGTTGCTGGGTGGACAGTTACCTTTTTAAAGTCCTTTTAGAGTACTACCAATAACCACCAGCAGACAACTGAACTTACGTAGCACCTTTAACTTCAAAGGTGGAATACAGGGAATTGTAATTAATGCGGAAAGTTTTTTTATTTTGATAGGCATTTTTCCTTACCTTACAAGAACTGAATTGTTTTCTCTTCTCCACATTGCTGAATTCCTCCGTAGTGCAGCAGTACAGATCTCGCTTGCAGCACAGACAGTATCATAGCAAAGCCTGGTAGAAACTTGAGTCTATTTCTTCTAGTCATTTTTAATTTAGACTTGATTGTTGTTTCTGCTACACAGCCTTTGTGGAGTATGAGTTGGGGGAGGGGAGGGAAGGTGAGAAACTCATGTTCTGGAAAAAAAAGGAATGCTGCTGCATCCTTCTCTCTCCCTGCACCTGTAGTCTGTAGTCCTTACTGTGTGAAAGTTGGCAAAATGCAAATGAAAGAGCTGTTCCCGCACTAAGTAACATCCTTTTTATCTACGCCGAGGGAGCCAAGTGACGACTATGTAATTAGGTTTGTGAAACAAATACTCTCCCAGATCCCAGCTGAGCCTGTAGGTATGTATTTTTTTCCCCTGTGTAACTCCATTTCTGCAGCCTATAAAGAGGGATTTAGTGCTTGAGGCGAGGAACTCTCCTGCTTTCAGTAATTCAGCCTCTGCAGGGGCACACAGATGCTGCTGAGGAGGGGACCAGGAGTGTCCTGTGGTGAACAAAGTGCACCCTGGCCAATCTGACTCCTTCAGACCTGGCACGTCTCTGAGTGAGTAAGACTTCAGAAACAATTTGGTAGCATATACAAGGAACGTGTCCTCCAGGTGCCTACAAGAGCTACTGGGAACCAGCCAGATCTACTGCTGGCTCTGGCCTGTCATGTCCTCTCCTCTTCACAGCATTTTTGGACTGGTCCTCTAGGACCAAATCCTCTTGGCTTCTGTGCAGGTGGAAGTAAACTTTCTTCTCCACTCTCCAGTCAGTCAAGATTAATATCATTGGTGGCTGCTGCCACCTTAATAAGGTCGAGGTCTGGCTTTGGTTCCTATTTTTGTCATGGGAGAGTGGTATAAGAGACCAGTTTCTGCAGTCTGGTCATCTGGTTTTGACAGGGTTATGGGCCTGATGCTGCTTGTCCTCCAGCCTCCTTCCCCCTGAGAGATGTCTTCAGTCTCTCAGTTCAGTGTCATTGATCTTTACATCCTAGAAATCCCAATCTCCTCTTCCACAAGAGGTTTATTTCAAGTTTCAGCAGACATTAGCTGATGAACTGGGCTTCTGCAGAACTTCTGAACTGGTACTAACATAGATGAGGCTGTCACAGATGAGATAAACACGAAGCTGAACACAGATGTCTCCTAACACAGAGGGGACTGATCATTCCCTGGTGTAATGCCAGCCTGCAAGTGCTGGGAGCAGCTAGCCCACCTCAGAGTGCGTACAACTTTCCTGACAAGCTTTCCTGACCTACTGTAGGTTTTCCTTCACGTCTTCCAAGTCAGACTTCAGTGATCAACATGATAGCAGTGAGCACTTCTGGCAAACTTTTGGAGAGGACTCTGGTTTCTTGAAAGAGTTGTTCCACCACTATCTAGATCGAGCCATGAGTCATTTTGCCTTCTCAAGCTGATCCAGAGACTAGGTCAGTCGGGTGGAGATGGCATCTCAAAAGCTGATTTTGCAGCAAGAAATCTTTCTGGATTAGCCAGGATTGCCTGTTTCGAGGCAGAGGCGCTGTGCCTCCAGCTGACACCTTCTAAGACTAACCCTACCTATAGCATTTAAGGCCAAACTTGAGAAGAAAACCACTAAAACGTTATCAGAGGAGTGAATTGGGATTAAGCAAGAGGATTCAAAGGGTATGAATATGTCTTAGAAAGGCTTCTGTAAGGTTCCTGTGCTTGCATGCTAGCACTGAGCTGGATGGTTGATGGGACAGTCACTGGTGGTTAGGTTTCATGAGGAATACTGCCTGGAGACTCACCTCTACTCTCTCACACCCTACCCTTCCACTGAAAACCTCCTGTGAGGAGTGAGGGGGGATAGATACATGGGAATGTCTGGACCTCCTGGGAATGGATGGGTGTGCTCCTTCTTGGGACCCTGGCAGTCTCAGCTTTTTATCATTGGTGATGAAACGTTGCCAAGTCCTTGTGGGTTCTCCATAAGGAGGCAGAGCTGCTGTATGGCCTCTGGGTGGATTCTTCTTGCCTTTTGAGGCTGTGGTGGCTGCATTTCCCTAGCCCTTTTCAGCTTTGGCTGAGCACTTTAGGTGTATGCCTGGCCGGTCACCCTTTGCACACAGTACCATAGCATACGCTTCTGTTTTGCTCTCTCCCCCTCCGCTCTGTGAATAGAGTGTCCTTACTGAAGCTGTAGGCACATTGTTTGGTTTTAGGCAGAGGTTTTGTTCCCTGAGAACTCTCTTCCTCTGGTTGCTGTGCCTCAGGCTTTATTATAAGGGATCACAGAAATAGAAATGCCAAGAATGGGACAGAACTTAACACAACCACAGTGTACTTTGTTGACATTCCCAGCAGTACCTCAGGTACTCCAAGATTTCTTGGGCAGCTGCAGCTTTACCGGCAGCACAGCTTTTCTGGGAGCAGAAAACTGCTTCATCCACGGGTCTGCACTTCCTCCCCAAGATCCTTATTGCCTGCTGCACTGTGCGTGGTGTCTGCGAGACGTGTACCTCGGTTCAGAGCCTGAATACGGCAGTGAACATTCCCGTGCTTTCAGTGGGCTGGCAGCAGGTCCTGTGACTCTTGCAGCTGTTGAAGTAGTAGGAAAATAGTTTGACAGTGGTCAGGGTTCCCTCGTACATGTTTTAACAAATGATAGTTCTTAAAAGGGAAGGCAGAGTTTCCAGATGTCAAGGAGGAGGATGCATCCGCAGAAAAAGCTGTTGGGTACATTGTGCTGTCCTGTGTGTCATGTTGTCCCTTGTCACGTGCCCAAAAGCATGGGCACCACAGAGATCATCTTTTGTTGGTACTGGGGAACCCAGTACCCATGGGTGACTTGTAAGGTGATGGAGACCCTTGCTGACCTCAACTCACCTTTGGACCTCACCTTCAGAGCTTGCTGCGAGATGTGCATACTACTGAGGCTGCCAATCTGTGGGGCACCAGTGTTTTGAAGAGGAGGTTCCGGTGCGCTTCCGCCTCCCAAGACTTGCTCACAGATAAGAGACCGAATAAATGCTGCTCTGAGAGTCCTTCGGCTACTCACCCTTCTCCACATCTCCATAATCATTCAAAAAAAAACCCCAAACCACAGTCTTGATTTACCATTTACGTTTGGATTACATTTTTCTAATCCACATTGGAATGGAGGTCAGTATGTTTCTCCTGGATCCACTCACCATAAAAAGTAATAGGCTAGAAAGCCCCTTGACATCTCCCACTCAGAAATCTGTCTGATACGTGCGAGTGAGACGTTAATGTTCGCAGACAGTTTTCGGTTGCGCTTTTCCCCAAAGCATGCCGAGTTACGCTGGGGGTCAACATGATGCACTCAAGGTCCTCTGGAGGAGGAACAAAGTTACGGCGTGGTCACCCGATCAGAACTGAGGGAAGTTGGTGGAATCTGTCAGCTTGGAGGATTGAAAGTAGGCTGGGGAGGGATGGCTTCGGTTTACAGTTGTGGTGAGGGCCTCGGCTCCAGTTTGAGGCTGCAACACCAAACTTCATGGCATTTCAAGTAATTGCATGGATGTTAGAAGAACAAAGTCAGCACTTGGGCAGAAGGGGTTTCTTAATCTTAGCAGTAAAGTTGGTGGTGTTGGTATAAAGAGAAGAAAAAAGTGTGCAGTTTCAAGTTGGGGAAAACAGGATTCTCTATCTCTGTGATCTATTGTGGCCCAAGAGTATTGTGGAGTTTGGAGGGGAGGAGGGAACATTTAAATAGATGGGGTTTGGTGGATTTAAGTAAATTCTCTAAACCTGAAGTTTTTCATGATAGCATGCAGTAACTGCTGGCAACTGTGAAAGTGGTATCTCGATACTACCTTCAGAGGATGCGTGACTGCTTGTTCTTTGGGCATAGCCCATCCTTACACTTTAGAAGGTACCCCTCATAGCTGGGGCACAAAACCCCAAAACATTCTTGCCTGTGACTGTATGAGTAAATCAAACAGAAGGAGAGCAGACAACAGGTTGAGTTGTAGACACCGAAGGCTTCAAGTTCATAAATCGTACCTTGGCTCTCTGCCTCTTCTCTCTGCTTTCACTATCACCTTTTTTTTCCCTTCTGCCTCATAATCATAATGATTTGCAATCCTACTTCCAAAGCTGCACATTTAATTAATTTTTAACTAACCTTTAAAAATATTTTAAACCAAATTTTTTCCCCCCTCTTGGTTTAGAACACATGTGTACTGTGGTGTATTTTGATGACTGCATGTCAATACATCAGTGCAAGATCTCTTGCGAGTCCATGGGAGCTTCCAAATACCGATGGTTTCACAACGCCTGCTGTGAGTGTATCGGGCCAGAATGCATCGACTATGGCAGTAAAACTGTAAAATGTATGAACTGCATGTTTTGAAGCAGGAAAATTGTATTATAGCAATACTGAGGCCAAAGTAATCTCTCTCGGTTAAAGAGATGAGGATTGCAAATACTGCATTTTGCTGGAGTGCCTACTGGTTGCAATTAAATGTACCTGGTTGAAAAAAAAGGTGTATAAAGTCTGAAAACTTTGTTTGTTTATTTGGTTTTTTTAACTCACGTAAGCAAGGCTAACAAGTAGAAGTTTCAACACTAGGTTTTAAGTTTATTTTTCTTTATTTCTGCTCAAATGGTACAGCCATGCTCATCCTTGCTGTTCTGATAGTTTTCGTTTGATTTGAAAGTATTGACTGTACTGGTTTTCAGAATGTAGTACTATATCTTGTAGTTTAGAGTAGGGAAAACTTAAGAATAGGGTAATGAGACTTCCGTCATCTAAGTTCAACAAATTAGTAAATGGCTGCTAGGTTGGAGGGGGGTGGTTGATCTCTAGGGCCTGGGGTTTTTTTGTTTTAGTTTATGGGTTTGTTTTTTAACTTTATTGCCTTCCAGTTTTTGCGCTTAGCCTTCTATTGTGAAAATGGTATTTGGGGGAAAAGGTCATGCTTTCTCTTCAAGTTCAACACATGGGCTGTCATGGATAAAATCCTGACTTCTTAGAAGGGCTGCCCAACAAAAACACTATGTATGGGACACTTTTCTTCCAAGTTCCATTTGTCCGGCTCCCATAAGTACATCGGGGCCTATGTTGCATAATTTATGTATTAGAAAAAAAATATATATTTTTTCAGTCTTCTCTTACATATCAAAATAAAGCTGTTGGGTGCAGCTGCATCTCCCTCCTTTTGCATTGTTCTCTAGAGTTCCTTATTCTCTGAACGTTCAGTCCAGTAAAGGAAACATGAAAGGTTATTATGGATGCAATGACCAAATGAATAAAGAAGAATGAAGTGACGTGAACTAGCGAGTGGTACAGGGCGCCCAGTTGAGCAGCTGGCAGCAGGCATGTTCCCAGTTAGTAGTTTGCTGTGAATATTTATTCCAAAACATAATTCTCACTCCCCACCGCCAAAAATGTTGTCACCTAAGAAGGGAAGATGCATCTGCAAAGGCGAAGTTAGGATGTTCTGAGTTTAGAACACTGTCCATTTTTCCAAGTAAGAGTTTTGATATGTTGACAGTTACATAGCGGTTACTATGACCCAGTTAGGGCTCCACTGATAACGGTACTAAGTACAAGAATAAAGCGTATGAGTAGTTAATGATCAGCTTTTGGTATTCATAATGATGTGTGGTTTAACTCCTTGGAATTTTTTTTTTTAAATGCGTATATGCATATGCACACACAAAAAAGAATTTCACTGTTCATGTTTCTCTCGCTAACGTCAGTCTAGAGGGATTGAACTGTTTTCTAGTCACACCTGTCTATCTGTACCATGTACAAATGAAAGCAGTCATTTTGAATTTATTCTGTTGGAAAGTTTGCCTGAATGTTTTTTTATTCATTTTGTCTCATGATACAGTTCTTTCAATAAGATGAAATAATAATAATAAAAAAAATCTACTCTTGTGAAATAATGTTTCTTTCTTCAGTCTCTTTTTCAGTTATAAAGAAGTGCTTGAAATATGAATGTTTATTGTTTTAAACCGGTGGATAATGGAATACTTTTATATCTTAAACTTTGCAATTAAGTGATAAAAAAATCATAGATGTGAATAGAAAAACTTAGCTTAATCATGAAGTTGTTCTTCTGATCTTTGACAATTCACATTATCGTTTCTTCTGCTCGAGTCTCTTAAAATGAATGCAGAGAAAGAATACGTTAGAATAGCTGTGCCTGATTTTAGCTGGAGGGTGATGCATCGTCGTTCTTGACCAAGATAGGAGACGTACAGGTCATTAGCGTGCTTCAGATTCTTGCGATGTTAAACTATTGGGAACGTTATGGTAGCTCAGGATCTTCCTGGGGGAAAAACAGGGGTGATGTTTCCGGTCGGGCACCTGCTGCCCCGTGGATCTGTGACAAAGTCTCCGTTTACATCACCAGAATTTCACTGTGTGAGGTCAAGCCAAGGGAGCAGGGAGCGGGAGGGAAGGGGGGACCGCCCCAACAGCTGTCCAGGAAACGCTGTGGGGAATGGCGTAAACATGTAAACACAGTTGTCTGTGTAATGGCACCCTTTCCGGGGCTTACCTTATTTTTTGTAATTCCTCACGCGGTCTAGAGTTTGCTGTAAGCATTGTGTGTATGTAAATGTCATAACAGCAACATCCAGTGTGTTTTATTACGATGAGTGTTTTAAGAGGTATTTTAATAAAAAGACATAAGTGGTTCATGTGTTTTCTTTCTCAAGATTTTTTCAGGGCATTGGTTGCCAGGAAGCATGTTGTAAAAGTTACTGATCTAGATGGACAGAATAATACAGAGAATTAACTCTAGAGCTGGTTTTTTTCCCAAACCTAAGTTGTAGTTTTGAGGGTTTTTTTCTTTACATAAATAAATAACGTAGAATTGTATTAGTAGTCAAAATGCTCTTTCTGACAAATCTAACAATTTTGGAAAGTTGTTTATTTAGTCTTGCTCATTTTACAAGAAAAATCATAATTTATTTTAGGGACTCTTATTTTACCTACGCCTGGATACCAGCAAACCGTCGCCTACGTGAGTGCTTTAGAATACTTAAAGTAAATACTTAAAAACTTCTCTGGATAGAAATCTTCTCCAGGTAAAGCATCAACCAGTTTTATTGTCCTTCAGGACAGAGTTGTAAATCACTGAACTTGAAGGGAAGCAAAAAGGGGAATTAATATATTAAGACATTATACAAATCCCTAGTCTGTTGGAGTTCTGACTGAGAAGGGGTTGAAGGCCTTTTGCTATTCTTTCTCTAAAAGCAGAGAAAGTTTTTGCTTAGTTCCTTTGGGTTTTGGTTTGGGGCATTTTTTGTTTGTCTTTTCCCCACAGGCACTTGTTGCTCCTAAATTTCAGCAGCATTGACACAGTGCAGAGAGAGTGAGTACAGTGGCCATAATGTGACATTGCTTTCCTGTCATTTCTCGGGGTTCATAGTACATTTAATGTGTTTCACATCTAGTACTTAAAAAATAAATATAAGAACACTTGCTTCTATCTCTAATAACATATCTACCGTCTCTCTAGTATCCGTCCCAAAATTATGGCTACTTTGATACCTGGCTCCTAAGCCACCCTGCAGACTGGCTTGTCTGGCTTGATGTTTGCTGGTGATCGCACACAGACCCGCACAACGCACTCCGGTCTCTCCAGCTGCAGGCACCGGAGACGCACAGGCCCCTGTGACTCGTGGTCCCCTCCCAGTGGCTGGCACTTACACCTCCATGCACACAGGACAGAGACCCCCTCACCCGGGAGAAGAGTTTAATGAGGCAACAGGACAGACTGTGGTGACGAGGTACCTACAGGGCACGGCCAGACAAGTGTACTCACTCACCGGTCCCTTTTATCTTCTTATCCCTCTTTTTCTCCATATTTGTTGCTCCTCAAACAATCTTGATCCCTCCCTTTCCCTGCCTTTGGTCCTTCTGCTACAAATCCTCAAATAGGTCTTGTGCCATCCCAAAATGTCCCCTCTGTCCCAGGAGTCCCGTACTCCCAGAGGCCGTGACCTGCATAACTCACAGTGATGGCTGTCATGAGACAGCCCTGGGGAGGGGCTCCTTTCTCCGGGTCCCCTGCTGGGGTTCCCCCCACCTCCCCTTGTGCTGCTGTGCTCCTTTGTGCGCCTGACGAGGGGCGCCGATCTCATAACCGAACAGTTTGTTGATAATAATGACAGTTGGGTTTTGCAAAAGAAACGTCTGTACCGAGATTTGCCACGTCCTCTTGGCGTGACGTCTTTCACCAAGCAGCACATAGTTAGAATTTGTGCTATTTCCATAGGAAAACATACTTAGATGCAAAACAAGGAAACAAAGCAAGTCTCTTTCAGACAAATCTGCCTAAAATGTAAGGCTGCCAAGGCCCAAATTTTCTTACATCCTCTTCATTGCTTAATTATTTTTAAATTTCCTTCTTGCCGCCACAATGTTGCAATGGTGTGACTCCATAGTAGTGCGCAGGGGAGGGGTACAGGCAGAGTTCGGTGTCACTTTTGGCTCTCTTCTCCTGCTGTGTGTGGTACTTCTTACAAATAACATACTTTTTTCCCCCAAAGGCGTTAACTAATCTACTTTTTCTAGGCTTTCCTTTGTACACGCAGGTTCTCATTGTTTCACAGGTGTGTTTCCCTGTGTGGGCAGTTTCTTTCACGCACCTCTTTATGACTGCTGTGTATTCCCTTATTGCTAATGAGAATTGGGTAGTGAGCCTAAAGCTATCCCAGGATAGTACAGCCCATGAAGACTCCCATCTCTCCAAGATAAACTCAACCCCAGAACTGGCTTTCCTGAAGCAGTAGTATAACTGAGAGGGAATGGGAAGGAATTATCCATTCATAAACACACGCCTGCCTTTTTCCTTTTCTCACATAATGCTTTCTAAAGCTCCCCTGCATTATTATTTTATTACACTTTTGAGGCTCAGGTACATCAGCAAGACTGAATTTCAAAGCAGAGTGCTGGCCACCTCAGAATCTCCAGAGAAGGGACTCCACAATCTCCTGGGCAGCCTGTTCCAGGGCTCTGTCACCCTCACCCTAAAGAAGTTTTTCCATGTATTTGAATGGAACTTCCTATGTTGCAACTTGTGCCCATTGCCCCTAGTCCTGTCACTGGGAACCACTGAAAAGAGCCTGGCTCCATCCTCCTTCAACCCACCCTTTAGATACTTGTGAACATTAATAAGGTCTCCCCTCAGCCTTCTCTCCTCCAGGCTAAAGAGTCCCAGCTCCTTCAGCCTTTCCTCAGCAGCGAGGTGCTCCAGTCCCTTAATCATCTTAGTTGCCCTTCGCTGGACTCGCTCCAGCAGTTCCCTGTCCCTCTTGAACTGGGGAGCCCAGAACTGGACACAGTATTCCAGTTGTGGTCTCACCAGTGCAGAGTAGAGGGGGAGAATGACCTCCGTTTATCTGCTGGCCACACTTTTCCCTCTGCAGTCCAGAATTCCGTTGGCCTTTTTGGCACCAAGGGCACATTGCTGGCTCATGGATAATTTACTGTCTACAATCCTTGCTAGACTTTGTCCATGAAGCAGTAAGAATTTATAGGGTGAACATGGAGGGTGTAAGAAAGTGCCTGGGTCTGTGTAAGTAGGCCTCAGACCACAATGAGTTTTGTAAGTCAGAAGTCATCCAAATGTGTGTCACGTGGCAGTAAATTGGTATAGTCAGCAGCGCACACAATCACTTGTTTGTCCTCAAAAAATGGGAGAAGATTCATTCTGGGTTCATTAGCTGATGGGCCCATTGTGCATGAATTTGTGTTGGCAACAGCCTCTGATAATACTTATTCTTCAGAGCTGAGAGCCTCTGGCGACTCTCGCTTCAAGTGGAGATCCTCACAGGCAATCGTCTCAAATTACTACGGGATGTGACTGAAGGAACCATTCTGTCTTCTTTTGCCAGAAGTAACCTTTGTATAACAACAACAATAAAAAACCGTTAGCTGCGATGTTAAGTTAAATAAACCAGTAAGCCCTTGCTGTTAAGCTGTTTCTTCTGGAGGGGAGGAGGTAAATTGGAAGTTGCGCGGTTATGTAATATGTTGGGGAGACAATACCTCTGTGCTCCAACACTAATCGGAGTGTTTACAACCCTCCCTTTTGTATTTTCTTCTGAATAGCACAAATTCCTGTGGGGGACCTTTTTACATTACCGCAGGAGGTTGCACAAAGAGCTCATTTGACAGGGACTAAGCAGCATTGAATCTCAAGTGAATAAATGAAGCAGGTGGCACGCTGCCACGGTATTAATGTGTCCAATAGCCCAGGGATTATGTGTGAGGCTGTGGGAATGAATCGGCCTGCTTCTTACTGAAACACATTCCCTTGTTGATGAAGAATCCTGAAAAGGGTTCAAATTATGCAGGTGCTTAACATAACAGAAACTTGCATTGTAAGAGACAGAGAATACAAAATTCCTTTTAACATCACTGTAAACAGGATGCACGTTGAGATAGAGATGTGTTTCTTGGCACAGGTCCCCCCCAAGTCGCATCCAGAGCGATTCTCTGTTTTCTTGTATTCCAGAGAGTGGCAGAGATGACTCGAGGTCAGATTTGTTATGCAAGATGAAGTCAAAGGCTGCTCCAGCGGGAGCTGCAAAGGTGGAAGTCAGTAGCAACGTTATTTGGAAGGCAGGCCAGGTGCGAACGCCTCTGCAGCCCTGTCAGCTCTTGTACTGCTAGTAATGGCTTTTCATGTTCCCCGACTTCCCACTGTTACAAACTTTGATCTCGCAGCGGGTTTAGTCATACGCTGCTTTAATCACTCCTAATGCTTGTAATTCCTTGAAAACCTGCCCAGAAGAGCAGCTGGGTCACAGAACAGTTAGAGTTGGAAGGGGCCTTAAATATCAACTAGTTCCATCCCCCCTGCCATGGCTGCCCTCAGCGGCCGCAGGAAACTTTACAGGGCTCCGTTACCGATGTTTCCTCACCTCACTGAAGCAGGACTGACCGCTGAACCCAGCTCCCCTCACGCCCGGCCTCCCTTGGCCCTGAGGGACTTCAAAATGGGGGGGGGAA
>VXBO01011369.1:626306-681319 GCA_013400135.1 Rhinoptilus africanus | reverse complement strand
TACTGAGGAATAATAATAAAACAAGAGTAGGTGAAGGCCTGTATATCAACCGGGCTTTATGTCAGCTAAGGCCTTTCAACCAGCCTTTATATCTTTAACTCTTTAACAGCTGGGTCGTCCCTTACTTGCCTACACCCAGAGGTCACATCATAAAAAAGGGAAAACTCAGCGCTGTTGTCATTTTTCTGTGCCTAGGGTGTTTAACAAGTTCTAAGGGTGCTGCCTAATGACGTTGTGCGTGACCGTGCATCGTAGGTCAGTGTGCCATGCGTGAGTAAATAAACAGGTCTTACTTTTGAGCGCTTAGGTACGTTAAAATAACCCGCAAAGAAAATGCCAGCGATCCACGTCGATAATTTGAAGGTATTTGTTCGTGGGAACGGTGTGGTATGGATTTTTGCCCCCCGCCTTGGTGTCCTTGAGGTTAGTGGCCATCCTTAATGAGGAATTAAAATTAAACGAAACAGGCTAAGTTGCCTGGTTTATAGTTGCAGATAGCCGTTGCATAAACCAGATGGATTTGTGTAAGTCTTTTGTTCCAGCACAGCAAAACAGCCGTAATTGCATTCTTATACCTGTTTCTCATCTGGGAAGTGCTTGCGCTTACCATGCGTGTTCAGTGTTGCTGTAATGCGCCTGTTCAAGGCTGATGTTAAGGCTCTGTTGGATGTGGTGCGGGATTGTAATGGATGTGAATTTATTAGCAAGCTTAATCCCTTAGATTTCGGGTTGGGTGTCATTTTGAAGTGTTGCATAGAGCTTCATATGAATGATACCATACGGCTTCTTCCGTTCATTTTAGTGCAGTCCATATATAGTATCGTTATGCAGTCGGTGTGGTACATACTCTTGAGAGGCTCTTTTCTATGGAGACGTAAAATAGAAATAAAAAAAGCTTCCAAACTTTTGTGAGTTTGAGTGTTTCCTATTTCTAAGTGTTTGAAATTTATTAAACCCGCTGCTGTAATGTTCTAGGTAGCTAGGTCAACAATAGGTGGTTTATTATGGAGGAGCAGGGAACTTTGTTTGCTGTTCTAGGGTTCTCTTTCTAACTGAGAAAATAAGTCGTGTTCTGAAGCCTTCCAACATCTGAACTAGAAGATAGGAATAGATGCCTCAAAATTTCACTACTCCACGTGCTACTCTGTCATTATTCTTAGTTAAAGTATATTCAGGGGTGAGAGGGCATGTTTTGTGGTTTGGTTTGGTTGGAGTTTCTTTCCCAAAAGAGAGGATTTCACTGTAAACCCCCTGGTATTACTGTAGTTATACAGCTTCAGAGCTGCATGGCTTAATTCTGTAAATGTAGTTAAAGCAAAACTGATGTGCATATGCACTGTATCTAGCACCCTGGGGTTCTGATCTCAGTTGTACCCTTTAGGCACTTCTCTGATATCTTTTAGCTGTATTTTCTTACAGAAAAGGCTTGAATATTTTCTGAGTAAATACTGCTGTTTCTTACAAGCTGTTTTTAGACTAATATGGAAGATGCTGCTGTTTAGCAGTAACTACCAACAAATGCAAATCTACTTCCCTTCTGTAAAGCTTGGTGACATGTAGTTGGCCTCAAAATGCCAAAATGAAGTATAGTGTGGCATTTATCTTCAGTTTATTGTATGTCTAGTATAATATACTAAGCCTTTCTCTGTACTAATGCATCTGATTATTTTGAATAGGTGGATGATTCACTACCTTTAAAACTAGTCATGGTTTGCCATGTACCTGCTTCAGATTTTCATCTAAAGAATTCATCAACTTGTTTTGCTGTTCGCCCGAGCCTCCTGGACTGTAGTTTTCAAATTGCTGCTGAAAAAAAATAAGAAAATGTATCAAATGAGCCCATAGTTAGGTTGTAAGTAGCCTGTGGGAGGCTTGCACTTAAGCTGCATCCCCAGACACGGTGATGTGGAGAGGTGATTGCTGTCCAAATAACAATTACGTCTTCTGCCTGCCATGAATGGAAGCAGAAAAGTAAGGATGCACGTTGATATTAGAATAAGGAAGGGTACGAGTCCTTTTTCTATCTATACTTATCCTTCCCATCCAGCCCATCCTTCACTTTTTGGGCTTGGCATCAGCGAATACAAACTTGGTTGAAGCTGTGAAGGCATAGTAGAGTGAAAGAGCCTTTGACGTCGGAGGCAGCAGTGTCAGGCCTTCCTCTCTAAAGCTGGGTAACAGCAGCGATCCTGCGCTCCCTGCTTCCAGTTTTTCTGTAGGCCTCAGTAGAAGATGGGGGGGGGTGACTGCTTACTTGGGGCAGCTGCTGGGAAGTGGGATGGGGAGGGATATATATAAATGCCCAAGTAAGGAGTGGTGATCCAGTAAGTAGGCTCACATGACACTCAGCTCAAATATATCCAAAGAGATTATAGTTTATTCTGTCCTGCTACTAGGAGATAGTGTAGTAGGGAAAATTATTTGTTTGGTTTTCATCAATAAAGTGCTGTGACAATTTTGAACTGGTAGGGAAGAATTTGTGAAAAAGATAAATACAAAAGTACAGTGGCTTCAGGGGATAAAATAATTTAAGAAGGTAAAAAACAAAGTTAATACTTCAACAAGATATGTCTGACCAAAAATATTTGGTAAATACAACTGGGGTTCTTAGTGTTATTATTAATTGTGTGTTGAAAAACCAGAAGGCATCTCTTTTTCTTGTCGGATCTATGAATTCCAAGTATGCATGGGAGACTCAGATCTACCAGTTCAAAAACATGAGATCGCAATGTTTAGGATCGATCAGTTCACTACCTACTGTAGTGAAAAAAAGTAGTGAAAAAGTAATATTTCCTTTGGTAACTAAATAAGACGTGTATTTAAATAGAGAACATGGTTTGATATTTTTTCCTTGTGTAGCTTCTGTAATACTAAGTAAACAAAAGTACAGATAATGAACATGGCCCAGTTTCTTCCAGAAGCAGCTTGGCGTACCATCCTGAGAAAAAATAGCAACTGATAGTTTAATAAACACAGAATTTTGTAATAAGAGAGAAACAGGGCTCACCAATTGCTATAAGAATAACAATGTGAATCTGAATAAGTATGGTGAGCTGTTTAATACCACAAATTAATGTGGTGTGTAGCCCAGTTTAAAATAACATTAGTAGAGAAAATATGTTTAGTTTTAAATAATCACATTTAGCATTGTCTTCTATGTGCAGAATTAAATCATGCAATTGTTTAGATATAATAGTAATGGAAGAGCGTAATGTAAGTTGCTTCACCCTTATTGGTGTGCCTTTAATCGTTAATAGTTTGTCAGCTGTCCATTTGTTTTAAGTGCTGGGAAGGAATGTAGAAATATAAATCTTAAGCAATCAGTGCAACTATAAAATTTCTTGAAAAGACAGGTTATGATTCTTGGTATTACAGATTAATCTGTGGTATGACCCGATAGGCAATCCCTGGCTTGCTTCCATCCAAGCTACTGTCGTTCCTGGAGGAAGCAGTGAATGCCTTAATGATTCTTGCCAGCTACAGCCCAGCACGAAGCACAGCACCGGGGAAGACCTTGCATAAGTGTGCAGGGATGCACTATTTTAGCTTCTGGGGTATACGTGTTTTCATAGGAGTAGGTGCTGCCCTCTCCTTTGGAGCAATGGAGGGGGCAGCTGTGCAACTAGTAGGAACAGATTTCTCATTTGCACACTGCCTTCTTCATTCTCCTCCTTGCTCACAAGGAACGGAGCTTTTTTAGACTGGCTATTTTGGTCTCTGGAGGCACACAAGGGAAGAAAAGGATGAGTGATGGCTGCTTGTGTCAGGTGGGAAGGGGCCAGATGGCTTCTGCAGAGGAAGAGTGAGGAGCGGGTGCTTGGTGGTAAGGTTTGACATTCCAAATCAGAATGCAAGTTTGGACCAAACTGAAAATTATTTAAAGGAAAATAGATTTAGTTTCAGGATAGTTGTTGTATACATTTGCTAGGAGCGAATAGCTCTTAACTGGAGCGTATAGATAAAATGTATTTTTGTTTCTCTTTTGTCCTCTGTAGTATGAAAATTTCAGATGCTTCTGTGATCTGGCTTAAGTTGGTGCATGAAGTTTACTTCCTGTTTTACAGTTTGAGTAGCATCCCTGGGCTTCTGTACTACAAGTAACTGAGCTTCGTGCTAGAACATAGACATCTGTCAGAAAGGAACTCTTGAGACTGAGCATAGATCTCGGGTACCACCAAAGCTTGCGCTGGGTATGTGTTTTTTAAAAACAGAATATGTGATGATAATACTGTTAACTTGACGCTTGTGGAAAAAGAACTATCACAGTGACAAAAATTGTAGCTTCACTTTTTCACAAAAAAATCAGTAAGAATTCTGCAAGAACATCACTTCTCTTTAAAACCATACCTAACTTATTTTAAAATAGGAGTTACGCCTAAGAGTTAGAAGCTACAATTTTAATGTTTTTTCTGTAATAACTTGTGAAATTTAGCATTTAACTTACTCTGATAATTAGACTTATTGCTACTTTAACATTTCTAGCCTGTCCAAGTGTGGTTTTTAAATATGAGCATCACCAGTCAAGGTGCAGAATTTTTTTGGATGTTGCAATGAAAATAAATTTTTGCTGATTTTTATTAGCATGGATTACACTGAATGCCAAATGTAAAATCTAATGCTAAACATGCCAGCAATGAAACTGTCATCTCATGGTATCATTAGTGTTTTTCTATAATGTTACTATGGAAGTCCATAATTCTTGGTTATTGTTTTCCTCTGTCCAATACACTGCTTTCACGTACTTAATATTGAGTGTATTAATGTAATACTGCCTGATGTAAAATAATTACATTGGCACATATTTTAGTATGTTTGTAATAATCTAACTCCAGTAGATTTCAATATTGTGAACCAAATACTATATAAAAGCATAATGCTAACCTACACGAAGCCTGAAATACCTCTTCTGTTTTTAGTTGGATTTGAAGAAAAATATCAGCTGACACCCTCCTCTCTTAATTTTCAATTGTGGTGGCTTCAGAGGAGATACTGTTCTTTTAAGATAGCCTAAAGAATTTTTCATATTTGATGGGATTTTTTTTTTAAGTGATTGAATGGACTAAAAATGTAAGAGCTTGGGGGTGGCAGGGGGGTGGTGTGGGGAACAACTGACTGAATAGATTTACCCAGAAACTCCTTGGATTATTTCAGTCTAGTGGTTTTAGCTTTTCTTGTTCTTTAGATGTTTTAATCTTTACAAATTCCATAAGTTTTCTTTGTACTTGCAGCCTAATCTTAGATGCAGAGGTCTTTCACAGGTCATGCTTCTGAAATTTAATCCTGAAATTTGGGATTGCAGTTCTCCAAAATTTATACAACTCATACCGCTGGTAATCAGGTGTGTTTTCATCAGTCATGTTTTGAAAAGGATTTTTAAAGTTGTTGGGGGAAATGAAATGCAGCTTTCCAGCTGAAAGAGGAAGTGATGAATATGTGGAGTTCTTACTTTGTTGTCTGGATGGTTCAGTAAATTAATGTGACTGACGTACTAAGATGTAGATTCAAATCCAAGTTCCTCGACAAAGGTAATTAAGAAGAACTAATTTTCTGGCAATGACTATCACAAATATATCTTGGAGTATGTCAAAATCTGTATGCTCTACCAAAAAACAATAGAGAAGTTGCATCAGTTGTTGCCTGCAGCACTCCTTTTGAGTGCTACAATTTTATGATATTTTATTTATTTTATGATAAAACTGGCTTACAGTTTCCTATTGTGGTTTGTCTTCTTTTGATTGCTAGCTTTTTTATAAATTCTTTTGTAAGTAAGTTTTTAATATGCTATTTCAGTCAGACTTTAAAGACATCTAAAGGATACACAGGCATATGTCACAGAAGTTTGCGTGTATCATTAGAAGAGCCAGTTACAGATGCTTATTTTTGACAGGTAGTGACATTTGGTGGTTTTTTGTACTTAAGAGCAAGTATTTCACCACTCTTAAAATTGACTTATACTGATGGAAGCAGTTTATTTTCTTTTAGGGGCAGGGGGGAGGACAATGGCACTATTTTATTTTACGTATACTAGGACTTCCATTCAACTACCTACACTAATTTTATTTAAAGCAGCATGATTTTTCTTGTGTAGACAAGGCTACACAACGGATTTGGGAATGTCAGTCAGAACTTGTTTGGTCCTGTGCTATCAGATACTGAACTTTTTTGCCAGCTTTGAAGCATACATATTTTTAGTGTCTACTTGTGTTGTAATTCAGTTTGGTTTTACTATATTTGTCAAGTAAATTGAAAACAGCAATCACGGATTTCGTAAGGTTTTTTATGATACTCTGAAGCCATAGGTTTTTTGAAAATTACTGCATTACGTGCTACAGACTGAGCTGGAGCTTGTTTTAGAAAATATGTGTGAATTTCATTTTAAATTATAAGGATGTTTATACATTTTTCTAGAAAACTAGTGTTTCCTGTAAGTTTTCTTGTAAGACTGTTTGGCTGTATAAATTGGCATAGAAGACAAATATTGTGAACTTGTAGATTCTGCTGTTGTTTCAGTTAATTGGTAATCTGACTGATCAGTCTTCCCCTTAGTTGCCTCTGAAGAAGCCTTTGCTGGCTGTGCAGGCAGGTTCCTGTTTCCCAGCCGTTCCCTGCAGAGAGGAACCGTGGAGACCAGCTGCTGCTCGAAGCTGGGTGGTGCCGCACCTCGCCTTGAATGTATGTGTGAATGTTTTCAGTGTTCACATGCATGACATTTTGCAGCATCTCAGCCCTGGAGGTGGTTATGTTAATCATAATTAATAATCTACTGAGCTTGTAAATATTTAAATTGACTTTCCCCTTGGGTATTGAGTGAATCTGGGGCAGAGGTGGAGAACAGAACTTGTTAATCCCAACTCTACTCTACCACTTTCAGTGGTACTGAAAGAGATAACTAAAAATTTACAGAAAGGCTAAATGCTTCATGCGATCTTGATGAGGACTTGGCATTGGCAGGAATATGTGTGAAAAGAGGTGGTGATATAGTCCTCTTCTTGTGTGGAAACTTAGATATCATGGTAAAAAATATAAGTTCTTTTAGGTATAGCATGAGTTTGTCAGACATTGGCATCTCTTCCAGCAGGTTGCACTGCTGTAGAGGTGACATGGATCGATAAAATTATTTTCTTGGCATAGCTCACCACAGATCTCCAAATGAAATAAGTTGCATCAGAAGAAAATCTTTTGGTGCGTGAAACTGCATCTACAATAAGGCTTTGCTAAAAACTGCTGTGCTTGGAGCATGGAAACATTATACTTCTATCCACTATAGTTAAGTTGGGAAAATGTTTGCACACAGCCCAATCTGCAGTTGATTTTACTCGTATGGGCCTAAGAAAACAACTGGTGAAGGTAGAAGAGGAGACTTTCCTTTTACTTTGGTTTCTAGGTCCATAGCCACTGATGTTACCTTGATAAAATACAGACCTGTTTAATCCAAAAACAAAGGTGCTGCAGATAGACATCGTTATCAAATAATCACTAAAAACAATCAGCAGATAGACATAGTTATTAAATAATCACTAAAAATAATCAGAGAAACTTATATAAACAGATTTTCTAGATCAGAGCCTTTCTTACTTTTTCTTTCTGCTGTTACAGTAGAATGGGTTTTATCTCAACTACCATAGTTTAACCTAATTTAATATTCACTAAAAGTTGGACATGATTAATTTAATATTCACTAGAAGTTGGATATGATTTGCCTGTGTTATGTTGGAACATGCAAGGTTTTAAACATGAAGAAAAATCATGCATGGAAGCTGATCATCTGTGTCGTGTATCACACTATGAAGACATCCAAGCAAAACTGTTCTTAGTTTCTCCTTATGTTACAGAGTTGTCAGTTCAAGCGGCAGCCTGTAATTTATAGATCTCTTCATCTGTGTTCAATACATGGCAGCAAAAATTCAATGTAAAGCACAAGGAATTTAATTTTCACAGTTTTAACCCTAAAGGTTTGTGTGTCATTAACATACTTTCAGAAAATGCTTATTTTTGGGAATGATAAGGCCTCAGAATTGAATATTCTTTGCCTTTGGGAAGGTAAGCTAGGCTGTTTATGCTGACCTCGCAATTAAAGGATTATGAAGTGAGTTCTCTAAAATGAACTTAATGCTGTTTGAAAATACTATGAATAAAATAATGATCACAATTCAGACAATTCAGTGAAGAAGCATGGTACTTCTAATTGATTTTTCTACATCCAGTCTAAAAGATAGTATCTCAAGAATGGATTGAAAAGGACATGGATTCAGTATGCGGTACTTCAGGCAGCCTGTGCGCTCTTTGTTGTTTCTCTGCGTATTAAGCAGGTTTGTGCAGTTGACAAAAGTGTAGCTGAACTCAGTGTACTGGTAGGTGGTAGCAGGTGGCTTTTAAAGGACAAACCAGCAGACACGAGTTAAGCGATGTTTGTAGGGAGGTGTACCTGTTACAGTTTTGTTGTAGTTGGCGTGAATAAGATGACGATAATGCGGCAGCATTGGCATCTGCCTGTACACATCAGCTGAGTATGTTCCCAAAATTTCTGTAGAGCTTGAACTCTACCTGCTGGCAGGAGCCTCACGAGGTGTTACTCCATCTCCACTGCTGCTGTTGCTTTTGCCAGGGGAATTACTGCTGTTGCAGAAATGCCAGTATGTTGTATTACACGTTTCTGGTGTGTAGGCATGTCCCAAATTTGTCACCAGTGTTAAGTCCAAAGCAAAGTGTCTTTAATATTTGCTGTTTACCCATGTCATTTCTAGTATTTTAGCGTGTGTTAGCTACTGCACTCTTTAAACAAATAAACAAACAAAACAAAACAAAACCCCTAAACAGACAAACAAACAAAAACAAGCATAAAAGCCAAAACTAGACTATATAGCCTTAGATTTTTCTATTTGGGCAATGGAACTGAGTATGTAGAGCTCTGGCCTGTCTGGAAAACTAGATTCTGTTCTCTGTTGTGTGATCCATCATGGTTAGTCTGTAGATGCTCTGGAAAGAATATCAGAAACAAAACTCCAGTGAAATATTTGATGCCAAATCTGTTGACTTCTCTTCTGCGGCATTTTGGGTTTTTTCTCTCTGATGATTGGCACTTGCTTTTTTAACAGCGTTTGTTGTACATTCAGCTCAACTGGTCAGGGTTTTGTGGTGTTTGTTTTTAACTGACTCCACTAAATGGACAGCTGTTCTCAAGTTGGATGAGTTCAGGTACTGGAGTGCCACTGAACAATGCCGCAGTTGAAATCTCTGATACGGGGAACTTGTCATTAAATAAACCCAGCCCAGGAACTGTTAAGAGTATAAAAATGAGTCTTAATTCGCGAGATCTTCGATTGCTGTACAACTTGCTGCAGATCTTTGGTGACTGGGGATTCAACAAGTCTTCTAAAGATTTGTCAGAAAACATGAATTGTAAAAAACTTGTATATAGTCCTGAGGGCAAACAAAACCTGAGGTGATACTGTGTTTATAGTGATTGTTTAAAAAGTAAACTGCACACCTTTTATTGCATTTTCCTGCCTTCCTCTGTTAAGTGGTAGAAGTAAAACTTTCTGTTCTGTTTTACAAGCATTCGTGCTGGCACAAGTGGTAATTTGGAGAGGTGGACAGGAGAAGAGGGACAGGATTGTCACATCAGGAATAATTCTAAGGCCAGTCTAAGCAATAGTGGGTATTATACGTGTTGTACAATGTGGCATTTTTCAGAGGTATAGGAGGGTTTGATACATTTGCAGGACAGTTCAAATTGTTAAATTCAGTTCCCGGTAGTTTAGCCCTTATCGAAAGTTACCACATTTTCATTTGGGCTGAAAAATTTGGTTTCTTAGGCCAGTATTTTAAAATGTAAACAAAAAGCACTAAACTAATCCTTCACACTGTTTGAGAATTGAGCTAGCAGGGAAGAATATCTCTTTTCTGTAATAAAAAATACTTTGATAATCAGGCAAAGCTTTTAAAAACTATTTGTAATTCAGAGGGGAACCTTAGATTTGGGTGGAGAAGACCTCCCAGATTTCCGTGCTTATTTGTGGACTTTAATTTTCAGAAGCCTTAATGAGAACCAAGGGTGGGAGAAATAGAAGGTGGCAAGGGAAACGTGGGAAACAGTGAGCAGCTAAAAGGTGAGGCTAGTTGTGGCACTGGGCGTGGAGAAGAGGGATGGTGAAACTGAAGTTGCACAGGTCTAGGTGCTGAACACCTGCGTGGTGAGGAGGAGGTTGTGAGAGAGAAGAGGCACAGTCCTGATGGTGGAGGGACTGAACTGCAGGAGAGGGGAATGAAGAAGCTAATGGAGAGGGACTGAACCTGGGAAGCAGTGGGACTAGACCATAGAATGGGAAACTAGTGTGCTGGGCTTGAGTGCGATTACTGGAGGAATTGGTATTGGGTTACTTTGTGGTGGGTGACAAGACCATGGGAATCAGGAGGAGGATTCACGGGGGCCAAGACCAGAGAATCCCCAACAGTGGACCAGCGCTTTCCAAAGAAGTTCAAAGAATAAGAAGCTATTCTCTGGGTGGGCAGTAGCAGTTGTGATGCAGGTAGATATTTAGTCAACATATTCCTGGAAAAGTCTGGCCTGGTTATAGTGACCATCTGCCTTATGATGCAGAGTCCAGACCTTCTGCTTGTTCCTTCAGAAACATGCAACGTAAAGCAATTAAACAGCAGTCTTTCCAGTTGTTAGCTGTCCCATTATTTCCAAGAATGGCTCTTATGTGTGTGGTTGTGATCGCAACATAATGCACCGCTTTGAAACTGCTTCCGTGGGAGTTGATTCAGCTGGGGAAAGACATGTGGCAGGGCTTGCTGAAGGATGGGAACGAGCATAGGAAGGCGTAGTGTGTGGCACAGTTTTTGTAATCCCTGTATATGGCTTTGGCCGTTACCCTGCAACAAAGATTTGTGCCTACGCTTTTCACCTAAACCACCTGCTTTAGCTTGCTCTGGAACAGACATCGGGATGTAAACTCTCACAGTGTGCCTCGCCAGGGAAGTGGCGTGTTACGGCAGAACAGGCAGTATGACGGCATAGCTGGTGTGGGAGGCAGTCGTGGGACAGGGACTTGTCCTGTGCGGTTATGGCTGGTCTCTTTTCAGGTGTCCTCTCTGGAGCAAAGCACTTAGCTCTCCCCAGGGGATCCAAGTTTTGTTTTCCCCAAGGTGTCTATTGGAAACAGCCTGTGAATTGCATCCTGATGGAGCTCTACAGAATTTGTAGAGTGGAGGCTGTGGTACCGTTTTCCCTGAAGTGAACCAAAGTATGAAGCATAGGCTACCACATAGCTGGAGATTTTATCTTCCTGTGATTATGAGATTTTATCATAATGTGATCAGATACAAAGTTTCTGATATTTTTAAAACATTTAGGGTAATATTTAATTATTTGTTTCAAGGTTGGCTCTACTGAATGGATTAATGAAGAGCTGGCATACCCTCAATAATAGGGAATAACCTGGACACTACTACATATTCTGAATGTCAGCTGGCTCCTCCAAGAGTCCACTCAAATATGGATGTGGTCTACAGCTCTCTGATTGTTGAGAGCTAAGTAGTTTTGTGTATTTGTATATTGCTACTTCTGAGCTGGTATGGACTCTTAAAGCAGAACTTGAAATACTTTGGATGGTACTGTGATTGTGGCAGACCTTATCCACGTACAGGTAGATGAGAGAACACGCAAACCTGTTTATTTTACTTTTAGAGCTGATCTGATGCTGGCATTATTTTTGAAAAATGTACAGCTTGCTCCTATGTGACTTGGGTTGTGTGATTACGCCCTTTCCTTTCTCATAGCATCACATATCCTGTAATCTTAGGTTTAGGAGCTGGATGTTGCTCAGCAATTTGTATTTTATTCTCTTTCTCCAAAAAGTCTTGTGAAGGCCCTTCTTGAGGCATTAATTCTTGACAGTTGTGAAGAGTGTGTGACTCACAAGGGAGTTACTTAATGCTGTGTTTATGTGATTACTTGTGAAATTTTAAACTTGCTTTACCTGTCTACATGAAGCACCTCCCTTTCTCCTTTCATGGCTATGTTGCCTTATTAAAGAAAGGAAAGGGCACTGTTTATGTACCAGGCTACTGCTTGTTAGATAATAGATGGCCTCTGATGTCATTTTGCTATTTGACTGCATGGCAAAATTTCAGTCTAAGAAGTGTTTTGTATTAAGCTTTTTCAGCATGTTGTAAAAATACTTCTCTTTATTTGAAAACACAGCTTAAGCTGTTGCATTTTATTGCAGTAGTAAAACCTCAGGCCAATTTGAGTAAAACATAGATGACTTATTAGCTTTAAGCTATTAAAAAAGTTGTCTTTGCCTAAGCTGTTGGTGTAGCTGACACCTATCAGTACTTATAAGGTGATTAATTTGAGGCGTACTTAACAGTATCCTCTACTCTTGGAAGGACCATGGTTTTAATGGCCTCCCACACTTCACGATAGTCTGAGCAAGATACAGAACTTACACGTGGCTCAGACGTTGTATAGTCTTGGTAAATAACTTCTGACTCTCTTCTCATTTCCAAGTCATCCTTTTCAACCATCTCAGCAGCTGTTTGAGTAACACTCATAGTTTCTGAAGTGCTTTGTCACACCTAGACCACAAGTGATAGTTTTTATTCTTTCTTCTTATGGTTCATTACTTTCCAAAATGGAGATATGCTTGTTACTAGGATAATTTTTGTCCAAAAGTGGTGTGCCTCATTTCTTTGAGTAGCATCAGTTTCTTTGCACCTGTACAGATCTTTTGGACTGAAGGCCTATGATGATGAGGCATTGCTGTGTTCTGCGTCTTGCTTTTGGGAAGTTATGATAGAGCAGGTTCTGGTAGCTGAGTGAGTGTTCCCACTCTGCCTCCGTCCTTTGATTACTGACTTCTTGGGACTATTTTCAATGTAACACCCAGATTTTCAGAGTGTGTCTGTTTGTGGCAAAATGGGATGACCTGGGGACACCCACCATGCTTCAGATGTGGTCTTGCATAATGCTTGTTGCAGAAAAATTCCCCGCGTCCTTTATTCCACCCAACAGCTTTACAAAATAACATCTGTGCATGCAATCACCTGCTCTAATTTGCTTCTGCTGTTGCTATTAGTTACAAGGCACCAAGTCTCAATACAGACTCAGTGCAAAACAGAAACAGTGGAGCCTTCTGTACCGAATGAGAGCTGTGAGCTTGGTCTTTCTGACAATGTCTCTTTAATGTGTTTCAAATTTAAATGACACACTGTAATAAGAGAGATCTTTTGATGTTGGCTGTCATGTCTCTCTGTCTTCACTTTCCTATGTTTTTTCCAAACCTCAGCTGTTTAATACTAATTTTTACTTAGTAGGTATGTAGCTGAGGCTGAATGTTTTAGGAAAGAGTTCAGTTATTTTCAAAAATGGGGCTATGAAAAACACATTATTTTGCCTGTGTAGGCGTCTTCTTTCCTCTCCCCAACCCACACTCCTGTGCTTGGCGTACGGTCTTGAAAGATGATGGTGACATGACAGCTAGGAGTTTTTGTGTTAAGGCCATACCTTCAGCTTTTCATGTTTAAAATCTCTTTTAATTTAGTCTTTCCTTGGGTGATAGAGGAAAGGTCAGAGTTTTGTACATGTTCAGTGAAGACTGTTTATTTTTGACAGTTATTCTGAAGGTTTGACTCCATGTTGAGCAGGAAGATGGCTCAAGAAACAGAGGGAGAAGAGAGAGAACTTTATCTGCAAGGAGGCAGTATGCAGCAGGAGAGTAGGAACCAGCTGAATAAAGAACAAGGGGAGGGGAAAGTTGGAGACCGAGCTTGGGTCACAGAGACCAAAGCAGATGAAGAGCATGTTGTGTGTTATACACTGGGGGTGAAAAAGAGAAATCAATCAAGACAGAAACCATGGGAGTACTGGCACTGGGTCGTAAAGGAATCAGTTACGAGGGAAGTACTAAGCATGAAGTGAAATCTGGGGAGATGAAGCTGTGTGTGCAGCATCACAGGGCTGAGCTGCCCAAAGAGGGAAGCTGCACTCCTGTCATCGCGGTTCTGCCACTCTTCTGCTTTCCATCTTCAGTGCTTGTTGAGCTCTTCCACAAGCTGTCTGGGCAGCAGAAGCCTGTTGGAGCAGCTAGCAAATTGAACCATCTCAACCAAGGGGTCTCGGGAGAGCCAGCTACTGGAATTGAGGGGGTGTGTTAGTGGGAGTAGTGTGGCCTTCCCCACGTGGCAGTAGTGAGGTGTTAAATCTCCTGGCACCAGAATGGCACAGGTGAAAAGAAGCCAATTGAAGCGAGAAGCCTGCTGCAGAGGAGACGCAGGACTGAAGTGGTAACAGATTGGGAAGAAAGGGTCAGGTCTGAGAGGGAGAAATTAACAGAAGAATCAGCCTATTAAAAAAATGTTCCTTCTCAAAATGCTGAGACGATCCATGCTTTTTTCAGTCTCACCATTTATTGCTGTCAGCAAAAATTTGTGAAAGCCAGAAGAAAGGTGAAGATTTGAATGGCAATAGGAAATTAACATCCATTAGTCAAAGTGGAACAGGTTTTTGCAGTAGGTGTAAAGGCTCTGATTCTGCTGATCAGTCTTGATATAATTTGAGCATTGTGCAATTTATCCCTTGTTTAAAGGCCTAGGAAATTATGCATATAGGAAAGTAATGCATTCTTAAAGCTGTAAAATAAAATATATGAAAGGTAAGTGCAGTCCTTATTTGTTGCATTTAGAAATATGCACCATTATTTTTAGTCAGTGTCTCTGCCTTAGCCAGAATAAAGAAGGAACAGTATTGAAAGGCTTAATGAATATTTTGTTTCTCATCATAATTCTGTCTTACTGTGCCCTATTCAAATTCCGATCTGAGTAACTGTTAATTTCCATAAGCACTCTGTGAGTGATCTCCTGTAGTGAGATACTTTGTTTCATACATACATTAAATTTTCACTATGTTCTGCATACAGAGAACCGAAGGACCAGAGTTTAAAAAAAAAACCCACCAACAACCCTCCACAAAACCCACCCAGCTGGACACATTTATAATTATTAACCTGTCAAAACATAATTCCGTATTATGTTTTTCTGTATTCTACCAATCTGTAAATGAGACCCTGGGAGTTGAAGAGTGTGGTGGAATGTGTGGGCTAAGTCTGGCTTCATCCCAGGAGCTCTGCTAGGGTCCAGTGGCAAAAGCATTTGCGTCTTCATTTTCCAGGGTGGTGTTTGTGCCTTTGCAATGACATTGTCCTTTCTCTCTGTGCACTTGCCCATGTTGCCTACTCTAGATGTGGGCTGATTTGTAGGTGCATCCACCGCTTAAAAAAATTGTATGTATTATTTCTATTTTCATTCCCTGACTTACTGTTGAAATACTGTCTATTATGTAGCAGCTTTTGGTGGGATGTTTTGGGTTCTGTGTTTTGGAGGGGAGGAGGGGTTGGTGGAGGAAATGCAAACAGGTTCTGTGCAGGAATTTTACAGATCATTCTGATGCTCCGATGAGGCGCAGTAGTATTGCTAGTCTGTGTCGTTGGTAGTATTGAAAGCTTTTACATTTTTTTGATATCTGTAAGTCTGAAGCTTTAGATACCTGGACTCTCCTCCTAAAATGTCTTATTTGAGCATGCCATTTACTTATTTAAACACAGTATCAAGTTAGCATAGCATTGGAGTATTTGATATCAATTCAAAGTATAAGAAAAACCAACAAGCATGAAAAAAAAAGAAAATGGCTATGCCTCATGTTAATACTGTTTTCTTTTAAAGAGGCTTTCTGCTTTTGCATAAGAAGTTATAGTCTGGTTTGTATGTTGTATGAGAACTTCCTGCTTATCCAGTAGGTATTGTTTATTTCCCTGAATGAGATTTCATAAAATACTGGGTAACCGTGATCGTTTGCCTAACTTAGCAAAGGGTTGCCTACTTTCTTCTTAATTGTAATCTCTATGTCAGCATTAAATAGCAGGAGTACCAGCTGTTATATCTGGATATGCTTTTGTCATAATTAAAAAACTCATGTAAATAGGTTTAATATGGCTTTTGTGTGCAATCTATAACATGTTTTAATTCCGTTTTTTTGAGGCCATGGCTACACAGCCACCTTGATCACTTTAAATCTGCGGCGCAGGGCACCTTCCACCAGCTCTCAGCCTTCCTTGTGCTTGCCCTGCCATAGGGAGCCAGGCTGTGGAATTGGTGTACCAACAGATCCCTTTCCTTTCAGCAGCAGTGCAGCAGCACAGATTTAAGTTGGATTAAAGTTAGCATGTAACCATGACTTGACCTGTCATCGAAGTATACCAGCGGGTGTGGGAAATAGATTTTTCTTTTTCTGGGGTTTGCTCTGTTTTCCTTTCATCCTTTGAAAGAAGGGCTCATATCTGAGGGTGACCATTTAGACACAAAGGGACAAATTCAGCAAAGTGGACTCCAGAGGTATGATGTCCCGTACAAAGTATCTCTTCTGTGGAATTTCTGAAACTTATCTATGCTAGGCAGAATTTTTTGTTTATGAGTTCCATTGCTGAGAATTTATGTAATGGCTTCCTTCAGCAATTTTCGTATTAGCTTTTATTTGGCCATAACTCTCAAGCAAGCAATGTACCAGCATCTGGGTGCAGATGACCTGATATAGCCTCTTTAAATGTGAACGTGTTGTTGTATACTAGGAAAATTTAATCATTCTTTTTCTACGTTCTTTAATTTGCATTAGCATAATTAGAAGATGGATTTGCTTTAACTCTTTTTTTAACCCTTATTGCAACAGGCTAGGCAAGTTCTTATTTGCATGTATAAAGTATGCTTGGGAAAGATGAAAATGATCTGTGCCTTAAGTGCAGCGCTCACAAACACTCTGAGCTTCCAGACAGATCTGTTTTATATCAAAAATTTAAAGTTAGCTAACTGTTTTATATTAAATATTACCAAGCAGTATTCAGACTGCCTATGAAGTTTTTAAGAATTATTTCAAATCGTAAAATATTATGATACTTAATATATAATATTTTATATATTATAAAGTAGAAATGGCAAAAATAGCAGCGCTGTCATTATGTTAATACAGGTTAGGAGTTAATAGGCAGATTTTGCAAACACTGAGCTTAGGGCTTGATGTTACATTACTGTCCACGTAAGTTGGAATGTTCATTGTAGAAGGTACTGCTGTTTGTGTTTTCACGACAGAGCTCTAAACAAGGTGTTCTGAATCCTGTTGCTTAAAATTGTGTGGGGCTTTTTGTTTTCCCCTGCTGCAGGTGTGATGGACAGGTAGCAGAAGATTTCACTTTGATATCAGGGAATCAGAATGACCGAGTGCTTCCTGCCTCCCACTAGCAGCCCCAGTGAACACCGTCGGGTTGAACACAGTGGGGGTCTTGCTCGTACTCCCAGCTCTGAAGAAATCAGTCCGACAAAATTCCCTGGATTGTACCGCACCGGTGAGCCTTCACCACCTCATGACAGCTTGCATGAGCCTCCAGATATAATATCTGATGATGAAAAGGAGCATGGGAAGAAGAAAGGAAAATTTAAGAAGAAAGAAAAAAGAAGTGAGTAGGGAACTTCTCTTATTTCAGGCTTATAATTTCTCTTTCTTCTTCTTTCTTTCTTTCTTTCTCTCTCAAAATTGCGTAATATTCCCAGTAGAACTTGTTTAGCTGTGAAGGAAGGTAACTCGTACAAACAGGCTTTGTGCAATACCTGTTTCTCTTCCAAAAAAACCCACACCCTAACCAAAAAATGGATTTGTTTTTTTTGCACAGGTACAGGTTCCAAGCACGTGCCCCAAATTACTAATAAACATGTTTATCCAAATCTTTTAATGATACATTGGTAATTGCCTGGCAAGAGGTTTTTTCTCATTATCTCTTCTCATTCTAAGTGGAGGTTTCCAAGTATATTTCCAAATAGATGCTTTTTGAAAATGTAGCTGAGGTGCTAGCTAAATTAAACTGTAAGTTTGACCTGAATTTTGTACTTTTAAATTTGGAAGAGTCAGTTTGAACAACTTTGACCCTTTTCTCTTATGTCTCTCATGTGCAGAGTTTGCCGTTGTGTACCATCTCAAGTTTTTACGTGCACACTGCACCATTATCTGAGGAGTAATAAAATCTGTGTCCTTGTTTTCTCTAGCTTCTCAGTTTAGTCTGATCATGCAGTTTCCCACCAGCAGTGCCCAAGTACCATTGCAGAGTTCAAAAAAGGGCAAGCCAACATCAGGATCTGAATTTACTAGAACTGACAGAGTAAAGGTTAGAAGAAAGTAAAGCTTTGACTATAGAGTCCATTCTGTATCAGCGTATCAATATCCAGAACAGAAGTTTTCATTTACAAAGCATATCCCTCCTCCAGACAAGAGAATAGAAATCTTGCTTCCCACCTTTGTATTTGCGCAGAAAATTTTGGAAATGTGACTCTCTTATTCAATAGTTTTCCTACATATTCTAAAAGAACAAAGCACTTGGAATTCCTAAGCTGATGCTCAGCACTCTCAGTACCAGAGAGATCCTTACTGTCCGAGTCTCTGTAACCCAAATATCGCATCCCAAATGTTAGTACTTTTTTAACTGACATTTGTTTCAGCAAAATACTGAAATAATGTTCATTTTCTAAAATGCCAGCATCTCTGCTGCCTTGGAAGTTCTGGGTGGAAGTGTACAGTGCCACTTCTTATATGTGAAATTTGGGAGATTAAAAACAACGAGACATCACACAATATTCTGGCATGTTAAGATGAATATGGTGGCTATTTGTAATATACATGCACATATTTAAAGAATTACTCTTTAAGAATTTGCTGCCACTGCACTGCTTTTAATCAAACCTGTTTCCTGGAGTGCAGGATTTGTTTCTCCCACAGTTTAGAAAGACTATTGTTATTAACTAAAGACTGTGCATAAAGGATACTGTAACTCAAAAATATATTATCCTCTAGTTAAAACTAATCGTTTAAATTCCTGCAGGTTTTAAGAAAGCCAGTTCTTTAGGGTTTTTCCTAGTGTAAACAACATTAACCTAATACAAAATATTGAATTGATGATGAAAATTCAAGCTATTAGTAACTGTTTTTTTCTTCTTTGCAAATCAGCTTTCTGTGATAACTCTGGATTAGACAACTCTAAATTTGGAATTGTTACAGATCAGCATTATACATAGTGTGCGTTTCTTTTTGGTGTAATTCTGCATGTCTCATGGTGATAGTCTAACTGAAGGCTGAAGAGGAAAAATGCTTCTTCAGCAAATACGTGCAGGTCTGTGCACTTTAGCACTCTTAATGACTTTCTTCCACAAGTGGTTACAGCACATTTTATAGCTGACATGAAGCAATTTTTGTTACTTAAAGGAAGCTTTAAAGGTATGAAAAAATCCTCAAAACTGCAAAGTTAGCTAAACTAAACTATCTTTTGAAAGGATAGTAGTATCACTGGTATGAGCTCTCCTGAAATTTTCAGGAAATATTTTTGAAGACCAAATCCCTAATGTTTTGGGCAGGGCCTCCTGTATGTTCTTTTGGGACGTGGATGAAAGCTGAAATGTTCCTGCTGTTAACCTGGGGACCTGCTGCGAACGATCTTTGGTCCAAATTGAGTGTTAGCCTGTGTCTTCTTCCTCTGAGTTGCTGAGTTGAGGTTCTAGCAGTCTGCAACTCTCTTGCTAGGTACCACCAGGTGGAAGATATCAGCCTATTCTCTCTTCCATCCTCATAAGGATTTTTCTCCAAGATAGTTTCGGCACAGAAATGTGGACATCCAGCAACCATGCAAAAGCTCTAATAGTATTCCCAGCTGTTCCAGGTGGAGCAATGACATGATAAGTTGTCTCTGTGCTTACAATCCTTCATTTCTGTGCAGAGTGCTAATGGAGATGGTCTGTTAGAAATTGTGAGGAGGCTTTTGTCATCCTATAAGATAACCAAGTAAATTCTATTGCAAACAAAACGTCATTTTAACGGATCTGGTGTGTGGAGAACCTCTAGAGTTTCCACATCTACAGAATAAGAAGTTACTGGAATTTTCTACCCTTGATAAACATTGGAGGCTCTTCATATCAAGATTTATCTTTCTGTGTTGCTACATCCTATTCTACTGAGAAATTAATGTGTCTATCTATCTATCTATCTATCTATATGTATTTATTTAACAACGTACCTTTCCATATGTATATATGTATTTATTTAGCAATGTCCCAGTCCTCTTAAATATATTCATCAATGACCTGGATGAGGGGATAGAGTGCACCCTCAGCAAGTTTGCTGATGAATCAAAGCTGGGAGGAGTGNTGTCAGGAGGATGGGGCCAGGCTCTTTTCAGTGGTGCCCAGGGACAGGACAAGAGGGAATGTGCACACACTTGAGGATAGGAAGTTCCACCTAAACATGAGGAGGAACTTCTTTCCCTTGAGGGTGGCAGAGCACTGGCACAGGCTGCCCATGGATGCGTTGGAGTCTCCGTCTCTGGAGACATTCAAAACCCGCCTGGATGGGTTCCTGTCCAACCTGTTCTAAGGTGGCCCTGCTCTGGCAAGGGGGTTGAACTAGATGGTCTCCAGAGGGCCCTTCCAACCCTGTGATTCTATGATTTGCAAATAGTTTTTAAAAGTCTGCCTTTCGATGCCAGTAATTATTTTAAATCAAAATAAAGTAAGGCAAATTTCATATTCTGACTTTATTTGCTGTCCTTGCAGTAATTTCTGCAGTAATCTGTGAAAGTTGGATAGTAAATGTTGGTATTGTCTGCAAGTTTGAAGTTTCTATTAATAATAACAATACATCTTGTGGATGAGGAGAGGAAATAGAAGCCATCTACCCAAGCTCGTTATGTATCCATGTGTGTCTTCCAGTTTTATTTAGAAACAGGATACAAGTTGATGGCATTCCCTCTGACAAATTGAAATTAGATAACTCATGCTAGCATTGCACATCATCTGTATAGTCATATTTGACCTACTAATTCTTCTGTATGTAAAAAGCAATCTGTATTTTCTTTCAGTAAATTAATTACAGATGCATGCAAATTTCCTCAGGGAGCCAAAATCAGATGTAGAGGTATAAATAACTTAAAAGCTCATCAGAGACCTGATGTGCAAAATGTATCTTGTGGTAGGTTTGATAAGCGGCAGTTCTACATAATGCAACCCTTGGTGTTGACAATAAATACTATAGCATGAATTTATAGCTTCATGGTAAGAGTGAAGCAGGAGGAGTATTCCCAAGCATGCAGACTGACAGAAACAATGGCCTTGCTGCATGGCAAAGCTCTTAAACGTGTAAGTAAGATTTTTCCAGAGTAACACTGGAATTTTTTTATTATTATTTTTAAAAGAGGTTTCACAATTTTCAGTAAGATAAGGTCTATACTTGCAGCGTCATGTTTAAAATGACTGTAGTGAAGACATGCTTGTGGAAGGTCTAACAAAGCTTGAGCAAGTAACTGGCAGGCAGTCCAGTCGTTATGCTGGTGGAATTGGAGTATTTATTACATTAAGTGCTGTTCTCATATAGGTGCAGGAAAATGTAACTGACAGACATTAGAGTGATTGGAAAATGCAGACTATTCATACTAGAAGTCTTGGGTGAACAGAATTATCAGTCTACTAACAGTAGGTATTACTTATTTCCATGTTTAAAATTACCTGATTTGTCAAGTGCTTTTGATAGTTTTTCTTCTGCATAAATTTAGGTTCTTTATATTTCAACATATTGTATCACCGGTGAAAGGGATGCAGTAATTTTTTTACCAGAAGTATGGTAAAGAGAATTGGGCTACTCTGAGACAAACCTACTCTTGGTATGGGTGGGAGATTCTCTGTGAATCTGTAAGTAATATATTTCTAAACTTTGTTGACTTACATTACTGAAACAAATTAAAATAGGCTGGGTTTGTATTTAACTTGCTCCTTCATGTCTTCTCGTGAAGTCAAGAAATACCAGTTTCAGTAATGCGCTGTTGCTGGTGTTACATTACCACGGGTCTAGAAAAGCACCGAGTGGTGTTGCAACATGGAGTGTTGAGAGATGTAAGGCAGGTGCTGTGTTGGTGACACCGACCTCCAAGCTTGGGTCCCCTGTGTGGACCCAGAGGATGCGCTGATGCTGTTCCTGGTGTGTGGGGGGGAACCCGCACTGTTGGACTGGCAGCTGTTAGAGCTGCCCAGCAGGAAATGTTGAGGGCAGATTTGTTCTGGGCTCTGTCTGGTGAAGATCTGGCTTTCTGTTTGGAAAGGACATCTGTGAGCCCCATCTTGAAGCTCGTTGCCGGCCCCATCTCATTCTTACAAAACACGCTGGGGATGCGTGCTCCTCCTTTGTGCTGAAGCTGGTGCATCAGCAGTTCTTTCGCTATCAGAGTGAGATTCGAATCCTTAATTTATGCACTGCAGGTTTCCTTACCCATTTCTGGGTTTAGTTTACAAAAAGAGTGAATGATGGTATAGCCAGTAAACTGGGAGGATGAGACCTGGTTGCCGGTTGTCCTCCAGTTAATATTTGCATTTTTACATTAAAATTCACTTGGAGAGGAATAGTGCTATGATCTTGCCCTGTCTTCTATGAAAGTGCATGTTTGGTAGTCCTAGCAGAGAGTCCAGGATGGGAAGGGTGAGCTGGTCAAACAATTGCAATGATTTTATGGCAGTTCCATGCTTTAATACATTTCTTGCATTTATTTGACTATTAAAAGCTACTTTTCTACAGAGCAGCCAAGGAGGCCTCAAAATACAGACAGCTCCTTGGATGTGCTGAAAGAACACTGAGAAACTCTGCAGCTTAATATAGTTTAGAATTGGAAGAATTTTTCAGTCAGGAAGAATCAATCTTTAGACTGATTGTCCCCGGGTTCTTTTGCACAAGGTCTTTCACCTGTAAAAATTTCAGCCTGTCATCTCGTCCGTGATGCGCTCTCTTATAATCTAAGGGGGTAATTTTCCACCGCCCAAAACCATTCATACAGGAAGAGCACTTGGCTACGCCTCCTCGCTCGGGCAGAGGCACTGCCTGGAGGTAGTGGAAGAGCCTCAAAGGATCTGTGTAATGGGGGCTTCATGTTGAAGCAGGAGCCTGCTGCCCACTGCCTTAGGGGACGTGGCTGGTGCATGTGGCACGTGAAATGTCATCTCTGTTGACCAGATTTCAGGCTTACTTTGCCTATATGGGGTACTGCATATGTGAAATCACAATTACTTGCTTTGGAAGTTGTGTTGGTTTGTATGTTGTTGGGTTTGGTGGTGGGTTGGTTTTTTTTGTTGGTGTGTTTTTGTTTTGTTTTGGTTTTTTTCGTAATCCACCTTTAAAGATTTCCTTGTTCTTGCCTGAAGGCTAGGCAGGGCTACCTGCAGAGGCGTAGGTAGTAAAAGCTCCGGTGCACGTTTTAGACGGCACTTGGTGTTTTGCTGCTGAAACAGCGTACTTTGTCTGTGGACTTGTTTGAAGCTCCCACATACGCTTTTTAAGGCAAATAGGTAACTTCACTGACAGGTATTGTGCTAGTGTTACTGGAACTGTTTTATTCGGCTAGTAGAAAAGTAAGTGTGCTTGGGCTTTTATTTATTTAATTTTATTTGAGGCTGAAACTTCATTAACTTCATACTGATCTTGAAATTCATAATATTGTGGAAAGGGATTGGGAATTTAATTGGCTGAAGTTTAGTTTGTTCTTAATAGAAGTTTGTTAGATGTATGTGTATGTAGTAGATGATCCTTAACAGCGACTCTTATACTGTTGATTACAGGAACATAGAGAAGTTGCCAGACAGTTGTTTTTATTTTGCATTTCCTTGACTATTAGATGGAAAACTAGCCCGTAAGATGGACATTGCCATTATGAGTAAGTATATAAAGTATTAATTGTTCAGATCGTTTAGGAGCTGTGTGGCTTATCTTTGATGTGATTATGCAGCCTTGATTTAATCCTTGTCCGCTTAATTGTGTAACAACTGAAGAAAACCTTCTGAAGAGTCAGGCAGGTGCTATTTTTTGATTCCTGTTGCTTCTTCTCTCTCTGCCTTACATAGTACTTCTTGTTCTCTCCCTGTTACAATAACGCTGTCTAGAAACTAAAGAGACTCACAGCTGTCCTCATGCCTTCTCCTCCTTTGCCTAACAGCGGAAGGTTATGCTGCGTTTCAAGAGGACAGTTCCGGTGATGAAGCTGAAAGCCCTTCAAAGTTGAAGCGGTCCAAGGGAATACATGTCTTCAAGAAACCCAGCTTTTCCAAAAAAAAGGAAAAGGATTTTAAAATAAAAGAGAAACCCAAAGATGAAAAACACAAGGAAGACAAACATAAGGAAGACAAACATAAAGAGAAGAAGTCAAAAGATTTAACTGCAGCAGATGTTGTAAAACAGTGGAAAGAGAAGAAGAAAAAGAAAAAGCCAATTCAGGAGACAGAGATACCTCAAGTGGATGTTCCCAGTCACAGACCTGTGTTTGGCATCCCTTTGTCTGACGCAGTAGACAGGACCATGATGTACGATGGCATCCGCCTGCCAGCAGTTTTCCGTGAATGTATAGATTACGTAGAGAAGTATGGCATGAAATGTGAAGGCATCTACAGAGTTTCAGGTACTCTGGGCACGCTGACTTGCAGTTTCCTAAGGTCTTTACTTGCCGTTTTCTTATTGTTTTACCATCTTCAACAGCTGGAGAGTCTGTTTATAGCTGCAATAGTTTTAATTGTCCAAAAGATAATCAGGTAGCTGAAGTTAAGCAAACCCATAGGTCTGAAGTACCAGAATAGTTGCTAATATGGTGTTACTGCTTAATGGCAGTAAAAATACACTTGTTCCGGCCTTTTGTGATAGGATGGTAACGATGAATAAAATGTGTTAGAATGGCCAGCTTGTATTTTTTTATTTCTGCATTAGAAATACAGTGCTAGTTGATTGCAAAAGCAAAGGTGAGATGTAACCACTTACTACTTAAGCTTCCCACTAAGTTGCTTTTTCCAGTTACTTCCAGCGTATGATTTTTCTTTTCTTTGAGCAAATACACTAATAAGCAGAAAAGAGAAGTTTTGGTATTTAAGCTTAGCAACAGCCGGCTAATTAACCACGGTAGTTGTGTAACACCAGCTTACATAAATGAAACATCAGTTTTAGTCACATTAAACAAAACAGTCCCTTTATTTGCAAACTCCATCTGCAATATAACTCATGTAAGTACTTCTGTGGGTATGTTTAAGGGAGCAAGAACAAGCGAGAAAAGGAATTTGAGGAAAAGCATTTGAAGCCAGTTGCCTAGCACTGTAAATCAGTAATTAAACTATTTTAAAGGCTTCATTAAGCTGTCTTCATGCTGTCGATCTGCATGGTATTTGGTCGTCACGCATAGGCATCGCAGCAGCTTAAGCGGTTTCTTCTTCTATTGGAGCATTCAGGTTGCGTGGTTTTTTCAAGACACAATGTGTTGGGAATTTTCAAAGAAGAAGGTGTGTTTTCTGGGAATCATTTTTGATGTTTGTACTTCCTAGGTGTTCTCCAGTGCAATAGCACCCTCTTGTGTGTGTAAGTTCGTTTAAATTGAGAGCTCGGAGAGACAATTGCAGCGGCTTGACAACCTCCCAGCACTTGTGATGAGTTACTTGGCCGTGAAACTGAGCACATTTCACCTGGCGTTTGCCATGGGCTGAGTGCACCCAGTCGGGCTTGTTGTGTACGAGCCAAACCATGGCACGGCATTAGGCTGGTGTAACTCAAGTGGATGTTTGAGCTTTGAGAATAAAATTTCCCCAAGTTTGGGAAGATTGGAATGTCACTGAGCTGTAAAAACAGCTTACAGAAGATCTTGGCTGGGTTGAATAATTATGTGAACACGCTTTTATTCGTGCCATGCCTCAAATCAAGGATCCTGCGTGAGACTGCTCCTTTGAGGAGGGCCGGCTGGAAGCTAAGAAGTGTGGGCTTTGTTTTGACAGAGGAAGGCTGTTGTAGGTAGAACTTGCTGCACAATATTTGAGTTGATAGCATATTTGCTTCTTGGCTTAGGGCTGTTATAATTGAAGAGCCAGAAAGATGCTGAATGCAAATACGCAGTTGATCTTATGTTCCCCTACCCTTCCTCACCCTGGATTATGTTCCTTGACGCAAGGGAAGGCTGGCGCCAGTTCTGCGGTTTTGCTTCACAGTAGCAGTCAGTGCTTTTAGAAGCAGCGATCAGTGATCATGTAATTCTGAGTCACGGTTTTAACATTGTTACGTGTGGATAATGTTTAAAAGATATTTTTTTAATTAGCTTAAATTGTAAAGAGAGGTGAAATAAATGCATGTGGAAAAAAAGTTTAAATACAGCTATTACATGTTTAAGTTGAAGATTTCTCTTAATTCTTGATTTTTAAGGAATAAAATCAAAAGTTGATGAGCTAAAAGCAGCCTATGATCGAGAAGAATCTCCCAACCTGGAAGAATACGAGCCCAACACAGTAGCCAGCTTGCTGAAACAGTACCTACGAGAACTGCCTGAAAATTTGCTTACCAAAGAGCTAATGCCCCGCTTTGAAGATGCTTGTGGAAAGAGCACAGAAGCCGAGAAAGTCCAGGAGTGCCAGAGGCTGCTGAAAGAGTTGCCAGAGTGTAACCACCTCCTCATTTCTTGGCTGATTGTGCATATGGACCATGTTATTGCAAAGGAACTGGAAACAAAAATGAACATCCAGAACATTTCTATAGTGCTCAGCCCTACTGTCCAGGTACGTGCACCGCACTGCAAGCGTTACAGCAGAACTTCAGCCCGAGAAAGACTTACTTATTTGCAGTAATTCTTTTGCAGGTGGGAATTGGGTGTTGTCTGATACAGTGAAGCTAAATTACATCTTCTCTTTATACCTCAGGAACCCAAAATGCTGTGAAAACAGGAATAAAAGACTTTCTGACTGTGAGCTTGCATACTGTGGGTCTGATATTTGGGTTATCGTGAGAGCATTACAAATGCCGCTGTCAGGGTTTTAATTCTGTTGTGAACAAAGTTATGTCATGTTGAGTTCATCCAATAATTCATGCAGATACCCAATTTCTGTGGGCTTGTGATTCAATGATAATTCAGTGAAGACTATACTGTTGCTTAATTTTAATACCAAGCCAATGACCCCTGCCCTACAAATAGATCCTCCTGGTGCAGCAATGCCTTGGGTGCAATGGCTTTGGTGTCTGCAGCCACATTGCTGGGGAAAACAACTGACTTTGTTTTCCAGTAAGATTTTGTGGTTTCTGGATTGTTTAATTCCTTAATAAACATCTTGGAAATATTTAATTTAAATGCAGCTCAGAATTAGTCCTGTGCATAATGGAAACAGGGCATTATTGGGTGTGGGTCTTCAAGAAGAAAACCCACACTTTAGAAAAGCTCGGCTTTATAATTAAGAGTCTAGCTGGAGGCCTGGTAGCAAAAGGGCTGGGTGTTATTCTTGGCTATTTTGCGGTGCCAGACACTTTCTGGCTAACAAAAGTAACAATTAATGTAAAACAAAACAGGCCCAAACGTGTTTTGTTGTTAAGATTTTAGCAAGTAAAACGCAGGTAGTGACTGAACTGTAATCTTTCTTTCAGGATAATTTTTTTTTATTTTAATGGAAGATACAGTATCAAAATAAGTATTTGCTTCTGTCTCGTGTTGAAACAAGGAATAATGCAGTAGCATCTCCTTTCAAATTACTTTTTCCACAATATTAAATCATCTGAGAGGGAAGCTGTAGCAAATATTTACAGTTTGTGGGAAGAGAGAGAAGGTAGCGTGGCAGCAACCGGCCATAGTGCAGGACGGTTGATGTTCCCGCTTGCCTATTGCTATCACTAACTAACTTCACGTGAGTAAAAGAAAGATATGATACATTTCTGTATCTATAGATAGTGTACCTACAGGGATGGAAGTAACATGGTCAGCAAAGGCATGTGCAAAGTCTGAGTTTAGCATGACAGTGCCTCAGATACACAGGTAAGAGAGACAGTGAAGTGAGTCATGGAGGCCAGTGCTGGGTGATGTAAAGTATCATTTTTAATCCCCATTTTAATCTCTTTGGACAAACTGCCACGACTGGGACTCACAGAAAGGCACCCTAAAGGCTGTTCTGTTTCTGGAGGAAGACTCCAGGCTTCACAGATAAAGATGATGTGAATAAACCAGCTTAACCAGTATTTTGTCTGTCCTTTCTTTGCAGATCAGCAACCGTGTCCTGTATGTATTTTTTACACACGTTCAAGAGTTCTTTGGGAATGTGACCCTAAAGCAGGTGACAAAACCTCTTCGCTGGTCAAACATGGCAACAATGCCGGCACTTCCGGAAACACAAGAAAGCATCAAAGAAGAAATCAGGCGACAGGTTGGCAGTTAGTTTAGTGCTTTTCTGTTTCTCTTTGCCCCGGCTTTTATACATTCAGTAGTAAATTCTTATAAGCTTGTAATAAGCTCTTTAATTCTACTGCAATTGTCCTGTCAGTGGAGATCACTAGAAAGAGACAGGCGATGTTCTTGCCCATTTCATGTGGGGAAAGTTGTTCTTGTGATGATTGTAGTCGTGTCCTTTGTGGATCGCTTTGCTGTGCAGTTCAGTACTTTGACCGTGGGAGGAAGGTTAGGAGAACACGTTGAAGGAAGAGAGTGGTTTCTTTAATCCTGCTCTTCGGCCTGTTGTAGATCATGTGCTGAATATATGTTAACGCTTGCTGTTGGTCGGCCTGTCAAGCACTGAAAACCAGAACTCCAAGCCTGTTGCCACAAAGCCAAAAAGATTTTTCTTTTCAGTCTGCCCTGATACAATCTACTAAAGCCGCTCCTTCTTTGGCAATGTTTCTAGGAGTTCCTACTGAATTGTTTACACAGAGACTTGCAGGCAGGGATAAAAGACTTGTCCAAAGAAGAGAGACTCTGGGAGGTGCAAAGAATTTTAACAGCTCTTAAGAGGAAACTACGGGAAGCCAAGAGGCAGGTGGGTAACTTCTCTACTTATTGGCCAGACATCTAAGTCATGGATCCCTAATTTGTGACAACGCAGAGAGACCCGGTTAGATCACACCACTTTTCAATCGTACTGCAGAATTTTTCATCTTAACTTTACATGGCTGAGGAGCAATTTCATTTGCTGTTTAGCTGTGTCTCCCTAGGGACAGGAAGGTCTTCATGCTCCTTCACAGCTGTTTATAAAAATCATAATGTATGATTAAAACCTTGGTGTTTGACAGAGCATGTATTCATTGCATGCTTAAAAGAGCGTGTCCTGGAATACCAAGAGGAATTACTGGAAAACTCGAGGTTAACAAACTTCAGAAGCCTTTTTTTTGAACTGTCATATGTCCCTTAGAAGGGACAGACCTTGGGGAAAACTTTTGAGACAATTGAGATGGTGATTCTAAATCTGGAAAACAGTATGTTCCAAAAAGTCTTTTTTACAGTAAAGAGAGTGACTGGGGACGCTCTTCCTTTTAAAAGTTGTTCTCTTTCTCTGGCAGGAGTGTGAAACCAAGATTGCACAAGAAATTGCTAGCCTTTCCAAGGAGGATGTCTCCAAAGAAGAAATGAATGAGAACGAAGAAGTTATAAATATTCTGCTTGCACAGGTAGATGGCAGGCACTTACCTCTTTGTCTGCTGGTATCTTCTTGTTCCCTGTCTTTCACAAATCTTAACCACTCCTTTGTTCCTTCTGACGCACTGGGAAATTGAAGGCTTAAAGGGGTCTCTCTGCCCATTAAAATACCTGGCTTGGGTTTAATGGTGAATAAAGGAGGGGAGGAACGCTGACCTCGGGAGCGAACCCAGAGCCGCACAGGCTCTCCTTAACAGCAGAAAGGAGACACCCTGCAACAAGGACAAAAAAAGTAGCCTTTGTAGTTAAGGTACTTAGAAAGCGCTTCCAAATCTAACCAGTTTTAATACCGTTAACTACTTTTCTGCTGATCAAAGGAAGTAAGGCAGCTATTTTGGCTTTTTTGCCTTCCTTTGCTTCCCTCAGTAGCTTTGATCTTCCCTCCACGTATCCATCTTCAAAGACGTAGTCTGTGATTCAGTTTTTCTCGTTATTTTACTGGTTAGCCAGAGCTTTCCCCTGTGATTTAAGGAAATGGGCAGCCAAGCATGCCAGAATTTGGTGCGTCATCTCCACAACTATCCAGTACAAAAATCATCTTGAGGATTCAGAACAGCCGTTGCTGGTTTTGAACTTGCAGTTGCTTTGAGGTCTTGATGAATCAGCGTTCAAAGCAGGCGCGCTGACCACTTCTACCGCGGCTGTTTCGGAGAGCAGCAGCCTCTCGTCCTTACTGTATGTTCCTGTAGAGCATAACGTCAAGGCTTTAAAAGTGAACCGATTGATCATTGCAGGAGAACGAGATCTTAACAGAACAAGAAGAACTGCTGGCCATGGAGCAGTTTCTGCGGAGACAGATTGCCTCGGAAAAGGAAGAAATAGATCGTCTGCGCGCAGAAATAGCTGAAATACAAAGGTAAAAGGGAGACTGCTTACGTCAGAGCCCCCACCAGGCCAGCGCTCTTTGATCAGACGAACACATACACTCTTCTGAAATAACACTCTAAACTACACTCTATGAGCATCATATTTCATAAGAAATATGAGCGTCTGTGAACAACATGGAGCTCACTCTGTGAACATCACTTTTGAAAACCACCTCTTTTTATTGGCATCTCGGTGACTTTGGACCTTTCAGGGTATTTTCAGGCCAGGTTGGGTGGAGCTGTGAGCAGCCCGGTCTAGTGGGAGGTGTCCCTGCCCGGGGGCGTTGGAACGAGGTGATCTTTAATGTCCCTTCCAACCCAAACCATTCTAGGATTTTCTGTCAGTATGGCAGTGGAATTATCATCTAAAGGAAACTGGACCCTGTGCACTAAAAAGCTCCCCCTAGGAAATCCCAGTTTGTTAAATGAAGCTTTGAAAGGAAATCCTGATTTGGGTTTCTAAAACCATTGCAGATTATTCCGTGGGTGTAAGTTAACTCTTTTACGCTGCCGTAGCTCTCGCAGACTTGAGGAAGCGTTTAAATCGGAGTTTGTCCTTGGTCTTTCAGTCGCCAGCAGCACGGCCGAAGCGAAACTGAGGAGTATTCTTCCGAGAGTGAAAGTGAGAGTGAAGATGAGGAGGAACTGCAGGTCATCCTGGAAGACTTGCAGAGGCAGAACGAGGAACTGGAGGTAAGATGTGACTCTTGGTATTAACTGGTTACTCTTCTCTGTTGTGCTTACTTGATCGAGGCTGGGCGGAGATGTTTGCCCGCCTGCAAACCGCTACGTTTTGCATCTCTCTTTCCTAAACGTATAACCCACGCGCTCTGTGTTGGAATCGCGGCTATGCCCAAGTACACGTCACTGGCAGAAGGGAGCCCTGATGTTTTGTTTTCCTCCCTTTAAAAGATAAAAAACAATCACCTGAACCAAGCGATTCACGAGGAGCGAGAGGCCATCATCGAGCTGCGGGTCCAGCTTCGGCTGCTGCAGCGAGCTAAATCGGAGCAGCAGGCACAGGAAGAAGAGGAGCCGGAGAAGCCCCGTGGGGCTGTTCCTCAGCAGCAAAGAGACAGTGTCCTGGAGACAAAAGCAGCCAAAGAGCAGCCAAAAGCAAGCAAGGAGCAGCAAGTCAAGCCATCGCCCAGTAAAGACAGGAAAGAAACTCCGATTTGATCCGGCTCCTTGGATGTGCGTAAAAGCAACCGAACTGTGCAAATTACTGTAATTTGAGTCAAGCTGCACAAATTATTGCTGGCTGTGTACATTCTGTAAAGAAATGTTTCTTTTAAGCCCTGGAGACTTTTGTCTCTAATACTTGTGGCTTCTACTCCTCAGACTCAGGTGAGTTTGGAGAGGCCAGAAGAGTTTTCCGGTTAGTATCAGATGATTTCAAGACTGATTTCCTTCAGGTGATTTAAAGTAATGCAGTAACAGTTTTATTTTAAACCAAAATCATTATTTACCCTCATTGGAGCAGAATTGGAAGATCTCATTTTCAGTAAATAAACAGAAACACCCACCCCACACACACTTACTAATTATTTGCCTCGTGGATCTGTTCATCCTCATTCACCATTATTTCTGCTTATTAACCTCGTCACTTCTTGCTTGTGCCTTTGATACCTTTCTGATGCAGAATATGTACAAGGGAGCTTTAAATTTATTCTGGGTTGGCTGAAAAGTTGGGAGACTGTGGGGTAGCGCGTTTGCCTAACATGCCCTTAAGCTTCATTTTTGTTCTGAATAAACGTAAAACTTGAGAGATGTTATTTATGTCCCCGTAGGATGGAAACGTCCCTGTCTTTTAGCGAGGTTGCTCATTTATGAACCACCCCCATCGCGCCTGGGTAAGACGGGCCATGTTCATGCCGCTGCCCTAGAGCTGAGAGCTTTTTTTTTTTTTTTTTTTTTTTTCCCCCTTTGTCCATTTTAAATGTTTCAGTCCCTGGGAGAAAGCCGCAGAGGGATGCTTTCGGCGGGGATGGGTTAGGTCACCGAAGCCCGAGCAACGCAGCCTTCGCTGCTGCAAGTCCCCTGTGCTTTCCAGGTGGGCCCGCAGAGCCGCGCCGGGGGAGGCAGTTCACCAACAGCCTCTTTTTTTGGCTCTTTAAAAAAGACCCAACCACCAACCCCCACCTGGGACTTGCTTTTGGTTTGGCTGTTTTACTGCTTCCTGCCGCCCGCCCCGTGGGCGGTGAAGGGCCAGGTGAGGTTTCGGATCCGTGCTCATGAGACCCATCCATCAGTTCATGCCCAGGCGGCAAACCCTGCTGGGCGCGGACAGGCTCTCTTGGGGTAGTTTTTTTGTTAATCGGTATATTTATTTTCAGCACCTGTCGGAGGCGGTTGTATTCTTTACCTATTGCACTGTTGTGAATCATTGGCCATGATTTGATTTTTTTGTACAAATAATGCTTTGATATGTTATAGAAAACAGCATAGTATTTTTTTAAAATTTGGAAAAAAGTTTATAAACACAGAAAATGTGCTCAGATGACAAATGTAAACTAAAGCATTCTCCCTTGCCTTCGTTACATACATTTTATATTTGCTGGCAATATTTAAACCTTTCGTTTGTTTGTTTGTTTGTTTAATTCACACTAATTCCTATTGAATTGTCATGGATTTTTCTAATGTTCTTCAGACAAATCTCTTAATATTGGTTAACTTTTATTTTGTTAGGATCGTATTTATCAAGCAAATAAATTCAACAGCCATTTGAAAGTAGTTTCTGCTTTATCTACTTCATCATTATTATTTTTTCTCCTGGTCTANGGGAGTGTGTGAGTCACCATGCGCTGAGGGACAGGGCTTAGTGGTGGCCTTGGCAGTGTTAAGTGACCTTAAAAGTCTCTTCTGACCTAAACAATTCTATGATTCTGTTCTGTGACAATGCATAACATCTTCTTCCAAGGCAAGGGATAGTTACGCCTCTGGCGTAGCTACCAGCAGGTGGAAGTTTATGAACAATTCATCAAGTAGCACTCCTTGTACGACCATTGTCTGCGATGGGATGGCATAGAAAGCATCCATGACTCTGCTAAAGATCAAGTTTAATTTAATCAAATTAATTTTTGAACCTTTGCTTTTCTATTACTACTAGAGATTTCAGTTGCGAATGTAAAAAAAAAAAAAAAATCCTATTTATTCACACCAATATTTCCAACCCATGAACACCCTTCTTTCTCCTGCAACCTCACAAGGCACTTGAAATGTGTCACCACTGAGGTCTTAAATGGAGGTGGAACTGCTCCTCCTGCAGTACTAGAGCAACGGTAACCAGAAATTCAGTTTCAAAACACCTGAAAAATACTTCTTTGAATTTTTCTTTCCAAGGAAAGCTCTGGGGAGACCTTACGGCAGCTTTCCAGTATCTGAAGGGGGCCCAAAGAAAGCTGGAGAGGGATTTTTTTTTACAAGGGGGTGCAGTAATAGGACAAGGGGTGATGGGTTCAAACTAGAAGAGGGGAGATCTAGACTGGGTATCAGGAAGAAATTCTTTCCTGTGAGGGTGGTGAGGCACTGGAACAGGTTGCCCAGAGAAGCTGTGGATGCCCCATCCCTGGAAGTGTTCAAGGCCAGGCTGGATGGGGCTCTGAGCAGCCTGGTCTAGTGGGAGGTGTCCCTGCCCATGGCAGGGGGGTTGGAACCAGATGATCTTCAGGGTCCTTTCCAACCCGAACCATTCTGTGATGTGTCCAATGAGAAACACGGTTATTGATCAAACTCCTGCAGTTAAAATCACAATCAATCACACGTGTGGGTCAACGCTGGGCACGCCAGACCCACCCCGCAGCCCGAGAGCCCCCGGGAAGCCCCGGGGCAGGTGGCTGAGGCAGCGACAGCCCCAGCTGGGGTCAAACCAGCCCCCTGCAAGAGCACGGCAGGGGGGGGAGATGGACAGGGAGGCCCTGCCAATGCCCCCTCCCTCTGCCTCTGCCCGGGCGCGGCTGCGGCTCCTCCTGCCCCAGGAACCTCCACCAAGGGCTGTGGCTGCCCCGGGTCCAGCAAGACCCCTGCGCCAGCCCCGGCAGGGAAGAAGCCACCCCGGCAGCAGCTAATTCAAAGCCCGCGTGCAACAGTTGTGAATAATTAGTTGGAAAAGGCGAAGCTAATTTCAAATAAAGCGGAGAGTAAGTACAAGACAATACTCTGAGTGTGTTGCTGAACTGTCCCTTGGGGAGCTGCCTTATCCCTCCCGCGTGCCGTACAGCGACATCTGCGAGCTGCGGCGCTCCGCAACCGCCTCCCAGGGCGCCAACAGCGCCCGCTCCGCAGCCCGCCCGCACCAAGCGAAATCACAGTCTGTTAAACGCACCTAAATTGACTTAAAATAAGACTTTTCCCAACAATGTGCAGCCAGTGTGTGGCGCGTGCAGTAACAGAACCTCTGCCGGACCTCTTTGGCCCAAAGCCCAGCCTGGCTGAGCGGTACTGAGGGGAGGGAAGAGCAGGCCCCAGCGTTAAATCCAGCGTTCCAGGCTTGACGAAACTCCCGTGACAGTTTGCCGTGGCCCATCTGCTTCCCTCTTGACGAGCCAAGTGTTGCCACCCCAGAGCATCACCTCCGAGAATGCGAGGGGTGGCGGGACAGGGGACAGCTCCGTTCCTTACTGGGTTTTATGGTCCTTTTCATCACCAGCCTGGAGCAGGTTTTGTCCTGGAGCCGGGTCAGTGGGGAACCCCAAGGAGCAGCGTGTAGAGCAGCCCCGGGGGCTACAACGCCAGCGCGAAGCAGGACACAAAGCTGGGTTTGGGACAGCAGCAGGTCACTTGCGTCCAACTGGACACGTGACAGCTTTTATACGCGCAGCTTGGAGAAATCCTGCAAGTAGACGATGAACCAACGTCAGGCATCTTCCATACCACGCCGGTGGGCTTTCTTCCTCCCCATAAAGCCCTTTTACTCTGGAAGACAGCAGCCTGAAGGGAACCGTTACTGCCCCAACGGCTGAACAAGGTGGGGCTTTTTTCATTTATTGTAAGATAAAAAGAAAAAAAAATAGCAGTACTCCGCTCATATCCCTTCCTTCCACAAGCTTAAAACCACCAGCTTTGTGTCTAACACCTTGTCCGGATTCCAGCTGACATTCCCAGTTTCCTGGGCTCTGCATTTCCAAGGCTGGCTCAGCTTCCGGCTCTCACGGATGCAGGAGCCACCGGTTCTGGTGCGGTTCTGAAAGGTTTCCTCCCCAGCGCAGGGAGGGACGTGGAAAGCAGGGCTGTGGAAGCGCTGCTGGGTAGCACAGTCCCACAGGGAACCAGGAGGGGTGCCAGAAATTCATCGTCCTTTAGGATGAAGATAAAGGATCGCTGTACAGGAAGCTTCCTCCTCCCTTCACTCATTCCAACAGTAGCACTGAGGGGGATTAATTTTTACCTGTGTCCCCCATCAGACTGATGAGCTGAGTCTAATTTGTAAAGGCCGTGTGCTGAAGCCAAGAATTTTATACCCGACCATGTAAGACTACTCTCTTCCCATTAAAAGAAAATAAAAATTGAAGCATCAGCTTGAATGTCTGCCAAAAAAGGGTCTGGCCAAGCTTAATCTGTCACACTTACCATTTCTCAGCGCGCCCCTCTGACTCACAGTGGGAAAAATGCCTCCTCCAGACCAAGTATGGCTTATTTCCGACCGCACAACTTCTCCACGGTGTTCTTTAAAACGCGCTCCGATGGCGGAAGCCAGCGGCACCACGCTCCCCCCCAGGTAACGGCTGTCAGTCCTTCCTGTCCTGGGGAGACGAGGCGCAGGCTCGGGACAAGCTCCCAGCTGCTCCTCTATCCCGTCACAGACATGGATACGGGATGCGACTCCTGCTGGAATCTCCCCCTGGGCGCTCTGTGACTCCACCCCAGCGCTGGCACTGTCACTGCTGACCCGCTCGGACACAACGGACCGTGACCGAGTTTCACCTGGAGCTTCTTGCGTTGCCGACTTCCTCAACAGCGTGAGTGAGAAGGTCCGCCGAAGGGTTACGTTGCAGAGCACACGATGGCAACCAGACAACCCTGCTCCTGTGCGCCAGAATCACGGAATTTCAGAGTTGGAAGGGATCTCTAGAGATCATCTAGTCCAACTCCCCTGCCAGAGCAGGATTGCCCAGAGCACATCACTCAGGGCTGTATCCAGACGGGTTGTGAAAGTCTCCAGAGAAGGGGACTCCACACCCTCCCTGGGCAGCGTCTTCCAGGGCTCTGTCACCCTCAGAAGCCATCCTTGTGCAGGGGCCATGCTCAGCTTCTCTGTGTCCTTCCGGTTTTAGTGTATGTGCTGCCGAAGCGAGCACAGAATCCCCCGTCTGAACTGCAAAACACAGGGAGTTCCGCCTGCGGGGAGGTTGCCGCTGCTCAGGGCAGCGAGAGCGGCCCTTGCTGCCGGCCAGCCCCTGCCCCACAGCCGGCCCCACAGCCTGCCCCGGCCCCACACTCTGACTGTCCGAGAGCCGCAACAGCAGCTGGCAGCCCTTCTGCAACTTCCACTGCCCGTACCCAAAAGGGGAGCCTGTGGGGAACAGAGAGGGCAGGCGCCAGGAAAAAGGCCAAGACCGGAGGTGGCTGCACCCTGAGACTTCTGAGGCTGCTGCTCGAGTTGTTCTGACTTGTCAGCGACTCCTGCCTGGATAGTCCCGGGTGTTCCTCCACGTCCTGCCGTCAGGGCTGCTCCATCCTCCAAAGCAGGAAGGCACCAAAGCCGCTAGAGACAGACCAACCCGCCGCAAACCAAATCCCCCTTCTCTGCCAGACTCTCGGGTCCAGGAGAGGAACCGCAGCGCCGTCCCCCTCCGCCCCACCTTGGGAGCGGGGGGAAGGAGGCGGCAGCGCAGCCTGGCTTAGCTACACCCCAGCGGGCGGCTGGGGCAATCAGCAGTTGAAGCATTTTGGTCCGACAGATTCCTGCACCGAGGAATGTCATTTTCCCACAGGCGAGAGGTCCTGAGCAGCTCCTGCTGCTGCGCCCTCCCTTACACAGAGCTCACCCCAGCGCTGGGAGCCGCTGCCTGGTCTGTCACGGCGCGGGGCCTCGGGGCAGGACATCTCTGCTGGCAGCACCGCCTGGGGGGCAAGAATCCAGAAGGTGACTGAAGGAGGAAAAAAACCAACCAACCCAACCCACAGAAAGAAAACCAAAGCAAAATACAAAACCAGTCAAGAGACCAGAAGAAACAACGGTGAAATAAATGACCAATAAAAGAGAAACGGCCCCATCCCCACATGAACCTTACTCAAACCAAGCTGATCTGGGTTCCTACTCATCCAGGAAACCCGGACTGACTAATTAAAAATAACTGAAGTTTCTTTTGGTGTTCAAACGGTGCATCTCTCCTCCCAGGGACCTGCTTAAAAAGCACGCAGAGAAACGCGCTCACTACCTGCACTTCTCACGGCGGCGAATCAAACCCACCGGCAGGGTAAATCCTTTTAAACCACCTCCCGCACAGAACCATTGCTACACCCCCGCAGAGACGGGCCACGGGATTTCAAGCAGACGGTGGTCAGAGGCCTGTTTAAACAAGATGTTTAAACATCTGCTTACTCGCCTCTGCTAAGTCACAGCGTATTTTAATCAGCTCGATGCAGTCCCACCTCAACGGCAAATGTGCCCTGAACGCTCCCATGACCTTGGGCTCGCTCTTTATTTTTCTGATCTAAGTAAAGTAAAAGTTAAGTCAAACTAAAAGGCCAAGTCGGAAAGCACCCCAGGGTGGGGAGGGAGGAGAAGATCACGCCTATTTTAAATGGAGTTTCCTGACATAGTCTTATATTTTAAGGCAGTCTATCGGTATCATAGAATCCTGGAATGGTTTGGGTTGGAAGGGACCTTAAAGACCATCCAGTTCCAACTCCCTGCCCTGGGCAGGGACACCTCCCACTAGACCAGGCTGCTCAAAGCCCCATCCAGCCTGGCCTTGAACACCTCCAGGGATGGGGCATCCACCACTTCCTTGGGAAACCTCTTCCAGTGCCTCACCACCCTCACAGGAAAGAATTTCTTCCTGATATCTCATCTAAATTAGTACCTCCTAACTCTGCATGCAAAGATTAATCACTTTAAATGTACTTTCTATGTTGTCCAAATGCCAGCACAGGCAGGAAGGTGAGAGAACACGAGAGAACGAGTGGAACACACAACCAGCTCTTGTCCATCTGCCAGTCTCCCACTCCGTCCCATCCCACCAAGACAGAGAGGTCACCGGGCCGAAGTCAGGTCAGGAAACATGAGCGCAAGTTTCCACGCCAAAGGACAAGGGAACAAAAGGAGACCTTGCCAACGGGAAGGAACCCAATCAGAGCATGAGTGTGCCCAAGCCACAGGACAGACTTTGCCGTTCCCCCCTCTCTGCCCACCCGCTCAAATCAGCCACCTCTGAATCCCAGGGCAGAGAAAAGAGGGCGAGCACCCCTAAGTGTGCAGTAACTCACTGAGGGGTCCCCATCCAGCCCCTGAACACGAAAGCCACTGCGGTCAGACCTATGCCTGCACAGGAGGGTTGCCAAGCCCAGGCAAACCTTCCTCTCGGTTGGGCTGAAATTAGCCTGCTGTTCTGCAGTCCTAATGAACACAGGATCTCATCCACAGGGCCGGGAATTTCTGCAACGGCCACCTGGGACATTCAAAATAGCAAAAAACCGGCTTCCAAGCACCAGTCATGTCTTGGTTAAAAACAAACTACCCTCTAGAGGGTTCCACACATTTGCCAGTTTTATTGGCATGAAATCCACATGAAAGCGCGGTGAGGAAACAGCCCTACCAAATCCTGACGGGCTTCTCTGGGGAGGAACAACCAAAGACAGAACGAAAAAACAGCAAGCGGGAGAAAGGCAGACAGTGCTGTAACTAGAACATGGGAAAAAAGGGATTTCCCATGAAGAAATTCCAAGATAGGTGAACCAAGAGATTAAAATAGAAAACAACAAAAATTTCTTGTGAAGGACTGATTTGGTATTCTACCAAGGCGGCGGGGGCAGAGCTATGACGCTGCTTTTGGTAAACAGTGGGCAAACAGACGATGATTCGGGCGCCACCTCGCTTTCTGATCAAGAAATCCTGACCAAAAGAGAAAGGAATTGAGATACAAAGCTCGAATCTTTCTTCAGGGGAGACACACATGAGGGAATTCACCGGGATCTTTGGCAGCGTTCCCAGACCCTGCCCCACAGAAAAAAAACAGCTCTTTTTTTTTACCACTCAGAACCAAGATGCACATTTCCCCAAACCCATATCCTTGGGGAAGAGTTGAAGTTTGAATTACCGACATGGCTAACACTGCCAGCATGAGAAAATTCCCTACCAGGGTTCAGCAACAGAGACAACATCCCTCAGGCTACAGATGAAATGCTCTTGGGCAACACTGAGAATAAAGCAAGTCGTTCCTTGCCTTTTACTTCTTGGGAATCACCAAATGAAGCAGAAGAGAGGCAGGCAGATCCATGACATGTTGGGTGAAGAAAAAAGGAGAAAGACAGCTATTTCTCCTCTTCCCTGAAGATGATCTTTATTCATTACATGCCAGGGGAATCCGGGCACTCTGCAACTGAAAACACTCAAGTCTTTCTTAGGAAAAGCCCCAAACTCTCCCTCGAATTCACAGGCCCGCACCAGCACTGAAGAATTGCAGAACAGCGAGAAACAAAGCATCCGGAAGATCTTTCTTATTTTTCGACCTACAGGTGTCTTACCCTTAAACAACTGGAAAATACCTAAAGGGATCACATACAATGCTTCATTTACTGGAATATGAGCCAGCAGTGTGCCCAGGTGGCCAAGAAGGCCAACAGCATCCTGGCCTGGATCAGGAATAGTGTGGTGAGCTGGACTAGGGAAGGGATCATCCCCCTGTACTCGGCACTGGTGATGCCCCACCTCGAGTGCCGCGTTCAGTTTTGGGCCCCTCACTACAAGAAGGACACNTAACAGTAGGTTGGGACACGTGCATTCTGGAATCCAAACACTGGGATTTCTTTTAAGTCCCAATACTTCTCCTGTGAATACTGCACTCCACTCACGGTTAGAAGCTCAGCTGAAGCACGCTCTGGTCTGAACGAGGAGCTGATCCCATTCACCTCAGAAATCGCACACATGACCTAACAACAATTCAGTTGCCATTACACTGAGGCAAAAAAAACCCCCAACAGACAAAGGGAATTATGTACCCTGAACAAAATGCAGAAACCGACTGGATTTCAATCTGTATTTTTTAAGTGGAATCACCTCACCTAGGAGAGGACTTTAGTTGTTCTCCGTAAGGCAGCAGGGAGAGCTGAGAAATCCTCCTGCCTGAAGAGCTCATCGCTTTCTGGCAATCTGTTGTCACCCAGACACACTGCTGTCACGCTGCCTAGTCCTCTAGGGATTTGCACGTGATTTCTGAACAATTATCAGAGAGCACGAGGAACAGAAAGCCTGATAAGAATATTACCCATACTACAGGAACTTCTGACCCAGGCATATAGTCACCTTTTCAAATTTTAAGCCAATTTTGAGAAGAAAAGGGACAAACCAAGGAAAAACCTAAAAAAACCCCCCAAAACAACGACAACAAAACCCAAAACAAACCAAGCCTAAAAAAATAATAAAAATCAACACCCCCTCAAAAATAAACCCCAAACCCACAAGCCTCAAGGCAGACAGAGATGGGTCTGTACCTTAACTACGTCCATGGCCATGCTCCGTAGAAGAAAAAGCAGGCCTCAGAGGAGTAAATAGCAACTTTCTGTTTGGTAGAGAAGAAACTGCAGAAGAATCTCTTTTCCCCAGAAAAACGGGGGGGGGGAAGAAAAAAAAAAAAAGAAGAAAAAAAAAAGACACCTGCCTGAGGCTGAACTGCCAGGCTATCAGGTACCTGACTGATACATGAAAATGTTCTGCTAAAAGACATCAAAGACAAGCTGCCATCGCCATTTCTACCTCCTCAAGTAAAGTAAGCCCTTCAGGTTTAGCAGGCTGGAGGAAAGGGGATTTAAGCAAGTAGCCCCTGGAAGACATGGAAAGAGATACTGTGTCAGTCACTTTAAATGAGAGCAGATGAAAAAAAAAAACAAACTGAAGGCAGACAAAGGGCAGTCTGAACTCACAGCTTCCTGTAAATCCGGACTGCTGAGGTGGATATTCAGACTCACTTCAGCAAAGATGCCATTTCACGCTGGAGTGACAGGTTCCCAAGCACAACAGGGATGCTTGAAAGAGAATCTAGCAAAACCTCAATTACACAGCCAAAGCCTATCTGTGCTCTAGTATATTCCATCTCAAAACACAAAACTCTCCACAATCATTAAGCAAACCCCTTCCCCCTGCAACAGCTGTCAAAAGAGTAAAGAACCAAGGAAAAAAGGCCTCTTAAATTTCAAATTTATTCTTTTAATGTCTTAAAAAGGTCACAAGATTGTTTTCAATCTTATTAATAAATTTTATTTGGACAAGTAGAGAACAACTTGTATCACAACAGCTTTAAACAACATGATTAAAGACTGCGGCACTCCAAGGAGGCTCACAGATATGTACAGTATATGAAGAAAAAAGTTGCACCTCAGAGCCGATCATGATCAAGTTAAAAATACCTGACTTAAAGTACATGTGCTAATAAATTTCCTTTAGGTCATGACCAGCATGAAAATAATTAGGACACAGGTACTCAGCAAAGTTTTCTGCTAATGGGTACAGCAATATGCTGCATTTAAGGATTAAAATCAAATTCTAGTTTAGTGTTAGCACTGAGCCCTTAAGAGAAATCCCAATTTCTACTTTTCCCCATTTACAAACATCAAAGCTATTCCCACTTAAGGGTGTGCCCAGCTGCACACAGATCAAGTCCTTGAATGATAAAAACTTTTAGCGCTAATACTGGAGGTCTTACATCCCGGTATAAATCTGCCCTTCTGGCCATTTCATCTATCAGTTGCTACAGAAAATACTTGCTAAGTTAACTCCTCAGGAGAAACAATGCACGTCTCTGGAAATCACATCCTTTCTACAATGAAAATGATCTGCCAATTCAAGTTTCATTTGTTCAGGAAGACAGAAGATTTAAGGCTTCGGTGGCAAAAATAATCCTCTGAGAAGTATTTTTCTAAAGTCAAGCTGACACAGGTATGTTTACTTTTTCTTGACTTAAAATCCCTGGTATCAGGTTTAGATAACATCCACCTGTTAAATCTGGCACGAAATCTCTCCTTCCAAAGAGGTTGTCCTAGATCAACCATTTTAGAAGCATTTGAGGACAGTTTGTTTTAAAAAAATTTTAATTATAGCAACATTCAGACTTTTTAATACGTTGATGAAGCAGTGCTCATGGCATCATCAGCAATTTTGGTACTGGCAGGGTGTATGCTCGCAAAATATTTGACATCATTGTCATCATCCATTTGAAGCGCCATAATTGTTTGCTCCACAGCTTCTTGATGAGAGTTGGCAGAATTTAGAAAATATTCTGTAAGAGAAAATGCACAAGACTTTATAGAAGGAAAAGATGGCAGACACTTCAACGCAAACGTCAGCATACTATCATGAGGTTCAAAATCTCAGGAGACAGTGCACACGTATAGTCAAACTGGAATATCTGAGCAGGCACACAATACACTTCTGAATCAACCTATGAATCCACCTTAAAAAAACAACAACAAAAACACCCCACAAACCAAAAATAATTCCATGTTTCAGAGCACAGTTGCTCTAACAGTGCTGTAGGAGTACAGGATTTCTATGGTCCTCAAGTATAACTGTAAGCATGACAGACTCTATGACCAAACAGGAAAAAAAACCTGCAAGAGACTCAGCAGCGGGCTTATATTTGTGACAGAGGGAAGGTATCACAAATCCATGGCCATGCCACTCCATTTCACTGCCAGACTTGCCAAATAATTATCAAACAAAACTAAGATAACATGAAATAAGAGTGGAAGAAGTTCCAACATCTAACAGTTTTCATGAACCTACACAACATGAGTTGCATAAAACCAGCATAACCACTAACAGGTCACAGGAAGAGCAATTTAGATCTGAGGTTAAAAAACTTTTGAACTTGATTTTTCAAATCTGCCTTTCATAATCTATCCACTGTCCCTAATCACACACACAAGACCTTTGAGGCAGGGACTACCTGTATTGTAAGGTTACATAGTGGCAATGCAGAATGGAAGTGTGCCTTCCAGGTGGAGCACACAAAAATAATGAGGACAACAACAAAAATACCAATATTACATGATAACAGGAAGAACAGTGACAGCATTAGCACAGTTAACAGAGAATAAATGACTGCACATCAGCTGATCTATCTTAACTGTCTACATATACTTACTCAGAGGCTCCAGGATGCACGAGACAACTAGCAATGGCCTAGTTCTCACTGTGTTGGCATCCTTTGTGCTGTCCAGTGTTTTGAACATTTTACATTTTTCTTCACCCTTTTTACACTAGAAAAAGCAGTCCTCAAGCCAGTGTATGGTTTTGAGAAAGAAAGCATCCATAACTGGGTGAAGTATTCCGAGTGCGGACACTCTGCTGGTTTATAAAACAGCATAGTAACTCTAATGCTATTTTCCTTTGCAGTGCTTTGGAATCTAAGCACTGATGACTCTTCTGGCATCTGCTCTGTATTGGGGACACTTTCCTAAGGAAAGTCTGCAATTTGAAAGTTGTCTAATTTCCCTGAAGAGACTCCAGAGAAACTTTCTTCCCATCACTACCATAAAACATAAAAAACAAACAGCATCCATCTCTTCTCCCCCAGTGAGAAAACAGATGGTGGATTCGTATGGAAGGACTTTTCTTTTTTATCCTCATTACACAGAACACCAGATTTTTTTTTAACCAAATGAAAGGCACCGCTCAACAACTCCACAGTTGCTAGTTGTTCATTTGTGCTTTCTGTGCCATGATGATGCCTCTACAAACTAGCTCATTCAGGGAAAAATAGTACAAAAAGAGCAGGCTGGCATAGGAGCAAGAACTCTTTTTTTCCCCAGCGTGACATAACAGTGGCTCTGATACCACAAGGTTCATCGTTTTATCTCAGCCAAGGTAACATTCCACACACAAGGAGACTGTAAAAGCAAGAGCAGCCTGTATCTGATGTTGTTTCTTCTTTCCCAGTTGACTATAGGAAAGTGGAAGGACAAAAACATACACAATCAGCCCATTGCAACTCTTTCTGAACACTAACCTTTCTCTAAAAGAGTTTGCTTCAATGTTTTTGCAAGCAGGACTCGAACATTTGGAACCCTGTCAGAGGCCAAGTGTAATAAGTGTGGTAACAGATGCACAGCAAACTGGTCCATGGGCAGGCAGTCATCCTCACTGATAGTCTGGCAAGAAGACAGAAGCAATTTCATTAGATTTCAGCACTGTGAGGACAAAATCCCAACACATAATCAGAGCTGACAAATCTCACTACCCTCATAGCACAAATACAGTGGGTAGTAGCCACAAAGTTTTAAAACACGGTACAATTTTTCTAGCACAAAGTCGTACACAATGAAGCAAGCTGGGGTTGAGGAAATTCAGGGTCAGTTAGAAGCCCACTTTATTCTGTATGAAGTCCAGCAACTGTTTTTTTTAGTCACTGTATCATTTGAAAACAGGGAAGAAAAGTAAAATACCTTCCCAATCCTTTTTAAGATTGATTTAGCCTTTGTTTTAACTAGGTACTATATTAAGAACGAGAACGGTCCATCTCAATAAACATCCACTGTACTCAAACATGTTTCTCTAAATAAGCTCAAAGCTCACATTTCTCCAAATGCTTCAAAGAACTGTACCACTCGGGCAGCAGTCATGTTGGTTTCCAGTCTGCAGCCTCCAAACTTGACCATTTCCTTGGGACTCCAGCTAGCTGCAACTCTTCTGCTCATTTTGCCAAGAATACGTTGTTTTTGACCAAACTGCACTACCTGGCTAAGGAGTACAAGCAACTCCCAGCACTTGATTTCTAAAGGGTAGCCCAAAAAAGTGGCGGACTGCTTCAGCATATTATAAAAATCTCACTTCATGCTGAGTAACAACATAGCTTCCCAACTCAGGGATTATTTTGCTATGCATTTGTTTCATATTCACCATCAGATTTGAAAACCTGATGTTAATATGCTACGCTAAAGATGCGCTCAAGCTCATCTATGGAGCAACACTGAAAAAAGCAACCACGAAACCTATTACCTTGGCAACAAAGTTCTCAAATATTCATTAAAATAGAGCCAACAGAGAGCTAAAGAGTTACAGCTGCTATTCCCCCCATCATTCTTAGTACCACTCCCCAAAACTTAAAAGGTGAACAAAAAGACATTTTACCTGGCAAATAAAGACAAAAGTTTGCCGACCTGACCATTTGCGGCATCTACAGAACTTCTCAACAAGTTCATTCATGAGGTCTATCACAAAGGTTGAAGTTGAAGCCATGTACAGCTTTTTCACCATTTCACTAACCTTGAAGAAATGAGAAGGGAAAAAAAATAATATAAAAATTGCTTCTGACCACCAACCCTCAGAAGCTGGAAATCCTGAATTTACTTAAACTGCTTTACCAGCTTGTAAGAAATCCAACGGACAGAAGACACTTTGTCTGCACAGAGGCTGAAAGCGATAGGTCGCAAGTAGTCATAAATGTCTCTGGCGCTGTAGAGATCTAGAAGCAAAATCAGTTGCCTACAGGATGGAAGAAGAACCAAACAAAGTACATTATAATAAGAAGAAAGGTAGCTTTACCTGTGAATATGATCAGTTATATGACAGGACTTGCTAAATATGCAATATGGCCATAATAAAGTTACTGAAAAGTAAAATCATCTATTTTTCAATGCCGCTACTTTGGCTATGGGCCACTTGCAAATTTTGAACTGCCACTTATTCACAATAATGGCAAAATGCTACATGAGCTCAAAGAATGAAAAACTAGGGGAGGGGCAAAGGAACCAAGGTTGCATTTACAGGGCAAGGATCCTGATACCCACTACAGTGTCTGTGCAGCACAACAATCCAGATGTTAATGACACTGCATTGTGCACGTACACCTGGTAAAGACATCTCACACGTATAAACACACGTACAGCTACAAAGCAACTACTCTGACTTGGTCTGATAAGTATCCTTGGTCACTTCAGTACACTGATTATCAAATCAATAAACTTCTGCTTCAGAGTATACTGGACAACTAGAGAAATTATCAGTTTTCAATTTGTAACGAGTTAAAATTCCAGCAGGTTGCAGACACCAGTATGTGTCACGACTGGTAAAAAGCATGTCAGAAGAAGCAGCATGACATGGTACAAACAGCTGACGGAACATCTCCATACCAGCAATAACAGGTAAGTGATTTGTTGTTACTAAATCAAAGTAACACTCAGATATAGCAAAAACTTGACATCGTGATAAGTTGTTGAACTAGGTCTCAAAATTTAATTCAAAAGATACACTGTAATTAGTCATTACAATATGCTCATTTCATCATTCCTGCTACATAAGCCCTGGTGCAGCAGTCTCTCCTTACAGGGCGCATGCTGCAGTCTTGATTACCCTCATGGCTCCCTGCTGAATTTATTTATCAGCATCTTTCCTGTGCAGGTATAGATGTATTACTCCAGATGAAATCTAATGAGTGCTGACCAGAGGCAGTTAATCTATTCCCTCAATACACTGACTTTGCTCCTGCTGACAGAGCCCCAGATTATGCTGCCAGGACACAGTGCTGGCTCATGTCCAGCTCACCGTCCTCCGTGATATCCTAGGCATTTTCAGCAGAGCTGCTTCCAGGGCAGCCAGTCCTCAGTCTGTCTCACTGACAGAGGCTCTTCTTTCCCATGCACAGGAGCTGGTGTCTGTCCCTTGTTGAATTTCACAAGCCTCCTGTCAGACCCTTCCCTCCAGCCCCTCTGGATGGCAGCCCTCCCTTCAAGCACTCTGGTGTCACCAGCAACTCTGATGAGAGTTCACTCTGTCACTCCCTCCAGGTCATTGGTAAAGATGTTAAAGAGGAAAGGTCCCAGAATGCGCTTCTGCAGCACCTACAGCTACACTCCAGGTAGAGCACAACCTACTACCCACAACCTCCTGAACCCAACTATCCAATAGCTTCTACGCACCTAGCCTCCACCCACCCACTCCTAACCTGGCTACAAGAATATTGTGAGACGTGGCATTAAAAGCCTTGCTAAACTGGAGGTAAATGACATTCACCACACTCTCCTCCTCCAGAGTCACTCATTTAATCACAGAAGGCAAGTTGCTGAGATGTGATTTACTCTTGGAAATTCATGCTGACTGTTTTCATGAAGGAGTGCAGAAATGGTCTCCAAGAGGACCTGCTCCATCGTTCCCAGGGTCTGATATAAGGCTGACAACATTTTAACTCCCCTGATAGTGCCCATCTTCTAAAAGGCTAAAAGCACATCATCTGCCTTTCTCTAGTTCCTGATGACCTACCTTCATCTTCACAGCTTTTCAAAGATGATGGCTAATGGCCTTGCTAACACACAGACCAGCTCTGTCAGCACCCTCAATTGCAGCCTGTCTGGTCTGATGGATATACACTGGTTGAGTTCTCAAGTAATCCCTTGGCTGATCCTCAACTACCACTGAAACCTACTCTAAACATGGAGGCATGGGAAATCTTATCAGCACCTCAGCTTTCCTTGTGATCACCATCACTAAATCATCCACACCATTCAGCAATGGACCCATATTTTCCCTGTTTATTCTTTTTGTGCTAACATAACGGTACTTGGCATCTCTTGCAAGTCTCAGCTCTAGCTGAGCTTTGACTTTCCCAATATATCTGTACATGCCCAGGCAATGTTTCTGAATTCCTTCTGAGCAGCCTGTCCCTGCTTTTATCTTCTGTGTAATCCCTTTTTGCATTGAAGCTCGATCATGAGTTCCCTTCTTAGCCAAACCTGGCTCTTGATACATCTCCTTGTTTTTCTGAGTATCAAGATGGACTAACCTTTCACTTGGAGGATCCCGTCCTTCAAAATCTGCTGGCTTTCCTGAGCAATTTGACCCTTCAGCGTTGCCTCCCATAGGAACCCACCAACCATTTCCATGAAAAAGCCAAAGTCTGCTTACACGAAGCCCAAGGTCACTACTCTGCCACTTGCTTGTTCTACTCCCCTCAAGATCTTGATCTCCTCCATTTCATGGTCATGAATTCGGCCTACTCATCAGACAGAGCAACTTGAATTCAAATTGCTAGAACACTTGTATTGACTTCAACAGCAAGCAGATGTGGTCTTCTCTTTTGGCAGCTTCTTTTTTACGGGAGGGTAATGTTTTCAACATATGGTGATGGAAAAGACATTCAAGTTCCAACTTGAGCACTTATAAATGATATACAACTACTGGGAATTTTTAAGCAAGAGGGACAAGTGGAGGAGGATAAAGACTATCCACTACTTAAAAAAAATGAAATGAAGAATGTCACTGTAAGACATTCATTCTATGATTTTAACATATCCACAACAATAAAAACAAGCACCCAGAAAACTACGTACTCAGCAAGTTCTGCACGGAAACGCCAGTTCCTGCTGTTATCAGTCACTAGGAATTCCTGGAGCTGATAAAGATACTCTCGTCTTTTGTCAAGATGAAGAAGCTGTAACAGTAAATATAAGCTTAAAGAAATTTAGGCTACCATCAGCAGACAGAACAAAAGCTTTAAAATACAACAAGTGAAGCACTTGATTTTTTAAAAAATAATAATCTTTAGCAATAGTGTTGCTTTTCTGGGCTAAACCCTATCATGCTTCAGTCTACAGAATCACATGGGGCACTACTGAAAACAAAATCAATCTACTCTCTGCTTTTATTCTAGGAAACAAGAAGGGTAAGCAGTAAAGACTGTATTGATTTTAAAGGTTTTATGATTTGTGTCTTTCAGCTCCAAAAATGAGGCTGTTAGAGAAAAACTCCTAAAGAAATTTGAGAAGTTGTGCAGAGAGGTTAGACCCATCAAAAAATCTTAATACCATCCAATGGCACCTATATATTGAAAAAACATGCATAAACCAAGCTCTTCAGAAAAAAGAAGGTATCAGCAACACAGATGTCCTACAAAATATACTCCAGTATTCACCAGACACCATTCCCACAAAGAGTTATACCAGTGTTTTGTTAAAAGCAAATGCATATGAAGAAATGAAGGAACTTACATAATTTCATTTGACCAGAGTTGAACGCAGACATACCTTCAGAAAGTCATGCAAGTGTTTAAGCACACCTATCCTGACTTCATCTAGATCTTTTAAAAAGCCATTGAAGACAGGAACTAAATCCCCAGCTGTAAGCTGATCTCCAAGGATGACTGCAAGTTCGTGTATAGAAAATGCTAGTGTCCGCCGAACCTTCCACTGTAAAAATCAATCAATAAAATTATTTTATTGATGTATTATCTGAAGCGCTCTATTTTAACTACAGTTAAAATATCAGTATCCAAGCTGGACTCCCAGCGAACTACAGTACTTACAAATACATTCAACAGTGTCTCATGTAATAACTGAAAATTAAATTGGAAATTAAAAAAAAAAACTGAAAAAAAGGCAAAGGAAAGAGATGAAAAATGACGAGGTATCATTTCTTCCATCTGAATATCAAGGAACTAGGCAAATGAAAGTAATGAAAATATTTTCATTTTCCATCTGTCAGGAAGGAAAATAGTACTCCTGACATCAGTATTTCTTCCACACATTACTCTCTGCTTTAAATTCTTTCGTGTAAATTAGTTCCATACTACTACTCTCTCACTCATTTTATTTATAAAAACAAAACAAGATACATATCCTACATTATTTTAGCTGGCATATTTTAGCTTCTGTAATAGGTAAGGTTTCACCCACACTGAGTGCCCAGCAGTCCAAGGATCAGTAGAGCTTTTACTCACCCTAACTTGAGGGGGCACTGTTTTAATGGATTAATTATTTCAATTTAAGGCTTTTTAAAAATAAAATAGCATATATTCTTTAGCCAGCAGATTCCAATTAGCATGGGTACTGTTCTTTTGCCCTGGTTTGGCAATTCAATCTTAATTCAGATTAGACTGGCGATAAACTCTGGATAGTTTTGAACATAGGGCAATTTGGTTTTACTTATGTTTTAAATTTATTAGCTGGTTGTTTTTAATGGCTGCAAAAGAGTTTGGAAAATATGAGCAATAGTCATGTACAAAATTACTCACTACATGTCACTGAGATCTGCTGCTCTGACATAGCAAGCAGCAAGTTCAAGAGAGGTGAAATAGTCTGAGAATGTTAAAAAAAAAATAACATCTCCAAAAAAGGAAACCAGGGAGGACTGGGAAACAACTGTAAACCAACGGTAAAATGCACAAAGTCACCTCCTTACCACCTGAAAACAAGGAAAATATTTCCAGCATTTGTTTTTAAAGAGCAGTGCTGCATGGTGACAGTGATTTTATTCCCTTATGACTAACTGGAAGTAGAACCAAAAAGGCCATCAAAAGGCCTGGTGAGAGGGTGACTCACTCAGCTCCAGACATGCCTGCAGGGGCACGCATCTGCTCATGCAGAGCAGCACAGCCCAAACTTTCATACCTGTGAGAATCCCAAGCACTGCCAGATGATCTCAAGCGAGCAGAGGAAATTGGAGACCTCCCCTCACATTCCCACAGGGGATCTACCTCCCACACCAACTGCCCCATTTCCTTACTACCCGAGCACCACACACCCCCCATTTCCCTAGACAACAGTTACACTTTCATTCATCATATGAATAATTAGTATCAGCAACAGAAAGCTCCACGTGAAAAGCAGAGCAACCCAACACTCAGTAAACAGAATAAATCATTATAGAAGCTCAGATTATTTATTGTCTTATCATAAAATTCCAGATCATTCACTGTCAGAGCTTCTTGAGCTTACCTGCATGTCAGATGCCAGTGTCTCATAGGTATCTTTCAAACAGTGCCAATTCTGTCTGCCTAATGTGAGTGCCACTCCTGGCAGGCTGTAGGCACAGTGCTTGGCAATCTCGGTATCAACTGTTTGTGCACGAGATGGATCAGTCATTGATAAATACTGATCCAGCAAGGCTTGAGGTACAACATCCTGCAGCAAGAAAAGGATAGAGTCTTTACAGCCTTTTCAATAAATCCTCATACGGCTTACTAAAATTCCAGGGCACACTATCAGAATGTGGTTTTCCCCACAACTATAGAGTATTATTTAATTGCAATCTCTTAATAAGAATGCAAAGATTTTTGCATTTCGTAAGTTACACCAAGAAGTTACAAAGAAACGATGACATGAGTGGGGGCTATTTGAAAATATACAGACCAGCGTAACAGATGAGTGGGTAGATCACTGTCTACTTCGGCAGACCAGGAAATGTGACTACATTCTACCTTTCTACAAACTTTCAGGCTCACACGCTGTGCGAATTGGCCATTTTAACTCATACATAACAATAGGCAGAACAGCAGATGATGAGACTTGCTCAAAAATAATTTTCTTATTCCTCTCAAAATCTTGGGGAACTGGGGAGAGGAAAACTAAATTAAAATGCCCTGGCGGGGAGGGGGGGGAAAAGAGAGGGAAGGGGAAGGGGCAGAGTATAGTGTGTAGTTTGTTCAACATTGCTTCTGAACTCCCTGAAAAGTCAGCAGGGAGGAAAAGACTTCTTCAGAGACAGAGATCTCTGCTCATATCAAAAAATACTGTCATCTTTCACACACACTTAAAACAGAAGGATCTACTGAATTAAACCATTATCCCTGGAAACACAAAATAAGTAATTTTAAATTATTCTTAAGGTTTGTCATATTTTACAGAAACCACATCACATCAGAAATGACTGAAACGCATACAAGAAATACTTATATAAATAAAAAAAATCCACTTATCTGATACATGTAGGAAAACAGAAGCCACTGTCATTTACCTGTACTTTGGATTTTCTTTCTTCTTCAGGGCTGAAACTACTGTTGGTGCTCAAATCTGAATCATTATGAATATAGTGAAGTGTAGAATCCATATTCTATGGAAAAATTGGAAAAACAAAAAAGTCACACTAAATATACTTAAGGATTTAACACAAAACAAATGTCAACATCAAGAAGTGCTGTCCTCATCTCAGGGTCTTTTTCTTAGATTACAGGAATAAATGTTTTAATACCAAATACAATTTTGTTACAGCCCAAAATCAAAAGGCCTGTAAGATAAATCTTTCTGCTTTCAATTTCAAACACAGACTCATCCTGCTCCATTTCGGTTCTTATGGAATGAAAATCACAGGGGAGTAGTACCTTTGAGACTGCATTAAGGAAAATGTAAGTAACATATGGGTCACATTGCTTCTCCCTTGAAGGGAGAATGAGAAAACATCTGTAGTGGATTTCACAGATGAGCTTCACCTTATAATACAAAGTCCTAGTGGACCATAGCTCTGACACTAGTCATCACCCCTCTCAGCAGTTCTATTAAAATACTTCTTAGCAATCATTCAAGCACCCTGGCTACACATCTGGGCCTTGAAGATAAGGACTGAGACTCTGTTTCAGAACGCTATTGAGCAGCAGAGGTTTGATACGCTATGATAAACCGTGCTGCTGAGGGGATGAGCTGTCGCTTTCTCTTATCAGTAGAGATCCCCAAATACAATGGACTTGGCATAATCAACCATGAATTTCAATAAGTATGTGATGAATATTTGGAAAGTAGATCAGGCTGCTATTTGGTAGAACAGGACAATGGCATTTTTGCTAGATATGAGCCAAGGTATCTATTCACAGATGCTGCAGGGTGAGCTCTCGGGGTCAACAGAAGCACTGAGACTATGTCTACTCTACCAGCCGCTCAGATCAGTTTGACAATGAGAATTTTCAGCAAACTACAAGCTTATTCGAAGAAGCCTCTAGGATACCATCTTTCTTCCTTGGTTTGACTTCAGACAGTTGCTTTTTCCCATTCCGTGACCTGCCTTCATCTAAGCATTAGGTTGTAATTTTAGTTGCTGAGATGTAATTACAGGTGATAAAGAACAGGCAGAGCTGTGAGGCAATTGCATATCACTGGCACAGCGGCCTAAGTCACCTGTCAGTCATACCAAGCAGCAGCAAGGAGGTGCCAAAGAGGCAATGAAAGGACAGATCTGCAAGTGACTCCGTAACTAAATGTGTCTAGCAGCATACAACTCCAACTGCAAAACCTCCAGAGGCTCTGAAAACCATCTCTGCAGGATTTTAGTTTGCCAGTCAATTCTTCACTCCCTTTTAGCCTTTTTTCAGGAAAAGATATCATTTTCAGCATTGCCAGAAAGTCACTAGCTTTGACCTCTTTCAAACCAAGAAATTACGAGGCAGGCTGCACAACCTAGCCATAGTGCTTTTTCCATGAGTTGCCCAGGTGCATGGAACTGGAGACTAGTTATCCATTTTGCTACAATAAAAATGAAAAGACTCATCTCACAATATCTGCTACCACAGCTCTAAAAAGCTTAAAAAAACATTTTAAAAACCAAAACAAAACAAACTTTATTGATTGAACCAAGTTGAAAAACTGAATGTACCGAGGGATGTCACAGATGGAAACATTTTTACCCAGACACTTTTAAAGTCAAATATACCTTCCAGAAAGGAAGAGCCTCAGTACAGAAGAACCACAGCATCAGTTGGTATTTAAGTCAATGCAGTATCTCTATTCCTGCAGATGAAGTTCCATCTGTACATTCTCCATGTAACATGCACACACTGAACTGAGCATTGCAGAGAGCCACGACATAAAAACTCAGCAGGGTTTACCCTGAAAGCTTCTTGTGTACCAAATTTGTGAACCACCACCTCTGAGATGCAAAATCTTTGTTATAACCTTACAAATCTCTTACATGAGGTTTCCTTTAGCTGCAGTGTAACAACAGCTCCACGGTTGTGCTCCACAGACCCCTGCTCTGTGCCATGGCTTGCACACAAAGCCCAAAGCACCAGGACAAGTGGTGATGGTGTTTCCTAACAGGGCAGCTGGCCCAAACACAGAAGGAAGAAGCCAGTCTCACCATTCAGGTCTCCTCCTGACATCCACCCTCTCCTTAAAGAGAGGTTGTCGTGTCAGAAAGGGGGACAGGCTGATTTTAGTCCAGCTTCCTTTCTCTTTCTTTTCCTTCCCTTCTCCCTCTACCTCCAACCAAAATTTAAAAAATAATAATAAAAGAGGACTCCCACACCCTTCCATTGGGAATACGACTTGGGGGATTTCTTGAGGCTTACAATCATTTATCAAACCTTATAGAGAGCACACAACCTAAAGAAAATAAAAATGGTGGCTCCTGAGGAAAAATAAAACAGCTACCCTCGTCTTCAACAAAAAAGCATCATCTGTGTTGCAAAATCTTATCTGTTCACTCTATTACAACATCTCTTTTCATTTGAATAGAGAATCATTCTTATCTCTCTTCAAATATGTAGCATTAACTCCTTCAGGAGCAAATAAATCTGCAGGAGGACAAGTGAAGTGTGATTTTGCTTTGTGATAGGTCTGCAGAACTGTGAAGGCTGCTTTTGTATCAAATACAAAATGCTGTAGCTTGATTTTTCTAAAATGTCCAGAATCCTTTTGACACATTGCTATGCTGAGACTCAAAAAAAAAAAAAAAACACAACAAAAAAACCAAAAAAACACCCAACAACAC
>VXBO01011369.1:605468-625671 GCA_013400135.1 Rhinoptilus africanus | reverse complement strand
GAGAAGGGGATTCCCTTATTATCAGTGGGGTTCTGTTTTAAGGAAGGCAATTTCACAGTAATAAACTGCAGTAGCAGTTAAAGTGTCATAAGTCACCACACAGATTTTAACAGAAACCATTTCAAGAATTTACATGGACAAGCACAGAACTGGCAAAAACAAAGGCACCCAAAACAACTAATTTTATTTTCGTAGCTACTGCTTCAATACCAGCCAGCAAAACCAAATGCCACACTAGTCAAAAGTAGGAAGCATTTGGCTGCAATTATCGCATTAATGAAAAATACAAGCTCTATTACTGGAGCCCTGGAAATTCTAATGGGGGAAAAAAAACTAATGGGGGAATACAAAACTTGCTTCTTACCTCAACAGTGTCACCAATTAAAGGCACAATATCACCCAGTATAGGTTTAAAATTTTGTTGGTCATTGATGGTTAATTCAGTCTGAGAGTCTGTTCCCTTGCTGACACTGGCCATTGTCTCTTCTTGAGGATCCAAAGTGGATGCTCTGAGTGCAGCAGACAACACCTCCACTTGTGCTGCAGCATGGGAAAGAGAAATACACACGAAACTGAACTGCATTAAGCTTTTAGCAAATTCACAAATCAACTTTCAGACAGCAACTAATTAACTGAAAGATGGCAGAAGAACGACGGGGGAGGCACAAATTTAAGATTATTGACTGTTAGTAAATCCCAAACTGGGGACAACCAGTGCAAAATGTAAGGCAGATCAACACTCTACTCTTTTCCTAGGGTGCTCAACCACACTATAGTTTAGCAAAATTTGTCTTTAATGTAAAGAAACCCAAGAGTAAGAGACTGCTGTTATGGCAGGAACAGTTCTTTAAGAATCTTGGTACATGTTAATGGTGCAAACAGTCTTTGTGGCAAAGTAATTCAAATAAAGGTTGAAAACATGTTTATTCATACAGGAATGATTTCAGTTCCAAAAGGCTGTGTCTCTCTCTATATAAAATCATTCAATTCTTATGTTTTTATAGCAACTGTAAAGCAAGATCTATATAGGAAGATGCTAGACCCCAGTAACCCTTTTCTGGACAGGATACTTTAGCCTCCTTCCATCCTCCAAATAAATAACGAAGGTTGCACTGTTTGATATCCCCTTATTCATCAAAAGAGAGCATCAGTACTTCACACTGCCACACACTCTTTGGAAAAAGATACAGTGGTTCTGAGACCACTCTGCTTTCCATCCCTCTGCTTACTGCTAATTAAAAAAAGCTTTGTTGAGCAATGTTCCTTGCATATAGCCTGACCTAAGCAGATCAGGTATCAGAGGCAATCTTAGCTGCAAGCGACGTGCAGTGCAGACTTATCTACTCTGCCTCTCCTTATCCGCTTCATTCCAAGCAGGTAAGGAGAAATAATATCCTGACCCATTAAATTTACACAGCCATCCAGAAGCTCTGCTCCTCATACACTTTGGCTTTTCCAAGGTTTCTTATATGCTCATAGTGAAATTAACGACAAACCATATGATTATTTTTAATCCCACATTGCCATACTAAGTTCAGAAACTGAATTTCTCCCTCTAACTTTTTTGATAGGGTTATTAACAAGAATTAAACAAAGTAAGCTGGATAGAAGAAACAATACATGTGTCACAAGAAGCAAAATTACAACTCAGCATAATCCTAGATAGCAAAATTTGGAAAACGCTACAGGTTCACTGGTTTCTAGGTGGATTCTGTAACTGTGTCAAATTTCTGACAGAATAACTAAAGATATTCTTGCTCTATTACTGTAATTCACCTCAACAGGAAAAAATACAGCAAGTTAAAAACTTAAAAACAAACACAACAGCATACTAATACTTCCAAATACATAAAAAATAGTGTTACAATTTTTAAGATTAACAAGAGCTTGCTATGACTTTGCTCTTCAAGTGTTCATTCACTGACAACAAACCCCTGTACTTTTAAGGCCCATGAGAATAATCAAGGTCAACGTTAGTAAATTCCTCCAAAACTTAAAAGTTAAATAAATCATCCCAAAACCATGCAAACCAGGTGGTCATTTCAGAGTACTTGCTAGGGCAAGAAATGCCTGTCTGATTTCCAATTTATTCTCATTTAGAGAAATCAAACAAGAAAATTGAAGAGAATTACATTCTGCTGCACATCAAGGAGAGACTTTTCATGAAGACTTCTTTCATGAAGGACAGTTTAATGAAAACCGTACACTCCCCTCATTTTCACTTAAAAGTCAATAAACCTTACCCTGACAAGGTAATACATACTGCTTCAACACTGAATATGTATTTACTGAAAAATCCACAGAGCTCTAAAGATTACTTCTAGTACTAAGAGTGAAGGTATCTACAGCAGTAATTGGGAATTTTCCAAGGCATATTCCCCATCCATGCCCCTCTGTCAGCCTGCACACCTGACCGATCTTATTTAGGGGCTTAATGGGATAGAGACTACACGTATCCTGATTGCCTCTGCCTGCCCTAGAGATACTGCACAAACGTGCACCTCCTCAGCTTCTTGTCAATTCTACAATCCCAAAATGAGAGCTTGAAGGACAGGAAAGGCCAAATGCCCAAGGATTTCATTGGTTGTCAAGTGCCTTCTTTCTTTGAGTGCTTCTCCATAGGTCTTGTCACCAAGGGTGACTCCAGTGCTGTCATTCACTGAAAGCTGAATGACCTGAAGTCCATAAACATCTTAAGGTCTTAGCCAAAAAAAGACCCAAGCACAGTCACTAAGGAAGGCTACAGAACAGTGAAGTGCTTAGGAAAGAAGGAAGAGAAAGAGAGCACATGTGTGAGTATGTGCATATGTGTGCACACCTCTAGGCGGCTGCCTTGAAGATACCCAAACTTGAGACAGCATCCTAGTGAGCTGTCTTCACCACCCGGGGCTCAGGTGCCAAGGCACATTCCCACGTAATCCCACCACACTCAGACACAGTCCAAAATCTGTGTTGATACCCTCCTGAGCAAGATGGCTGCTGTTCCTCCCCATCTCCCACAAAGATCTTTCCTACGGACATAAAACAGGCAACATTTTCCAGGAAACCATTTAAAGTAAAGGATAAGACTCCCCTCTCACGCATGACACAGAGAACTGCCTCAGAGCTCTTGGGAAGCAAGATTTTGTGGGGAAGACTGGAAGGGAATCTGATGGCTAACTAGCTTTCACCACTAACTTCAGTAAAAACTGGAAAGTAAACATCAGTTTTGTGCATAACACAGAACTCATGTATTACATTAGTAAGATAAAGTCAATGTTCACTGGATCTTAAACCATCTGCTAATTAACTCTTTCTTCCTTTGACTTTTGCTTCAGGTTAGAAGTATTTTTCAGCAAGGGATTATTTACTCTTGGCTACCATACCTGCATCCTAAATAACTGGCACAATCTTTAAATTTAAAACCACACTTTACCTGGCCTTATTAAATTTCCTGATCCTCAGAAGTTTCTGTCCTTGCAATACGCTTTATTGTTGTTTTCTGTTTCTCCTCATGTTTCACTAGTAGACACTGATATTTCTAAGTGACACAATCCCTTCTTTTTTTCTAAAGGATCTGCCTCTCTAACCCTCACTTCTTACTCAGAGGCAAAAGCTACAGGCTGCATTAACAGGTACAGAGATGCTAGTTATTTAAACAAAAAATAAGAGGAGTTTCTTCTCCACTTTAGCAACATATTTTAGACTTTTACTGCAGGCAGTGCTAGTATCCTAAATTATAAAACACTGTTTTTATAAAGGAATGGGATTAATTGACCCCACATTTGGGCTGGTTTAACTCTGTTAGGTCTCCTAACAGAGGAGCCTAATAGCTCCAGTAACCTGCAACACAGGCTTTCTCTCTTCCCTCAGATAATATTAAGAAAAGCTGACATTACATAATTTAGCACTTTCTATGCAGAACATGAAAAACATTGAAATCATGCCTGACTAATCTGATCGCCTTCTATGATGGNAGAGGGTGCAGCATAGGGCTACTAAGATGATTAAGGGACTGGAGCACCTCTCCTATGAAGATAGATTAAGGGAATTAGGTCTCTTTAGCCTGGAAAAGAGGCGTCTGAGGGGGGACCTAATTAACACTTATAAATACTTGAAGGGTGGGTGTCAGGAGGATGGGGACAGGCTCTTTTCAGTGGTGCCCAGTGATAGGACAAGGGGTAATGGGCACAAACTTGAGCATAGGAAGTTCCACCTAAACATGAGGAGGAACTTCTTTACCTTGAGAGTGGCAGAGCACTGGAACAAGCTGCCCAGGGAGGTGGTGGAGTCTCCATCTCTGGAGACATTCAAAACCCGCCTGGACACGTTCCTGTGTAACCTGCTCTAAGGTGGCCCTGCTCTGGCAGGGGGGTTGGACTAGATGATCTACTAAGGTCCCTTCCAACCCTATGATTCTATGATTCTATGATTCTGTGAACATAAGGAGATAAATAAAGCTGAAGAAAGCGTTCCTGGAAAGAAAAATAAAGAAAGAAAAACATCTGGGGAAAGAAAAACAGCCTCTGAAGTAAGTGAAGATGGCAGCAGCCTCAGGCAGCTGGAAAAAGGTGACCTGAATAAAGACCCTGTAATAATTTTAAAAGAGCTGGCACACTTCAGAGGAATGTGCAGGTTTCCATCTCCCAGTTTGAGACCCTCAGGATGTCTGGCCAGTGGATTAGAAAGGCCCTATTAACAGGGATTACATACCACTGCTTAACTTGGCACAACTTGCGTAGCTCTCCTAGCCAGTAGAGCTTGTCTGTGAGAAGACTGGCTGTCTTTACCTTGGTTGCTGACTGCTCAACTACCTATTACTCAGTTTTATCACTTTGGCACAGGTTAGTTCTGGAAAGAAAGCCTCAAGGTAAAGATTTTTGGTAATGAGATTCAGTTAAAGCAGTTCACCCCTTTCTGAGAATGAGATTACAGAAAAAAAATTCATTCTATGATGGTTGTTGGTCACTGTTAAAAATTGTATTTGCGAGAGACCTCAGCAGTCTCCATGCCTTGGAGCAAGGATTTGAAGTTTGAAATGGAAACTGCTCTGATGATAGGGAGGCGCACTACAGAAACACAGAAAACAGTCAAACTATAAACCTAAAAAACCCCAAAACAAAAAAACAAACACACCAAAAAACCCCACAGAACCACAGACAGTTAGTTATGAGTATCTAAACAGTAATCTGTTAGTGCTTGGCAGCCAAAACATCTGGAGGATTGGGGTATGCACTGAACATACTGTACTCAGGGCTGCACAAGCTAGCAATGCTGCTCCTTTCAACTGATCTTTCCCCTTGTCATGGTTTGCTGATGTACCCCCCCCTTAGACAAAAAAGGAGTTATTCTGTTCTCAGTACTTATGCTACAATGATGCAAGCAGATGAGGAAAGAAGCACCTCGCACAACACAGAAGGGTGAGGTGAGACATGTGAAGTAGGGGAACGCAGAATCCATAAAGGAAGAGAAATGAAAACAAGAAAGGAAACAGGAGGGGAAATACATACGGAGGGAGGGTATAAGGGTACAAAGGTATAGTAGTTGGCATGGATGCATATACAGTGCAAAGCACAGAAAGAAAAAGAAAAACTGTACTCCTCTGACTCAGAAAGAATCATTGGCAGTTGAACTCCAGTGCCAAATCTCCCCACCTGCCTCAGCTGTCAGGGACTGGCTCTGAAACCAACTAGCAAAATGGAAATCATCAACCTCTGCTGACTGTACCATTAAAGACATCACTTTAAGACTGTCGCCAGTTACTCTGCAGTCAAATAATAAAAATTCACTGTGATCTTAAGAACTTTCAAAAACCCTGTGCCAATGACTCTGGCCATTCCACAAAACAGGTATTAATTTTCTTCTTTTTTTAAGTTTAGAAAACATTCTCCAAAACAAAACATGGTTAAGAAGGATGCTGAAGTTGCACTGTCAAGCACTGACAGGCTAGGTACAGCCAGAGTTAAGGTCATCTGAACAACTTAAGCTTATCGACGCATGCACATCATCATACACATCATTTGTCTTATTCCCAAACGATACTTTTGCTAACTCATCCCCACTTCATCGTGTGATGTCTCTAGGATGCTTGCCCCATTTGTTATAGAAACTAGAAGATGTGCACCTATGGGAGCTCTCCCATATGGCAGGTCTCCGCTTACCCACCATAGAGAACACAGCATCTTCCGCTCCCATCCCTTGGCTGGGAATGCAGCGATACAGGCAGGAGCACAATATGGAAGCACGACTTGGGTGACAGCAAACCAAGGAAGAAAATAAATGCAAGAAGGTCACAGGGATTTAAGAGAGAAAGGGGGGGGCAGGGGGAGGGAAGGAGGAAACCCAAAACCTTGTCTTTGTTGTCAGGAACCAGCTCACTCACAGTATGAGACTCATAAAAACGTAGTATCTAGTCTTGTGGGGCAGGGGGCAGGGAAAGACCCTAAGCACTGCTCAGGACCAGCGCTGTTTGGCAAACGCTTGTAAGCCACATATACTGGAGGCAAATTTATCTGTGAAATCAAGAAGTTTCATAAAATTTCTATAAAAATAACAAAGACAACCAAGACTGAATATTTATACCATCAGTTTGCAACAACAATTTTAGATGGTAAAGATGGAAGGATTATTCCTGGTATTGCCATGAACAAAGAGCCACACAGGGCTCTCATCTTCTGGATCACCCCCAAAGGCAATCTACTTCCCTTGTGTCAGAATATATGGAGGGTACGGTCTAACACATCGGCATTAAGTCAGCTACTCAGGGACTAAAGTCTGGGCACCTACTACTTCCATGTGCACTTTAGTGTTTGAGACAAGCATGCAAAATGAACACTATTCAATCAGTTTGGGTCTCAATTTCCTTATGCCTCAATACACTTTGTGTAAAATTAAAATAGCAACATTACCAAAACAGGCATGTTGTTAAATTCTAGCTTCTGAAGTATTTAGACGGAAAAATGAGAGTACAGGCAAGAGGAAAAAAGAGTACAAGGTTTAGAAGGTGTGTTTCACAGAGCTTCACTACACAGCCTCGACCAAGTCAGAGGTACTGTACAGAATACAAAGGTGACAGAGTAATTAAGACCACCCGTTCCCACCCCACATTGGAATGCAGGGCACTGGTAACCCTAATTCAAATCTTTCCTAACTTTTGAGTACTGGGAACCCATGGTGTTGCCAACAGTTTTCTTCTACTGAAATGCCCAAGTGCTAGTCAACAACTGCACAGAAAACCTCTTGACACCCAGTCGAGAGCTACAAAAAAACCCCACACCTCTGAAACAAAACACGAATACACACATGACAGAAACAACCTCCTAACACAGAACAATTCTGGATGTACAAATAGATGCCTACATAAATCTTCATTAAAATCATTTCAGATATGTTCTGTAACTGGACAGACAAGGATTTATATAAAAAAAGCCTGAAGAGCAGTGCAAGTTTTAACAGTGGGCTTCAGAGATGGGTTATGTGAAGACTAAGATCATTAGCAAGGCTGAATTTTTTTTCTTATCTGTTTCCTTAGAGCAACTGCCCAAAGCAGCAAAGTTTCATCTGCTGACTTCCCAACAGATAAAATAGAAGCAGCCCAAAACTGATTTAGGAGAAGTTATTAGCATATCAACCTAACAACAAAAAGAAGCTGAAAGCACCATCAAATTTATTCTAAAATGTTTTTGCCACTCCCAACTTGTCCTTCGTTTTCCTTCCTACTTTTTCTGGTAGAGAGGAATCCTTCCCCTAGGGATTCTTCAGCTCCGGAATAATACAGCTTTCTTCTTTAGCGGTACCTCTGGACTTTCTGATGGTGATGCTCAAGCTTGATGTGCCTTAGAATTTATTCAGCATACCAATACCGAGAGAAACACACTTCCAGTAGGTACATGTGAAAAAGTCATTTTAGCCCAGGAGGTATCTCTGAGGTGCTGCTCCACCAGCTGTTCATACTTATGACACCCTTCCCCACCTTGGAAGAGCTTTTAAATGGAGGATGTGCATTCACTTCAAGAATTCAGTTTGGATCAATTCTCAGTTTGACCCAACAAACTTGACGCACTTGAGTCAACAACATGAGACTGCAATAATAAACATCTTGCAGAAAAATGGAGAAGACTAACTCATTAACAAGAAAATGCATAATGCATAAGATGAAAACCATTTATCACACATTAGTATTTTTTTAAAAAAATAAATCTTAATCTGCCTTCTTATTTTGCATGTATGCTAATTACAAATTAATTTCCTGATTAACAGCTTACAACACTGAACCATCTATTTGATTATACTGTCTAAACAGGCAGCTATAAGTTTATACTGCTAATTGTTATGCGTATTCAGTTTATGGAAGGAATCATACTACCTTTAAACATCTTTACACAAATGCAAGTTCCCTTTTAGTTCATCATCAATTTTCACAATTAAAACAAAATCAAAATAGATACAATCTCTTTGAGGACCAGGAGAGCAGCAGTACTTCTGACTTATAAAACAACTGAAAGGTTAAAGCCCAAACTGCTAAAGCAACCTATGTGCATCTCTGAACACTAAAAATGCTTCACTATCTTTACTATACCTTTAACATCCGGATCATCTATATGGGGTTCCAAATTTTCTATCATTTCTTCCAATTCTTTCCTTGTTGCCATAGGAATGTTTGAAGACACTGGCATAGTGAGTTCCTGAATTTCTCTATCGAGTATTATCTCAGAAGTCTGCTGAAGCTCGAAGTCAATATCTATTTCAGGAAGTGGAGTCCTCCAGAAATGGAAAGAATTATACAATTCCTGCTCCGAAAGGGAGGTTTCCTGTGAATTCAGACCAGCCTCCCGCAGACCTGCTGTACAGCAATGAGAACTTCGCTCACTCTCCTCAGCCATTTCCCCACAAGATTCTGAAGACAAAGTGCAACGGAAGGATGACTCAGTTTGGAAATCACTTTCCCTCTGGGAGTTATTTGACACCGTATTTTGATCTTCCATGGCATTTTCAAGTTTTGTTACAAAATCATCATTATGAACATGTGAAGACAGATCCTCTGTCCCGCTGTGCTCATCCTCTGTTGTGACATCTTCTGTAGTCCTGACTTGTTCACTGTTGCGTGTCAAAGCAAACAAACATTTAAAAAACAAAATATACTTGTTGCAAACAGATGCTCTTGAAAATTCACACACATCTACAGCAAGCTATCAGCTTGCTATTTATCAAACCAGATTTACTTACAACATATAAAAACAAATCACAGAATGGTTGAGGTTGGAAGGGACCTCCGGAGGTCATGTGGGTCAACCCCCCTGTTCAAGCAGGGCCACCAAAAACCAGTTGCTCAGGCCTGTGTCCCTACAGCTTTTGAATACTTTGGAGGACGGAGACTCCACAACCTCCCTGTGCAGCCTGTGCCAGTGTTGTCACCCTCAGCTTAGAAAAAGTGTTTCCTGATGTTCAGAGGGAACCTCCTATCTTTCAGTTTGTGCCCACTGCCTCTGGCCCTATCACAATGAAAATGGCTCCAATGAAAAGAGCCTGGCTCTGTCCTCTTTGCACCCTTCCTTCAGGTATTTGTTTACATTGATAAGATCATAAGATCCCCTCTGAGCCTTCGCTTCTCCAGGCTGAGCAGTCACAGCTCTCTCAGCTTTTCCTCATAAGAGAGATGCTCCAGTCCCTTCATCATCTTTGTGGCACTTCACTGGACTCTCTTCAGTATGTCCATGTGTCTTTTATAATGAGGAGCCCAGAACTGGGCCCAGCACTCCAGCAGTGGTCTCACCAGTGCTGAGCAGAGAGGAAGGGTCACCACCCTTGACCTGCTGGCAACACTCCTCTTAATGCAGCCGAGGATACAACTGGCCTTCACTGCAAGGGGCACATGGCTGGCTCATGGTCAACCTGGTGTTCACCCTGACCCTGAGGGCCTTTTCTGCAGAGCCGCTCTCCATCTGGTCAGACCCCAGCACGTATTGGTGCCTGGGGTTGTTCCTCCTCCCCATGTGCAGAACTTTGCACTTCTCCTCATTGAACTTCAAGAGGTTCCTGACAGCCCATTTCTCTAGCCTATTGAGGCCCCTCTGGATGGCAGCATGACCCTCTGTCACATCAGCCACCCCTCCCAGTTTTGTGTCATCAACAAACATGCTGAGGGTACACCCTTCTCCACCATTCAGATCATGAATGAAGATGTTAAACAGGACTAGACCTAATATTGACACCTGAGGTACACACTCAGCCACTGGCCTCCACCTGTGTGCTGCTGATCAGCACCCTCTGGGCTTGGCCAGTCAGCCAGCCATCAATCCCCCTCACTGTCCACTCGTTCATCAGCTTTCCTATGAGGATCTTATGGGAAGACCATGCCAAAAGCCTTACTGAAATCTAAGTAAGCTATATCCACCACTCTCTCTTGTCTATCAAGTCAGTCATTTTATCACAGAAGGTCTATCCCAAGGTATCCTAAGTTACTGAAGAGTTGTGTATTTTTAGTAAATAATTTTTAATATATTTTCTTATCTTGCAGTTCATACAGCAGACAAACAAGGAGGAAAAAATTGTTTGTAGATTTAGCCAATTCTTTACCTGTTTTCCTGAGCAGAACCACAATCTTCTGGGTTTTTACCATCTTCTTCTTTAAAGTACTGGCCACTGCTGGATGGATTAGCAAAAGTTGATATGAAAGGCCCCAGCGACTGAAAAGCTGCTTGGCGGACCTAGTGAAAGGGTCCAAGGTGAAAAAAATTGATTATTTAAATATATAAAGCTTGCTGTCCTATAAAACAAACACCTGCTACTAGGAATTGGAAGGGTCATAAGCCTACTGAGGAAATCAACAGCAGAGGCTCTTGTCTGGAGTCAGGCAGCTAAAGTGCCAAGTGAAAAAAAGTTAAGAAAAAGTCGGGTAAAACTAGTTAAATTACAGGTAACTAAGTTGACAGGCCTATTGCCCACAACCAAAGAAATCAAAATTATTTATATAGTAGAAACAGATTATCAGTTGAGAATTTTAACAACTTAAAAGGAAAAAAATTACGTTCAGTGAACAGAGATTTGACTACCATAGGTCTGACTGATGATAAGCTCTGCATTTCTTCCCCTTTCCTGTTTGGCTATGTTGTTCATTTGCTCCTCCTTTCTCCTACTATTTATTCTCCCCTTCTCATCAATTACCTTATCTACCTCCATTTTTATTATTTAGTTAATTCTGCTGGGCTACAGCCTACACAACTTTCCGGGATCCAAGAACTCATGCTCCCGTGCAAAAGATCTGGTTTTGGCTCTTGGAAGTAGTCTGCTCAATAAAAAACTTAACAAGGTCTGAAGAGTGTATCGTCGAGACAAAAATAAAAATTAAAAAAACCCCCAAACAAACAAAAAGCCCCCAAACAAACCAAAATACCCAAAACCAGAACAAAAAAACCCCATCAAAATTAACAACAAACACATACACACCCCTATTGCACCCAAACACGCACCCTACACTCCCCCCCAAAAAGGGGGTGGTGTTAGGGAACCCAAAGAAACGCAACTAAGTTTCCAGCTTTGTTAATGACTGTCAGCAACACCTATGGGGAGAAGTTCTATAGGGAATATTGCAGTAAAATCCTTTAAATATGATAACTATTCAAGAAATAAAAAGCAATTCTTACCCATCGTGAAGGATCACTAATCAAATTAATAAAGAGGGTTGACAATTTTGTCCTCCGGACTTCCTGTGATGTTGCACAAGAAACTGCCATGAAGCACTCAGCACAGGCTTTCCTAACTCCCCAGACGTTATCAGAGCAGAGCTGGAAAAACCTGGGCAGCTGTTAAGGACACAGGGAGTAAGTCAGCAAGTCTTAACAGGCAGTACTCGTTTCAAAGCAAGTTCTTTTTTCACATTCATTCCCTTCATCTTGTTCTCTGACTTCATACTCAGATGCATTAGTTAAACATTTGCACGACAAAGAGCACACATTCAGTAGCACCACCCTTCTTATCAGTTGCTCTCATGTTACTTACAGGTCCGGGTAGGAACAATTCACTTGTCTGAAGAATAGTAAGGAAGTACTAACTTTCTAACCTGATTTATGTAAAAAAAAACTAACCAAAACCACAACACAAACCCAAAAAACCCTCCAAAAATATCCCCAAGCCCAGAAAACCTGTTGTAAGACAAAACCTCATCTCTACATCATTCTTTTGAAGCAGATAACATCGAAAGAACAAAAACATCAAGAATATTGATGAATTCATGTTTTACCTATCAGAGACCGCTTCAGATTTTTGTAAGTTTCTCAGTGAAATGCAAAGGAAGAGCATCTTCAGAAAGAAGGAAAACCTTTCTTTTCCATCTAAACGTTTCATTGTTAGATTCACCAATCTCTGTCACCAACCTGCCACCACCTATCCTACAAAGCGGGACTTGAACTGCATAGAAGAATAGGGAAAGGAGAAAAACACTGCATTTGGTGCAAGAGAAAACGGGATGGAACAGAGGAGTGGTTTCACTAATAAAACTGAAGCATTTTGAAGTTGCTCAGGTGCTCCCTTTTTTGGAAACAATAATGGTAAGGCTGGAACAGTGGACAAAGTGCAAGTGAGTCAGTCAAAGACATGCAGGTCATCACATGGCTGCCTTCGCTTGCAACAGGCAGAGTGGTAAAATGCAAGTGATACAAGGACTGTGCTACAGCTCTGTTCTGTTACTGATGTTCAGCTGTTCCTGCTTTCTGTAGCAAAGTTTTCTGGACTTTACTTCTGATTTAAAAAAAAAAAATAAAGGCATTTATGTTACAAAATGAAGTTTTATCTAAAGCCATTCATCTTTTTGACTTTTTTTTTTTTAATAATCCTAAGAGAGCAGAAAATGGTATTTTCTGTTATGGAGAGAGATCCACAATCGTACAGCCACATGTTACTATACCCTCTAACAAAATTTTAATCTAAATTCATTACATGTATCACTAAGAGGGCTTTTGTGTGAGAAATCAATTTACGTCCTCAATAAAGAAACATACGGGATATGAATCTGTGACACTTCATTATCAAATGAATTGCACAGTACCTAGGGAAAACTGCAGCAAATGCTGTAGGAAGATAAGAAACGTCATGAGGGTCACGCTAGGCGTACCTGTCCCAATACCACATCTGCAATAGGCTGCAGAGCCTCTTGTTGAAGGCATGCCTGCATTTACACTCTCTCCGTAAAGTCCCTGGCTAATTCACGGCACTGACTCATCAACCTCCTCTGGCCTTCCGTAAACTCACTGTCCACATCCTCAAAAACAGAAAGCCTGAAGAAGGATCCCAGAGACTGGCAGGTTGATTTCTGCTCCCTAGCCCTGTCATGTCTCCAAGCATAGCAACATCCACTAACTCCTTGGACCTGCCAGGGGAATGGGGGGCACTGTTAAGGATCGTCTGCTCATTGCTTTTCCATTTTGAATTTCTACCTCTTCCCTTTACTTCATGTGTTATTGCTCAAATTCATTTATTTTCTCTGTCTTTCTTTCTCTTTCACTCCTTCACAGGAGGGTTGTGAGGCTTTGAGCCAGTAAAACTGACTTTTTAATATTAAATAAATGAACAGCAGCATTAAGTGATGCCATTAAAGAGACCATGTAAGCCTCACCACTTCTGTCAGTCTATACCCCCCATGCTCCTCCTGTACCTGCAATTTCTCACTGCATTTATGAACATTAGAAGACATATTCCTGCCTGCATCTTGCCTAATGTATATTTGAACTTGAAAATACTGTCTCCACAGCCTGAGGTATTTTCTTCAGTCTGGTTTAAAACTTTCTCCCAGCTCCAAAATCAAGTACCCCTTAGCTCTGGATAGTGTGTCTTGACAAGTAACAGTTCTGTATTCATAGTAACTGTCTTTAAAATTTTGTATATGTCAATCATACTCTCACATCAGGAAAACCGAAGAGTCACAGCTTTTTTAGTCTCCTTACTAAAGGAATGTAGCAGTTGTCTGAATTATTTTAGCTGCCCTTCTCTGTACCTTGTCTAACTCCACTACTGACTTGTATTAAAAAGAAAAATCCTTTAAGAAACAGCTTACCAGCATTTCTTCAGTGGCTTGCTGCCCAACGACACTGCAGATGTCTCCAAAATTGGCTGCACATACCTTGCAGACAGAATGCAAGAAATAACCACTAAGATCATAGTTTTAATACAGCAAACAAAATCAAAGGAAAAATGTAAAGAGCTGTTAAAACCATAAAAACATGTTTTGGTGCAAGATCAGCCTCAATCACTTCCCCATTCCATCAGTTCCCATGGTTTAAAAAAAAAAAAATGTTTTCTTAATTTCAAGTTTAATTGGACTTTTTAAGTCAACACAGAATTTCAAAGAAAGGCAAGGAGGATAAAACACATTCAAAGTGTTGTCAAATGAAAGAATAGAAGCAGTTTTCAAGGTAAATAAGCTATGCAATGTCAGGATGAAAGCAAAACACAGCCTCAGCACCTAAATACCATGATGGAGTACTGGTTTATTTCATCTTAATGAGCATCTTTAATTCCATCTACACACAGAGATACGAGCTTGGGTGGCTGATGTCCCATCAGTTACAGTTAGTTCACATTTTCGTAGCTACCTACACAATCATAAGGACAAGCAGATTCTTTCTTTGTTTCTGATGATAAAGGTAGGGACTCCAGAAAAAACTTAGTGTCAAATATAAAATCTGTGGAAATGCAAGCTACAAAAGAAACCCCATAGCTTATACGTGTCACAGATGAGATCTAGCAGAAAAGACAAATTCAAGTCCCAAGCTGATGACACTCCTTTCACAGATAATCCAGATCAGATGCTGATAATTCATACCTTACGAACATGAAACATTCTGCAGTCACAGCACATCTCGCAAAACCTAGGAAGAACAAGTCTTTCCGTGATGTCCTTTCCCACCATGGAGGCCATTTTGCACATTATCTAATGGCAAGACAGACACTAATCAGGGATGCTTACTCAACATACAATTCCATGTCAGTTAAACAGAGGCTTTTTACATTTTCTTTTCATTCTGATGCACATTATTTTATTGAAAATTGTGAAAAATATTGGGAAAAAAATTCATATTTTGAATTGAGAAGGTTTGACAACTTCTGCAAAAAGTTTTTTCTTTTTTTTCTTTTTCCTCTCCCCCTGTCATGATGTAACACAGCTATAGAAAACATTGGCCTTTTACCAAACTAAATCAAATTCCTAACTAATGGAGGTAACTGAATTCTCAGAAATTATTCTCATATCTTAACAGACTTCTAAAATAAAAAAACACCGAGTACAAGATTCTTTTACTATTCCAATACTTAATGAATATATCTTCACAATGAACAGAAAACTGTTGACAATTAATATGTTTAAGTGACTTATAAAACTTCTGTATGATTTAGAAATTAATCACAACACTCCATACTGCGCATAAGCAACTCCCTAACATAAAATTACTGAAAAAGCATATCGTACCAAAGAAAGTGACAGCTTTTCCCTCTAACTGCTCTTTCATTCTGATTTTTACTATATCTTTAAAAAAAAATTAGGTAATTAAAAGAATTTTACATTTAAATTCCCTAATCACATGAGTAGAATGACTTAATTAATTTTCCTAGAAAAATAATAAATTGTTATTATAACCTCTACGGGCTTGATGAGCTACGGAGACCTTTCTCAAGATTCAATATCTTCAAAACAATGAAAATGGGTAAAACAATTCTGCTTTAAATTTTATTCCCTCACGTATTTGTCACCTTCTTCAAGCAAGTACTAGAAATTTGGCGCCAAATACAATAATGCCCAGCCTGCTTACAGTTTACGAGTCCAGCTACATTATGAAAGTAAAATATTGATGAGGTCTTCCTCAACCAAAAAGAATTTAAAATAAATAAATAAACCACACTGCAAAAACCATCAAAATAAATTGCAAAAATTCAAGGAAAACATAAGGACATATATCTTCCGCCATTTCTCCTTTATAAATTAACTTACTAAATTTCTTACTATTTTAATTTGTTACTTAATGGTTTTTAATTATTAAGGTTGTGTCTAATGCAAAAACAACCCACTTGCCAACTATGATTTCACCAACTCAGATGCTTATTATTTCATACAATAAAACAAAACAAAATCAATAAAGAGAATAGAAGTACAATAAAGACTGGCAGAATTCAAGCGTTAAAGATTTTCCACTGATGGAAATTTTCCACATATGCAATTTAAGCTTCCATAAAACAAACAAACCTGAAAAAACTAAAAAGCCATCAATAGCACATGCTTTAGAAGTCAATAAAAAGTCCCTGCACTGTCTTGTCCAGCTGGCTTTTTTCTTTACAGCATGTATAAGCTATCGACTTTAAATCTAACCTTGACTTGACTGTAACAGAGCATGGAAAAAGTTACGGATTAGTCATGGAGAGCAATATAATTTTTTCTCTTTAATACCTCATGGATGTGCATCTTGGAAACACAGTACCATCACTGCAACATAAAACATTCAAGCAAATTTTATGCTATGTGATTTAGTATTGCTGTTACTTACAGCCACGGCTTCGGTCTTCACATCGTCATTGCTGTCTGGAGCTGTCAGATCTATCAGAACAGGGCATACTTTGGTCTCCACATCATATCTCTCTATAAGTTCTTGCTCCAACAGAACTAACAATGCTGCCTGGCTTGTTTTTCTTACCTATCATAAAAACAAAAATTGAACCAAGGAATTCAAAGACAGTTTTGGGGGGTTTTTTTGGTCTAAATGTGTCCTGTATTTGGAAGCTGTACCTATCTACTGCCACACACCTACACAAATTGCACTCAGCAAAAGGACAAGTGCTACAAAACCACTTTTGCAAACACTTCATGTTTGAAAAAACCTACGTTTCAACCCAAGAAATCCTGCATATTGTAAACTAAAGCAGTGCTATTATAAAAGTGCCCCCTACATACTTCCCAAAATACATGAAAGCAACATTAAAAAAAGAAGTCATGGCAAAGCTCACGCAATAATAACAGAACTAATTGGGAGCAACAAAGTTCTAAGGAATGTGAATTTTATTAAACAAATCCTCTTTTTCTGAGATTAACAAGTTTGGCTGACAATGAATAACTGTTTCTATTTCAAATGTATTTTAAATTCTGAGAGATAGTTTTGCTTAGTCCCATGTAACAAAAAAAGACTGTACAAGAAAAATAAGATGACCATTACTATAATTGACTTCATATGTGGCTAACCCCTGCCTCTCAAAAAGTAAGTTCAACAGAAGAGACATTACAGAAAGAGACTATATAGTGCAACGCAGGAATTTTGAAAACACCTCCGAGATCTTTGTTTCAGAGCAAACCAGTCAAGTGGAGTATCAACAGAGGCTAAGGTGATGAACAGAACTGCTGATCTGGTAGCAAAAGAATATCAAGCAGAAGTATGGTTCTTGTATTATGCATGAATTAGCAAACCAACGATTAAGAAAAATAGATTTTGGTGACTATTTTTAATTACGAAAAACCTGGAAAGGGCAAGAAAAAGAAGTGACAAACTCAAGAGTCACAAAATACTTACTTAAAGTAATGTATCACCTAGCATTAGTCTAGTCTGAAATGAGGTGGAGGAGCCTAGAGAAAGCTTTAGACAAGCTAACTCACACATGCAAAGAAACAAACCACACAAGTTCAATCCAAAACCTTTATTGGATGGATATACAAATAACTGGTTATGAAGATACATAATAGCATTAAAAAAATAAATTATACCAAGGAGTCATTTTTTTTAACTACAGTTCCTTTTTGGCAAAATTTAAATTATGTAAGCTTATCAAAATGACTGTTTGATTTAATCCATAAGAATACAATACCAGATCAAAGGCTCCAAATCAGAACAAATCAAGTCAGATGAAAAAACGTTGGAAACTTTCTTTAATTAAAAAGTTCTGAGTGCAATGTATTTCATGTCATTCAAAACCTTTTTACCCCAAAATATTACACACTTTTATGATACTATATTACTTAAATTCAAAAACCTCACACCAGATATATCCAACTGGATAATAAACTATTTGCAGAAGACACTTACCTGGTTATTCTGGTCTGCGAGGTATCGTACCACAATAGGCAGTAAGTATTTGGAAAAAGCATATGGGATTGAAGGTCTGTTTTCTTGACAGAACATAGCAATATGAGGCACCTGTTCCATCAGTTCTGCCCGTACTGTTGGCTCTGCCAGGGTCAAAATAAAACCAAACAAGGCACATTAAATGTTTACAAGCATACTGCCAGAATGTATAGTCCCATACATATAAACTATGCTCTCAAGTGTTCATGTCAGCATCTCTATGTCAAGCTTCATTTTGACAAGAACCATGATTTTGCAAAACCAGGCACAACTACACTCTGTACTGCTAAACTACTAAAAAGACAAGCAAAAAGAGAGCAATCCACCAAACTTTATGCATATCAGAATCTGTCTGAACTACCTACGAGCATCACCTACTTCCAAGAATCCTGCTAAGCAGAAAGTGAACCCAACACTGGTACCACTCTAAAAAGAAACAAACTGAGGGGATGCTTCTGGGCACAGCCTCTCACGCAGGAAACATCCCACCAAGCAGGACAACCAGCCACAACCACCAATGCTCTCTTTCATTCTTTGCTTTTTAAGACTACTGATATTTTCATCAGATGGAAGAAGTCCTGCATCTTTCCCATTGCTTCTGTTAAACTTTTCAAGTATGTTTTTCAAAGTTGGTGACTATTTAAAAAGAATACTTAATTAATTCTTTTAATTCAGAAAGCGGTGCACTGCTTGAATGAATCCTAATTCCCACAGAACATGCACATGTATTTGGGGGATGAGAGGAGAAACACAAAAAGAACTACAAACATGGATTAAATTCCAACTATTAAAAATACAGTTTAAATTTAAGAAGTAGGTCATTATCACATGCCTGATCAGACCCAAGTATTTTTGTCCTTTCAGAATTTAATGATATCTGTAGTTACTATTAGAGAACTGATTATCTATAAAAGCCACATAAAACTCATCAATTACTCTCAAGTTACAGTAATTTGATTTCCAGTATTTTAAGTAATAAGATGTATACTGTTCACAGGATACGCATGCCTTACTACATTGTTACATATGAATTGTTCAGGTAAAACTTAATGGTATGACCATAACCATCCTCCTTGGAATTAACATGATACATTAAAAAGACAAACTTTTGCTAGAAAGCATGTAACTTGTATTTATATTTAACATAGCCAATGCATGCAGCACTTGGCTTTCTTAAACACTGGTTACAAGAGACAACTTAGGCCTGAATAACAAAAAAAAAAAACCAAAAACCAAAGACAAAGCAAGTATCACGCTGTGTGCTGTCTCTTCTTCACTGAGGACAATAAGAACAGAACAGATCACAGCACACAAAGTAATCAACCGCCTATGGGATCCGTTTCTTTGGCTATAGACTTAAATTACTTTTCCTATAGAAAACAAAACATACCACAGTCCTCTGTAAAATTTATTGATTGCTGACAAAGTTTCAAAATGCAAAATTAAATCCTAGATAAATCAATACCGAATAGGCTTGCTGTTCATGACTGTAAAGAAAAAAAGTCTTCTAACCTTTTCTATTTCTCTTCCCAAAACATTAACAGGAGGAGCACACATGACAAAAACTTTTTTTATTTAAACTTCAGATGTTCTGAAACATGCATAGTTTGAACTCCATAAGCAATACAGACATCCTGAAGTTTGTATTGAAGAAGTCAGATCCTGCAGGAGACTACTCAAAACTACGTGCAAGTTTTAATGAATGAATGAAAACGGACAGATAACAACAGACTAAATTCTAGTTTGGTAAACACTATGTCTGTTGCACTAAACGTGACAGTTGACCAAAATAAGCACCTGGAAATAGGACAAACATAATAGTTAATGACATCATTACTTCTGAAAGATAAATTCTACATATGATATTAATGTGAGGAAAGGAAATACTACTGCTTGCATTTTTTCTAAAAAAAACCCCCAAAAAAGTCAGAGAATAAAACGTTACCATCCTCAGTCTAAGTTTCTAATTTCAGTCTAACCTCCTATTGGGAGCTTGAGCACCTTCTACTGTTACAGTTGCCTTGTACTTCCTATCACAGTAACTCATCTTTCGCTTCCTTATAAAAATTTGCCAAAGCACTCCTTCAAACACAAGATAGCATAAGCTGCAATTCTTCACGAGGATGACATTTTCT
>VXBO01011369.1:575614-605166 GCA_013400135.1 Rhinoptilus africanus | reverse complement strand
GGGGGGGGGGAGAAAAAACCAACCAAAAAAACCCCAAAACACCAAAGTAGATAAGCTGTTTTGAAGACTAAAGCTGGCAAAACCATCCATTTAATTCCTATGTTGAATTCTTACCTGCCAAGGCCTAGCTTCTTCACTTCTGGAAGAAGGGCATGAAATGTGCCAGAGAAAGAAGTCCTTTTACATCTCAACATGTTTTTTCCACCTGTGAGAAAACCTGCCCAAATGTGGCTGAGTTAAGAGGCCTTGAAAACACCCTCCATTTGCACCTGCCCAGTAGCTGACAGAGAGCACAGTGACTACATACTGCAGAGTCCTTCCTTGCTGAGCATGTTTTGAGATGGATAAAGCCATCCTCACTCCAGACAGAATCTACACAGCCCCTCTCCTAAGGGCAGCTCTTTTGAAAAGGCTACAGATGGGAAAAAGCAGAATGAGGAACCAGCAGGCTAGGTAAGGAGGGATGGAGGGCTGAGGTGAGTGAGAAGGAGGTAAAACTAGCAACTAAAGGGAAGGGAGGCTGAAACCTGCTGGACAAGAAACTGGAACCAGGACCCAATGCCAGTGCTGGAGGGACACATTCCCACCTTTCCCATAAGGCTGCTATTTCAAAACATGCCCATGACATGATCCTAAGGGTACAAGAGGCTTGTGCCACAACACATCACTGGGATCTCGTTCTCACTTCTTAGGACCCCTGCCTCATTCCTTGCAGCAGATAGAAAGTGGCTGATGTGGGGAGGGGAAGGGGGAGAGGAAGAGAAATTTGTCTGAGGCTGCATGTTTGGCAGCAGTGCTTCTTAAATTGTTTCCAGATCTGCTTCAGGCAATTCCCACCCTCCCAAACCCAAAACTTGCTGCTGGCCTTTCCATTATGCCAACGCAACTGTTCATGCAGCCAGGCTACAAACCATATCAAAGAGCTGATCCGGCTGATGCAGCTTTTCCCCCACCACAGCAGCGTGATTAAACAGCAAGAACTGGCACTTAGATTGGTCTCCCCATGTAATCACTCAGTTCCCTCATGTAGCAGAACTACCTGATGATGGAAGCAAGCAAGTGAAGGCAAGGAGGTGCAGGAGCTGCTCACTGTGATATTACCATCAAAACAGAGCGAAAGAAGTAAAATGCCAAGAAACCCGATTCGTTTCTTTGCCTAGCGTGAAGCTGTGCAAAATGCTCAAGCCAAACTCTTCACAGAGTAATTGCACGCTACTCATTTGATTGCAGTCTGCACTCTGCGTCTTCACTGCTGAAGAAATACCCCCACTGCAGTCAAAGCCAACAAGAGCCCTGCATCAAGCATATCAAGAGCTATGTGTAAAGCTTTGGACACTAGGCACTCAAAACGGGCAGACTGTTTTCATTTTGATACCTCTACAGTTTGCTCACCCACTGGTAAAGCAATGGCAACACTGCCTTTCCCCAAATTGACTAGGTTTGCTGTGAAACTGCATTCATAAGTTTCTTTATGAAGCACTCCCCTAAGAGCGCAATGAGTACCAAAAACATAAGATCTTTTTTTCTTCAGAACAGGGTTCATCTATTATGCAGCACTTAAGAGAGCGGCCACATCATCTGACAATACTGAAGAGCTGCTCACGTAAAGTGAGCTCCCTTCTTCCTGAGCTAAGTAAGCTCTGGCTTTGTGAGGATCACAGACAGATGATATGATGCAATTAAAGATTTGAAAAATTCATGCCCAGGAATGAATTAGAACTGTAAAGTCACCTTAGTTCTTACATTCCTTAACTTTTAAGTACCTGGCTCTGCGATCCTAGTAAGGTCGATTCAAACCAACAAACAAACCAGCACTGTGTATGTAACTGGCTTGGTAATACAACACCATAATTCACTATCAAAAAGGCATTTGTGCTGTTCAGGGGAATTACTGCTGCTATGCAAGAACCTGAACCTTAAGCTTACCAATTTAGATAAGAGCTCAATTCTTCCAAATGCTGAAGCATATGTTCCACTGTGTACTGAATAGAGCCTAATCCTGCAGTCTGATGGGGTTACAGTAGAGCTTTTTTTTTTTTTGCATTATGTTTACTAAAGACACAAGCAACACTAAAAATTTCCACTAAAGAGTTCTCATTCTCTTCATCCATTCCTCAGCTTTGTCTTTAGCTTAGACAGGTGGCACCCCCAAATACAGATTCCAGCAGGATTCAATACTGCAGTATCTGTCTGCCATTTCAGTTTAAGCTTTTCTGTTGTGTATAACCTAATTTATGGTTTGGTCATCACCACAGTGAACAGAGCATGGCAGTATCAGTTAAAATCATTACACACAGCTTCTTAAAGCAGAAGCTCATCCAGCTGGGGAATACATCTGTATTATATATTTTTTTCACTGTACAATACAGTCAGGATCAGGCTTTTACACAGTATAAACAAAACCTGGGTGTAGAATTTTGCTTCACATCAAGACTGAAAGTTTCTATTTTAGGCACTTTGGAAAAATCACTGTGTACAATTACATTCTCCATAATATTTGCTTGGAACAGTATTTTTCTGTTTGGCAGAGGAAGTATTTTTAAATGCTCTTTTAGAACACTCTCCTGAAGGTATAAGTCTATGCCTTAAAGTAGCAGGCTACTAGAAAAAAAAAGGCAACTTGTCAAAACCAAAAAATTGTAAAAGAAATATTAATATAAAAAATTAGATCTCAAGCAAACTTGTTTTTCTCATTCATTACCACTTTATTTCATTCTGTCGGGTCTCATGTATTCTCTAGATACAGAATCACACTGAACTGAGTTCAGAAATCAAGCAAAACTAAAGAATCACAGAAGAAAGTGAAAATAACTTCCATTTTTTCTGTTTGTGAAGTAACTTTGAAAAGAAGTTGCCAGAATAAAATAAAAACGTCCTGCTTTTCTCAATTTCCAGACTACATGAAAGCAGCAATATATTCCAACCAACATCTCTAGAACCTGGGCAGACTTTAATCTGCACACATCAACCTTCAGTTTTACCTATTTCACAAATCACCATTTAAATCAACATTCCAAATCAAAGAATTCATAAATTCCCAAATCAACTCCAAAATCATAGAAGTAATTAACTGTTCCCTCCCTACTCATTAAAAAAATATTAAATTTCCCCTAGAATTTGACACCAACTCTCATGTAAGCAAAGTGCCAACATACTCATACAGCTACTCCTAGCAAATACACCTTGCTTTCCTATATAAATGTGTAATGTTTATTTCATCCCTGATGAGGCTTCAGTTCACTCTGTATTCCTCTTCAGCTATGAGGAAGCAAAGCACCACAGTTACCTCTATACTGGAAATGAAAAGGGGATTATTGCAGAGCAGCACAGTATAATACTACCTGATTGCTCCAGAACAGTTATTTGTAAATGAAGTAATTATTCCAGAGCCAGCTCACAACTAGAGTTATTTCACAATAGCTTATTCTACAACAACATACAGTATTTAGAGGAAATTCTGCAAAGCTTTCATTATCCCAAAATGACCATTTTGGCATACAAACAGTGGTCAATTTCCCCTACGTTTGTGAGGAGCTGTAAGGTTTTTGAGTTGTAAAAGCATACAGGAAGAACAACTACTGGTGATGTTAATGCTGCTTTAACTGACAATTTTGATGAATGTTATAAGTACACCTGAATATAAATAATATTAATACTTGTTCTTATTAAGGGTTGGGAGTAAGAAGTAAAGGTTAAGTGTATAGCCTTGCATTTACACTTTGATTCTTTAAAGAAAAATATTTTGGTGAAAGGCAAACGAAAATACTGATTTATATGTACTAGAGAGAAACAAGCACCACGTGCTTCACGCTGCTGTACAGATCCCCATTTCTATATTCAGTCTGAATATAAGGCCCACAGTATACTAAGATGCCAATCTGTCAACAGCAGGGCAATAGTACTGGATTTGTATACATGCCCATTCTCAAACTGAACATCATTTGCATAACCAAAGACAAAGTTTAAGTAAATTCTACTATCAACTCAAACTTTATGTATCCCCTTCCTTCCCAAATATAACTTTCCCTTCCCCTCTTTTTTTCCTTTCAGTGTCATCCATATTCTCCCTTCGATTTCTCTCATTTCCTGTTTCATCTGTGCCTCCAAATTTCCTACCTTTTCTGAAGACAAAAGAAAACCTAGGCAAGTGATAAATCCACTGTAACCAGAGCCTGTCCCTTTTAGCTTAGGAGTCCATCAGAAAGGCTGATGTGTCTGATGTGTGCTGCTTCAGTAGTCAGGTTCTTTTCTAACCAGAAATGGACTTCATTACTGACTGGCAGAGCGAGGAGTGAAAATATAGACTAATGACAGAGGGTAAAGTCACCGTTAGTCATCCATCAGACACATGGAGAGACAAAAGAGGACCACATCAAGCAAAGGAAAAAATTCTTAGTGTAGCAGGAGATGGGATAAGAGGTATGGAAAATGCAGAAACATGAAGATAAGGGAGAGGGGGAAGAGGAAGAAAAAAAAAAGGTGGAGCTATTGACAAATGGGAAAGGCAAATATCAGCATTCCCATTAATACTGCTTACATATGAAGATTCTGTTAAATGAAATGCACTAATATGTGTATTTGACAGGTATTGTTGGTATCTCTCTCTACACCAATAGCAGTAATTTAAATGGTCTTACTAACATAGGTTAAGCACACTATTAAGCAATTAAGGTTGTGAGGCCATCCACATTAAGCCTGATTATATAGCTTCAAAACTTAATGACCAATTAGCCTCATAATTGTTTTTTAAAATCGGTTTGTTTTTCAAACTTCATTCACAATTGATTCTGTGCAATAAAGGGACTACTTTTCATTCAAGAGAAAAAAAAAATTCTAGCCGGTCATATTCAAGCAAATAAGCACCAGTCCTCCAGCAAGTCCCATTCTTCTTCCCCATCGTTATTTTAGAAAGATATCTATATGCATCTACTTCATAGTACACTAAATTACCACATATATTTTAGAAATGAAGATACAGACTCTCCCTCTGAAAGAACCTTCAGAAAATGAGATTTAAAGCCTCCAGCGCCCAGTTTTGCAAGGACATTGAGAAAAATGCCAATAACACAACAATTCTGGCTGAGGCTAACTTTTGAAGCCAGTTACTTGTACTTGTGTGCACAGCGATGAAACCTTGTATCATCAGATAAACCATTCACAAGCTGGTACTAAAAAAAAAAAAAAAATTGAATACTAATTTACTCAAGTGAAAAAGACAAACATAAGGGCCTTGTTCAAGCTCACATAAGTCTGCAGCTAGTCTACATTTGAGAATGAAGAAGGCCCAGCTGTTTTAACACAAAGATAAGCACTTTATCACTGAAGGGATTATGGGGGATAAATTAACTTTTGCCAAGCACTGAGCTTGTATGTCTAGCTGCTTCTTGGGCTCTATAGGTTCAAATACACCGTAAAAACATTTAAGTGGGAAGCCATAACCCGTATCCCTAAAGAAACAGTGATTGAACAGCAGATTCAAAAGCAATACAAGGTAGCACCTTTCTTACCACAGCTGTAACTATCCTAGGGAACTTGCTACCAAAGACAGCAGGGAAGTCCAGAGTTCGGAAAGACTGAAAAATACCCAAAAGCCACAGCAAAATCACAGACTTAGCAGTAACACCCAACTACAGCAATGAAGACAAACAGTGAAGAAAATAAACCTCCTAATCAACTGAGATTTGGAGAAGTTTCTTTGGCAAGCAAAGGGGTTGGAGATGGCAGATTATTCCCCAACTGCCACTGATGGGTTTCCTTCACTGGAACAGCTATTCTGTGCTGCCATCTACATACATACAGCAGGGTATGATACCAGGGCACAGCGATTCCTGTGTTTCATCAGCACTGGGAGCAGCTCATTTCCAATATCACCTCAAGTGGACATTTCTTCCCAGCAGAAACATACTAGTGATCTTAAGACTGTGAAACCACACGTAACATGGAACTGATTTCATTACCAAGAGTCCAAACTTCCCTATCAGGAGAAGGCCCACTTCATATCACTTGCATGTGCAGTTGCACGATGGTAGTCAGAATTCTCCTTCACAAAATACGTTTCACTACAACTCACTGTCTGTCCACCTGTAACTTGCAAACTGGCTGTTGGCAGAGAGATGTTAAAACAAGACGTCACATTCCTTAGGCATAAGTAATGCTTAATTCTTCCTCCCTCAAAGAAACTTTCATAAATTAGTGATATTAATAAGATATTACTCAAAGAGTCCAAACTAATTCCCACCAAAAATGATCGCTTTTAGAATTTTTCGTCAACAGCTTTTTAAAACTAGGTTTAGAGCTGATGTTTGCCTTTGCCATGATGCCTCAAAAATTTATATCATGGCTAGCCAGTTGATATGTAAAGATTTGTGTCAATCATACCAAACCATTGTCTCATGGTTTTTTGGTGTCTTCCATCCTACAATCATATATTTCGACCCAGATCTTTTTCTAGTAAAGATTAATTTTTATTTCCCATTAATGCAATGTTTAGCATAACAAAGACAACATTTAGGTTCTTAAAGAGTTATCACAGTACACCAAGAATAGTAACTGTTTTAAAAATCTCTTGCTCTCAAACACAGAAATGGCTGTCTCACTGTCGCCCCAGCTTATTTTTTTTATTAAAAAAAGGGGCAAAACACTCCCACCTCACCCACCCCCCAAAAAACCAACCAAACAAAAACCCCCAAAACAAATGAAACCCACAAAAAACCCTAAACACATTTCTTTTTCAAGCAAAGAAAAACATCAGCCCACCTACAGGGCTTCTGAAGTTGCAAGGTATTAGTAACAGGACAGAGGACTACTTAGGCAACTTTAGGACAGTTGGCCTTTCTAGTTCACTGCTGTACCCCTACTTTAGATAACAGCAACAGAAGCACAAAGAGAGCATGGTTATCATGTACCCAGGTACATTCTTCAATTCAATTCAAACCTCATTATACCAACTACTGCCAAAAAAGGAAGAGTACCTTGCTTTCTGTGACTTGATTTGACAAGAGAAGACACAATACCTCCAAATGTTAAAAAACAAGCATAAGACTAATGAGTATCACCTATTAGAAATGAGAAGGCTGTACACAGTTCAGTTTGACTTCCCAACAGCTTGTTTTTCTTTTTCTTTAGTTATGCATTTAAACGTGAAAGTTTGAGTCCAGGATGGCTCTAACCATTACTCTAACCAAAGCAAGTCAAACCACACAGATAACTTTTATAATGTTTCCTTATTCCAAATTCTTTTTTGTTTGTTTGTTTTACAGAACAAGTTGGAGAAAAATATCATAAATGGAAAAAAGCATCAGATAACAGTAAAATGAAAAACAAGTCTAGTAATAGCACCCTTAACAAAAAACAAAACAAAAACCTCACAAAAACAAACCCCGAAAAAAAAAACCAAATAAGACCCATTGTGTTGCAGTTTGAATAATAGTCAAGTACATATATTAAGAAGATACAAAGCAGATCTAGTTTCCTAATGAATTTTCACACGGTTTAAGACACAAGGATATTCTAGTAACCTGTCTTACAGAAACAGGCTAAGTCCAATACTGCAACTGCTCGAGGCACAAAAATCAGTTAAGTTTGCAGAAATTTAATTTGTGGGGCAGCTGTAGAATCCAGTGCTACTAGTTTGGCAGATCCGAGACAACTTCTACAACACAGGAGGAAAAGCCTGAAATGCTGCTTTTACTGACGCTGAGAAAATATCAACCCTGACTAAAAATGTACTCCACCCTTGCTAAAGGAAACTAATTGATTTGAGCTCAACTCTTGGCTTCCATTACATTTCTACCTAAACAAACTTCAATTTGACACACTTAGTTGGTCACAAATGAAAAGCCTAAGGCTACAAAATTGCTGCACAAGCCCATTTTCCCCCAGACACATCTGTCCTATTTTCCAAACTTGAAATGGAGCTTCAGAAAGTTTTTGACGCTCAAAACTGTTAACATGATCACACAAACAAGCACCATATAGACAGATTTCAGAAGCGGAGCTCTGCTAGGAAAGCACTCTAGAAACAGTAGCACACCACTGTTCTCAAAGACACATTTAATCTTAAATGAATAGTGACTTTTTTCCCCCCTCTTAAAGAATCCTTGGAAGAGGCACTCAATACAATTATGTAATGCTTACAACAGGGTGTTTTCCTGGCTAAAAAAAGGCATTCCCTCAGATAAATAAAAATGTGCATTTTAAATGAAGACAGTAATGACAGAATAACATTATGTTCTGCAACTCCAGAACGGGAGAAAAACTAACAGACATTAAACAGAAGAAACATTTTCTTCTCATACAAGACTTAACACAGGTTTCTCTCCATAGCACTCCTACAGTGACAAAAGAATGAACTTCAGATCTTCTCCGATGTTTTGCTGCTAAAGCCTTCCTTCTTCCTTCTGGTTCTATCAGCTATGTTGAAATCAAGCCCTTAAAATTCCAGGTTGAAAATGCTCTAGAAAGAATTGTTGCAGCTCTGTCCACACCATTTTTCCCTTCATCTACTCACAGACCGCTTTTTAAGCGCTCCTTTTCTTTCATATTTGTTTTTCATTATTCTTCTGCTGCTGCCTTTTATTCCAAACACCCAGTAGTCTCAATATATTCATGAGCAAAAGCCCCTCTATATGTATAGAGCCCTTCTACTCATTACTTATATCTGCATCTTGCTTACCAATTACTCCTGCCTCTCTTATCTTCACAACTGGTTGCCCAAAAGGGAACTTCAGCATTTAAATTCTATCAAAACTAATGAGAGTTTTACACAGCTGTTTTGCAAGATTCTTTTCAAGGCAAGAAATTAATCTTTATCTACAAATCTAAAATAATCACGTAGATCAGTTGAGTAACCAAAGCACATAACAAAAGTTATTCAAAAATGTACTGACGGAAAGTGGTAATTTTGAAGGGGCTTAATTCTGTTGAAGAAAATAGTTGAGGAAAAGCTCATCTTTGGGGGGACAATTTAGCAAAATAAAATTTTACAGTATTTTATTGCATTTGCAGAAGCCTAGTTTGAATATTGAAGACAAGAAAGAGTATATTGGTCCTGTGCTGAACACAGGTTCAGCAATTCTGACTTTCCCTTGTTAACCCAGTAAAATATTTAATGCTACCTACCTGAATCATCAGCTAATCTGCTGATTCTCTCCAACACAGCAGTGCAATCTCTCTCATCATCACTGACTTCCTTCAAAGTGTCCAGCAAACTTCGAGCCACCATTTGCCTAGTTTACAAGAGAGATTAAAAATTAGCATTATTTGTGTTCAGAAATACAGCCAAATCAAAAAGTTGTGCAATCATACAAGTTTCTTAAACCAAGTAGTAAAATTTTACATAGGTTCACTTTTAACTCAGTAAATTTAGTTAGTCCCACTTTGGGAATTCTTAATTCTGATACCTGGTGTAATCCTAAAGAACTGATAACCTTAAATGTAACATTAAAAGTATCCCTTTAGCTTACAAGAATAAAAGAAACCAGCCACAAAGACAAAAAGTAGTAATCCTCTGCCAAGCGGGCAAACAGAAGCTGAATGTTAGGAAGCGTCAGCCTTCCATCCTCACCTCTGAATTCCTTAACTTGTTCATACAAAACAAGACAACACCACTGCTATACAAACACTTTTAAACAGATTTATGAACTTATTTCACAAACAAAAGCATGAACACTCAAGCTGAAGATTTCCATACCAACAGTTATGTTTAGAAGCTAAACTTCATTCAAATGCTGTACAGAGCAATAGGTACGTACTGTAAAAATAAAATGTACTAGCTCATGCGTGCCTGGGACATACATTAAGCAAAGCAGAAAATGAAACATTAAGAAAATATGAAACAAGTCAGAATCAACTCAGTTAACTACTTCTAATGCATGAGACATTTTTCTAAGGATTAACTTCTCAGTGATAGCATATAGTCGAATTTGGGTTTCTGTCCTCTAAGGTTCTGTTGCAGCCTGTGTTACAAAGCCATACCCTTTAGCTACCTAGAGAGCCCTAAACATTAAGTTTTTTAACAATTCAGCTGGCAACAGGTGACAATCAACCTTTCTCCTCAACAACAGCATGCGATGGCATAACTCTTTTTTTTCATCCTTCTGGACAATGCGGGTTGAACATCAGTTCAGAGAGCCAGCAGGATTATCCCAACAGTGGAATGGGCCAAGAAACAGTGTCCAACACACTACTATCTCTTGTACTGCCCCGGAGCAATATATCAAAATGCTGAAGCAATAAGGGTCAAGTGTCAGATATTTCCGTACCTGACTGACAGATACACTCTTAGGATGTAGCCTAGATACAAGCACTGCTGACCAACAGCAGTGCCATGGACAAGAGCAGAAGCATAAATAAACTTGATCATGTTCACTACAAACGGTGAATGTGAGTGATAGCCACAAACTGGTAAAAAACAGATGGTTACATTCCCCCACAGGGGAAGCTTGAGAACTTCACAATTCCATGCAATCGGAGAAATGCAGTTAGGTTCTCATGAATTCCCAAAGCTAAACAGGCATTTCCATTTTCTCAGACTGAAAATCAAAAACTTAAATATTTCACACTGGCCACTTGCAAAACTATCTTAAACTAAACTGTTTTGGCATACAGATGAACAAAATCCTCTAAAAATCAAATTGCAAAAAACTGTTTGCCTTTAACAAATTTCCTCTCCCTTACTCTTTTCAACTTGGTAAAAGTGCAACATTTCTCAGCAAAGATCTGGATATGTAGTTGGAAGTTCACCTATCAAAATCCTAGTGGAGGGAAACAGACTACGTGACACACTAACCTAGAAGCAGAGTTGGCTTGGTCTTTTAAAGGGCCGGACACCTCTGAAAAGAGAAGAGGAACAGATGAAGCATATTTCATAAACCAGCCTGCCTGGATGCATGTGTCTCATAGATACTAAGTGTAGTCTTGGAAAGTGAGAGACAAGTCAACTGACCCACTGAGGTGGTCTCAGCAAGTAAGAAGCTACAACAAACAGCACTACAGCCCATCTGGCTCCTAGGTACTACGGAATGGCTCCCTACTACGCTGAGAGTTTTGAGGGACTCTCATCTACTCATAGAGCTTTGTTAGCAGTATCCTGAACTGTGGTGGCTGGATCCCACAGTTAAGTCTTTGCTAGTTGCTGTGAGTTGGACAGATGGCTATGCAGAAGTAACCACCCCGTTAAGATGAAGGCCACAAACGTTATGCTCAAGAGGCGGAGATGAAAATGCAAATCCTAACCTGAAGTAGATCTGACTTATTTATTAAATCCACTCAAAGCTAAGAAGGGACATTCAACTTTTTCCCTGGACTAAAGGTAGAAGATGGCCCCCATCACATCCAGATGGTATTTCTCTCATCTTGTAAAGGAATCAGTGAATCTGCTTTTACATTTAGCAGATTCTGGTAAAAAGCATTACAGAAGACAAGAGGGCAAGCTAAGCTCATTTTAGAAAATCTAACTGGGTAGGCAGACAGTAATGACAGGGTAATCTCCTTACTCCATCTACTCAGCGTTCTGGGAGACGATGTCCACTCGTCCTCCAAACATTACAGACTCTGACCTAGTTCTGCCACTATCCCCAACAGTCTGCCAAAATTATACTTGTGCCTCCAAGGTGCAAACATAGAACACAGAGCTAAACCTGCCTTGCATTTGCCACAGGCTGAAAGCTTGCATGTAGGCTACTAATGTGGAATGACTTAAGCCCTGCAAGCTTACACTTTAACATGCTCTGCTTACTGGAGAGTTGAGAGTAAGCAAGGGTCCCTGGTGCCCTATCAGTCTCATTATCTTCTCATGCAAGCATTGGCGGCTGAGTTATAAAAAGCCTTCAGAGGACTGCAATGATCTATCAATGCACAGTAGTGTAAGATAAGGCAAGCAGTAGCTTGCCCAGCAACTTGCCAGGTGAGTAGCAGGTAAGCATTTGTGAAATTGTAACAGAGCTCTGAAGGATGACTTGTCTGGTCTAGACACAAAGAAAACAACAAATATAGGCAGACAAGCTTCATGCTCAAGAGACAAGAAGATACCTCCTGTGACAGGAAAAAGGAGGAGGAGGTTTCCTCTAGGGATAATGACGTCATGTCTCCATAAACCACATTCTAAGAGGGAATCAGACTCTTCCAAGTACATATGTGACAGAAATGACTCCACCAATATTAATGATGGCAATATAAATGATTTCAATGGCATAAACTTTGTTACCACACATTGATCCTGCCCTGATAACCATGAGTAATGCGGGACTAGGATTCATGGTTTCTTGCCATTGCCCTCCTGCCACTGGCTTGGGTTTGTGCAGTACTTGCCTCTAATGAGATACCAAGCTCCACTAAGAACTTCTACCTTTACATATTCCCAGTGCCACCAGAGCTGTCTTCATTGCAGCAACTAACAGAATTGCATCTTCTTGCCTATTCAGTCAGATCTTGTACCCGATTCTAAAAGCTTCTAGACTATCTTCCATAGGCATGGATATGTAAAACCTAGATTTATATTGTGACTGTTAGAGTCAGGAATCGGATAACCACATTAAAATAATTCACTGCCACACGTGGTACAACCTCCTTTCTGGTGGCCGTCTCTCTTCCATCTGGACTCTAGAAAGCAAAAAGGCTACCTTTTATGCACAATGCGAGAAACCATGTCTATGCCATGAAGTCAGAGGAGCATATCTTTTAGACAAAAAAAGACAAGCTACCCAGAATGCTTTAGGCCAAATTGTCACCTACACTGTAGACAGCAAAAGTGCTACTGATAAGCTGTACAGGAGTACACACACCTAAACTTAATCCCTCTTTGAGATCCCATATATCCTCAGTTACTGCTGAGTGCTGCGCTACAAATATTTTGACATTAAACTGTTTAAAAAACAAACAAACAAACCAACCTACTTCAAAAGACATTAGGTATTCTCCCAACGCAAAAGCAAAGAAGTACTTTAGAATACAAAGAAGCATGGCAAGAGGATGGCTTAAAAATATCTACACCGATATGTAGATATAGTTTGATAGCCAAGACTGATCATACTGATGAATGAGAGCCTGCTGCCAAGATCTGCTTTGGTTTGAAGAGAAACAGCAACAATTCCTAAAAAAGTAGGCTGATCAGAAGGAAGGGTCTGCTGTTCAGGAACTGCTTCACTATTTGAACAGATCTACTGACGTGTGTTGCATACTTCTGAGCCTTCTTAATGAGGAATGGAAGAAAGTCAACAGCAATAAGCTTAGGAAAATCCACCAAGGATTCTTAAAATGAGAAGAGGCATAAGATATGCTCCAATCTGCACCAGCAACTTTTTTAAAGCAAATAGCAAAAGGGAATTCTCACCCATGCATGCATGCACACACACCAGTACTACGAGAAACAAGGAGACTTTGTGTTTCAGGGCAACAGTCTTAGCTTTCTGCTCTGCATCTACTCTTGCTGAAATATGATATTGGATTAAGGCATGTGCTAGAGATGTGTCTCAAATGTAGCCTGGAGGTGGCCTCTTCATTAATAAAACCATAACCAGAGACCCCTTTGCCTTCGTTTTCAGAGACAAGAGGCATTATTTATTGTATTATTTGTCAGGTTCCCCTCCATTATCATAAACTAAGACAACATCTGCGGTGCTGATTAGCAACACTTAAAACAGTGAGGATGTAGACCATAACATGTCAAAATTGTTACAAAGCAACTCCTCCTACAACTTCGGAAGTTGTTACAGGATTCCCTATCTCACTCGCTTTTTTTCAGCTTATCCTGTCAAAAATCATACATACTTAAATGAAGAAGCAATTCCTATTTGTAAGTTCTAAGTCCGATCTGCTAAAATTTCTTAGGAAGCAGACATAGATCCATTTTCAACTCAGAGCAACACCAGCTGAGAAATTATGAGTCCTCAAGGAGACCACTCAAAGGAGACTAGGCTTTTGTAGTAATTGTTAAAAAAATCACTTCACTTTTATCATTCACCATGATCACACAGCGCAAATATGTGTGTGATCATGTATAAAGATGACTAACCAGATAGAAAATGGTAATAAAAATAAATGCAAAGAGAAATAATACTTAAAATTAAATTCAAATATTAAAAAAAACCCCACAATCAAACCACACGCTAAAAGCAAATTCATCCATCTAAAGAAAAAAAAAAGGCTCAATGATTACGTTTCAAGGGTTTGGGCACCTATAATTTGAAGCTTCCACACAAATGCAGGTTCAAGGTCACAGAAACAACTGAAATATTATTAACTCAATCATAATATAAAATAATGTTCAATTACATATAAGCAATTGGATGTGATTATACCATACTAAGAGGCATAATTTAAATTACATTTAAGTTGTTCATTCTTATCTTTTCCCTCTGAAACGCTACAGTTTATCTGTCTAGCAAAAATCTCTCCAATTATTCCTCACACTGACTAATGCTGAATCATCATAAACTTCTTGCAATAGTTACTCACTATCACTAATGGCTATCATATGCTATTTCCTATATTTTCTTATGCTACGTAACACAGTAGGCCCACAAAGAGAGCTAGGATTAAACAACTCGTTTACAGCAGCAAAAAGAAAATAAAAAGCAAAAACCAACCACCAAACAAGCAAACACAAACACACCCCAGGGGAAAACTACAGATACTCCAACCATCTTCCCCTGCAGAAAAGCACAGGATGCATAAAGACGGACAGTGTGATCAAAAAGGTTTCAAGCTTATGCATGCCACACACCCCATGCAATCCATACTGAAAGACTCAGAGAGACATTTTTTTCTTAAACAGGCAAGTAAAATATTAGGACCACTATTCTCATTTAAAATGAAAGTCACACAACTTGAGTTTATGAGTTTGTTCTCTGCCCTACTGGCTTTTAATACATAACTGTCACCTATAGCCCTAAAAGGCTCCTCTTCCCTCCCTCCCCACAAAAAGTCAAACACACAAAAACTCTCTCCTGGATGGCAAATTGCTGATTTCATCTCAAATTGTATATTAGCACAAACTTTGGGTTTCAGTAAAACAAAAAACTTGAAAATCAAGTGTTTCAGAACTAATTTATGCATACAGATTTATGCAGGTTACAGTAAGAGAAACCATTCTGTAATTGTTAACTTCAGTTCAATCAGAATGAAAATCTTCCAAACAAGGGATGTTCCTACATGTAGCATAGAATTTAAAGTATACTTCACATGACTAAAGTTAAGCACAGAGCTAAATCCTAACAGAACTTAGGCCATGAACAACAAAATGGAGGTTATCCTACAGGGTGGTGGATCATTGGCTTATCCTCTGCATACTACTGAATTAAGAATTCAATATAAAAGCAAACATGCTTTATTGAAGATTTAGTCGGAGACCAACTAAACTATGTTAAAATAAAACACCAGAAAACCTCAACCTTAACATATTTTATACATTTCTGTGATTTTTGTAACTGTTTGCAGTTACAGTTAAAATAAGCATTGGTTTTGAATTTCTCCATTCCCTTGCAGGGTGTCTCTGTGCAGGTGGGGAGTGTATGCTACAGTGCTACAATGTACAAAATAGGCTACAATACCTGTGCTTTTAAATGAAAAAAATAGCTTAGTAGCATTACAGAAATAAAGAGGGAGAAATGCAGACCATAGTACTAACTGGATACGGTAAGGCTGTCTTTTCAGCAGTTTTTCATTATCAATAACCAGAAGCAGCAATACTCAAAACTGTAAACTATGGATGAAGATGATCCTGCAGAACATTTCCTGGGTTCCTCTCACAGCCTACAGTGCTGTTCATTATCCTCTCCTGACCTTTCATGAAGCATTTTCTTTAAGTCACTTTCCACACATAGTTATGGATACCGTTCACTATTACCTTCTCGTCTTGTGTCAGCAGGAATGTAAGCATCCACAAAAATTCTAAAAGGATGTGGACCAATTAATGAAAAAGTTCAGGAACTCCTGAACTACAGCTGCTTAAAAGGCAAGCAAATGTTTTTCTGTTATCATTAGTACTTCATTCTCTGTAACTAGAAGGTGTATCAGCAAACAGAAGGAGGACTGGAAACTGAAAAATTTTCTCAAGTTGTTGGGGTGTTTTTAAACTATTTGTATTTCATGCAAATTAACCTCAGTCAGATTTTAATCAGATGAATAGTTTGCATACCGTTAGCCAGATAGAATATTTAAAAAGCATACCTGTTAAATATGTTCTCACTTGCAGCGTACTTGTCCAGTCTTCCCAAAGGCGTCAACATTTCATCTTGTGAGACAAAGTCCAGGGCTGAAGGTATAATAATCACATCAGACTCTGAGCTGTAGTCATCCACACCAACTATCAGAGACATCAGAAATATTCCTTATAATCACAGTAGTTTAACGCTAAAATGATGTCTGTTGTTGGTCTGAAATACAGAAGTCTAAGCAAGGTCCCATTGACAACACATCTTCTAACTGCACTACATCATTCCCCCTAGCTTTCCCCAACTCCCGTAAAGCCTTTTCTACACACGAAAGTGATTGATTACCTATAAATTGGACTAAATGGATTTTGAGTAATTTTCTCTAAATTCCCAAAAATGATGGTTCACGAAACAGCCAAGATTCATGATAACTTTAGCTTACAAACAGTATTTTTATACCTTATATTTTTATTAAATAAATTACTTTTAGGTAATTCTAAAGTCAGCTTTTTGAAGATGCATAGACTAAAATCATAGGTGCAATTAGCCCAGAGATAAAGAGTTAATACAACATCATTTAGGAAAATAGAAAAGTTTTCTTAAAATAGAATTGAAATAGGCACAATTCTCCTATTGCGTAATTATTAACCAACACATCCATAGGGAACTCCATATAAACAGACACCTTTATCAACATGGAAACGGAAGAAATAGAAAAGGGGTCTATCCCTGCTCTGCAGAGCTACTTGAAGAATAAGGATTTGAACTATGCCCCTTTCTGTCTTCCATATGGCCTCTAAAATGTTCAAAAACTCAGTCCCATAAGAAACACCTTAGCCTGCAAATGCAGTTGCTTATCTACAAGTATTGCAAATGCATTCACTTATTTGCAAGAACTATACCAGGTTACCTGCATTACTCCTGACTATACAACACTACAGTAGACTACGAATATTCTTCTGCCTAGCCAAGTTTCTCTGAAAACCCTTTGAAAACTGGCAAATAGAGTTGGATAGCAGACAGACAGACCTAGAAGTCCAATAATGATTATTTTTTTTAAAAAGTGAACTCTATAGAAGAAAGAAAATAAGATTACTGTCCTCCCACCTTCCATACAACTATACTATGTTATGCAAATTGGTTATCAGACATTGTACCATTATCTTTAACATTCAGAATATGCAAAAAACTACAATTTTCTGAACTTCTTCCTAAACCTATTTTAAATGTCGAAAGATCTAACACCAAACTCTCCACAAGAGTAATATTTTTAGACCCAAGCTGAGTTAATAGCATCCCTTTACCAACAAACTAATTCCCCCATGTTCTAGGTAAAGAATCAATGGACATTGTTTAATTAGTCATAAATAAATCCCATCCCTGGAGGAGGGTCCAAATTCTGCACTTGCTGATAGGATACAAAACCCTTGCCAGAAATCAAATGATGGGAAATGATCATATGATGGAAAAAGATCAAGGGCATAAGAAGAATCTGGGAGATAGGAACAAGGATGAAAGTTTGCTAGGAACTGCAAGACAAAGTAGATGGAAGAGCAGTCTGGGGAGAGGAACTAGTGCTCTTGGATATGTCTGAGGCAGAGGATAAACTGCAGGAGGAGGAAGGGAAGGCTTAAAAAGGTCAGCTGCAGAAAGCTATTGCAGCACAAAGGGAAAGCACTTAGTAACACCAAGTTTACACAACTGTTTGAACCTCTATTTGGTTTGAGTTTGTGGCTTTGGTTGGGTTTTTTTTTTTGGTTGGTTGGTTGGTTGGGTCTTTTGCAAGAACTGGTTTTACTTTCCACAGTAAAGGTGGAGGAAGGTAAAAATGCACACACAATGCAAGTTAAGATTTTATGACAGGTTAAGTTAACCAGGAACAAGCTACATCCTTTGACAGGCTCATAGGCCTCTAATTCAACCCACTGATCCAACTAAAACAGGTTTTCCTGTGTTTATATTTAGGCCACGCACCTTCCTCACAGACTAGTCTTTTTAGGATAGAATATTTCAGTTGAAGGGACCTACAACGATCATTTAGTCCAACTGCCTGACCAATTCAGGGATGACCAAAAGCTATTATTAAGGACACTGTCCAAATGCCTTTTAAACACTGACAGGCTTGGGAAATCGATCACCTCTCTTGGAAGCCTGTTCTTGTGCTTGACCACCCACCTTCTCAATAAAGAAATAACTTCCTAACGTCCAGTCTAAACCTCCCCTGGAGCAGCTGTGAACCATTCCCACATGTCCTGTCACTAGATCCCAAGGAGAAGACATCAGCACCTCCTTCTCCTGTTCCCCTTCTCAGGAATCTGCAGAGAACAATGAGGTCGCTCCTCAGCCTCCTTTTCTCCAAACTAGGCAAACCCAGAGTCCTCAGCCACTCCTCACAGAACATTTTATTGTATACAAGCTCTACTGTCGGAGGGCTAACTCCAGACATACTTTGAGGCAAAAATGTCCTGCAGCATCGACACATGAAATAAGTTACACAGGAAATAAGTTGCAATAAGTTTGGGAGGTTTTATATAATTACAATTGCATCCTTCACTAAGGAGCTAAACCACTGCACTCAGATCAATTTTTAAACTACAGAACTTAAATTAGTACAATCGAGTGGTGACATAACCAATTGGGAAGAACAAAACCCATCACTCTAATATTCAGTGAAATTAATTCTGACAGCGTCCTATTTTTCCTATTTAAAGTTTGTTGATCATACTACAAATTCAAAGGCATAAATTGGTGAAACTATGTCAAAACACCAACATAATTATTATCAGCAATATAATTTTTATTTAGCTATCAAATGCGTGAATTAAAAAAACGCTGATCATTACATCAACCACCACTAGGTTTACTTTCTCCATTTCTCTCCTCTCAACCTCAACTTTATGTTCCAGGTTCCTTTCTTTCCCCTCTACATTTATTCTCCGCTACAGTGAGTGGTCTAATGTAGATGCCATCTCAGACATTGCAGAACATGGGAACTGCTCACTCTATACGTCTCAACATGTAAACATGCACCAAACTTGACTAGATGACTGATGCCTTTCATTTAGTAAACAATGTTCTGGTAACCAAACTGCTAAATCCATGCTATATCAGATGCAAATGTCAATGATAAAAACATGAGCAGCTGCTTACTATTTATGTTTGATGTCTCTTACTAGTTCAAACAGAAATTGAGGTGTGTGTATTTGACTCTGCTGTGTTTGTGCACTGTAAAATTAAGTTTAGCACTATGTTAGGCTTAATGTGCTTCTGCTACTGACACTGGGCAACGTTTTTTATTTAAGTAATACCAGCATCTGAGCTCATAGTCACAAAAGAGATCATTTAAATGGTAGCATCCTGATAAAGGCAACACTAACACCAACAGGGAAGAGTGGTGTGATAAAAATAAATCAATCGGTACACGAACAGTATATAGTTATTTTAAAGTACCGTTACAATTATCTTACGTATTCATTTTACCTTTCAACATCAAGACACGAATCCAAGTGAAAAGAGGCATCAGCCCAGTAGAATTCCCAATCTAACAAAGCCCCTCAAGTGGATGCTCATCTTTAACTTGCCCCAAATATGATTTGTCAACAATCTAACCACTCCTCATCTAAAAATGAATAAAGAGCATACTTTGCATTATTCAATAAACCAAGTCACTTTGATATTCCCTATACTTGGAAGGTTATTCCAAGGATGCAATAATTGCAAGGATGCAATTATTTGACACAATTATTAACTAACAGGGACCACAGAGCAACCTCACTGAGACAAACTATGTTTAAAGGTGCTTAGTCGACCACTGACAAGCTTGGTTGAGCATACAACAAAACAGAAGCCCATTTAAAACTCAGTCCCCTATAAAACCATAGTCTACAGGCAAATTTTTAAGTGAGCTGATTTTTCTACTACATATCTCATCTTCATAGTATCTTTCACAAAGATCTTGATCATACTGTGTCTTTTACAGACAGGTGCACAAGATCACGTTTCAAACAATAATTATTATTTTTCTTTTATTTCATAATGCATGAACTCTTTGCCACAGACTGTTCTTTTTGTTCTTCTATATCTGCTATAGGCTGCAAGGCAGAAACATACCTTTCCTCATTTTGACACGGAAACTCAGTAATAAGACAACGGGTATTCTAAAAATGAGCAATTTTCATTTCTCAAAACTGAGCAACAAATAATTTTAAAGATTTGAGATTTCTCCAACTAATATTACAGTTCCCTCATTTTATCTTCTGCATTCCCAAAGCATTCTCAACATCTATTAAGAAGTCTCTATGGCACTTATTACAGATATATCTAGTAAAATGGACTAATTTTTATTCAAGTGTAGTACAGGCTATTTGCTACAGTCTACATCAATTGTTACCACAGCCATGTCCAGGTTCGTACAGCAGAAAGGACTGAGTTCTGTTCTGCTGTTTCAGCAAGCAATTTTTCTGTTTAATTGTAAAGCAAAAATAGTAGTCCTACAAGCCCAAACATTTGATATCATAATCACAAAATAATAGCAGCAGGCTTCATTCTAAGCCACTATACTCTATGCTAAGAAAGAAGAAATTCATGTTACATTCAGATTTCTGCAGAACACAAGTAGTGTTCTCAGCCCTTCAATACTATAAATGCATTCCTTTCCATCTCATGTTCCATGAGAATTATCATTTTGCATCTTGATGCTCTGCAAAGAGAAATCTACCTCAGCATAAGCATGGAAGCTAAACGTCTATATTTGTCCACAGTTAGGAACTCATTACTCTTACCCTTTCATACTGCACTATGTTGCAGCTCTGGTTCCGCAGTGAGGTCACAGATCAAAGTGTTAGTTGTGCTATTTCAGCTTCATTTGCTACCACAAATGTACTGCACTGCTTCAGTAACATTAACCAAGAACTACTGCGACTACAGTTACACAAATATTACAAAATGCATTTGTAACGCTGAGTTCCACTATCTTGCCTGCCACATCCAGGTATCACTCATGGGTGATCGCAGGTGCCACTGACATAAAGCAGGAGCTGATTTTTCCAAGAGACTCTACAGTGTATTATCTCTGTTCTCCTGCTGCAGTCTGAGACTGAAAATGCAAATAAGATGCCACAAGTTTACCCTGATATTGCAAATGTTTTCAGAGAAAAATGCAAGTTTGACCACTGTGTGATTTCATCATGCAACATTACGAAACAGGCAAAAAAAGTATAAAAGGAATCTGGAAGTGATAATCTTAGATTCCAGTCCATCCACCAGATTAGCAGAAACAAGAACCATGCTTCCCTTTCTCTGTCTCTCCCCCAAAATTTCCCATTCAGACATGGAACACTGTCCATCTTAAGTCTCTTATGAATGTAGTGAAGTCACCACAGCTGAATGCAGAGACTGTTGTCTGCACTCCCAAGTTCGGTGGGACTGGGTTTGGGGGTTGGGGAGGAGGAGAGGGGTAAGAGCAGGATAAGAAGGGGTAAGTGCAGAGCAGCTCTGATGCAAACAGAGCTGTGCTAACAGCAAGGCTCACCACATTAGCCCCCACGTAGCACTTTGATAGCAGAGCTTCTGAGCAGTTTGAAGTACAGACAAAGCAAACCCTTTAAAACAAAGCTTCAGTTTCGGGGGTTCGGGGAACTGCACACTATTTAGCAGATGAAAGGAAGATGCAGGAATCAAAATCAGTAGCTATTTACATACAGAACTTATGCAAGTATGGTACAGCAAATTTAAAAGACCCACTAGATTAAACATAACTAAGAGAATATTTTCATCCAGCAAAGGCCTTCAAAAAAAGATAGTTATCAAGCACGCCAAAGGAGTTACATTTCTCAACAAACATCAGAGGAATGGAGTGGTATAAAATTATTTAAGTAACAAGAACAGGTGCAGCTACAGACAAATATGTCTCTTTGAGGCATACACAACCAACACTAATAATCCTGATTTATTCTGAAACAAAGGAATAGTTTCATCTCATATTTTTCTCTAGTCATTTATTTGCACAACAGCGGAATGTACCTTCTATTGGTTAATAGTTTGACCTGCAAAAAAAGCTGGTCCAGAGGAAACTGAAACAAAGAGAAGGACATCCAAGCTACCACTTAAAACAATCAACAGTTTATATTTTGTCCCCTAGTTTCCTGTTGGGAGCATGTCACACCCATCACTATGGTGCTCAAATCCCCTGCTACTTAAGTACCTATCTTTTACCCTTTCCAAACAATTGCATACAATTAAGAAACGTGGAAGGAGGCTGGAGTGAAGCAAGTGATGGCTAGTGCAAGCAGGAAGTTCCTCTAAGTTACTCTTTCCCCTCTACAAGTTCCTTATAGTCAAAGAAAGGTATCCACCCCCTCTCTGCAGAGCACTGCTGCTTGTGGGGTTTTCGATTGCTTCCATGACTGACTGCAAACTCTGTAGCACTGCAAAGAGAATTCAACTTCATCTTCAACCAAGATGGTCCCCCTGATCCTAACATGACAGGACACATGCACTTACTCTGAGTGGGGCTGTGCTCAAGTTCTGCCGTTAAATGAGTATTTGGTAAACAAAAAAACCACCAGGTTCAAACAACATATGCTTTACCCTTGGACTAAGTCGAAGGGAGAGCATTATGAAGCAAGCAGTTGAAGCTCAAATGCTCCAAAGGCTTATGCTAGCTTTGCAAAGCTGATGTGAGACCAGGAGTTGTAACACATGAGCTACCAACCCAGCTGCTCCACTTGAATCAAGTGTTGCACTGGTTCAGCTACAGCAACTGAAACACGCTTGGGCTAAATGCTGCAGACAAGGCAAGTTCTGATTAGTACATCCATAATCTATAAAGCATTACTGTGCAACATAAATCACTTTGAACTTCATAACTGTAATCCTCCTCTCTCCACTTAAACCCCAGACAATGCTCTTGACAGCATTTAAAAACTCTTGGTGGGATAAGCCTTCGTGTTTCCTGAGCTTTCAGAGGCAGAAATTCTTTCTGCAACTCTTCACACTTTTCTTCCTTTTGCAACTATTCACACTTTTCCTGTGTATGCTCAGTATCAAACCTGTCTGTGAGAGAAGACTGAGTAGCACAGAAAGCAGTGGATTCACTCTTAGAAAAAGTGAGAACAGCAACGGGTGTAAATGTCAATGTTATTTTAAAAAATTTCCTCTAATAAAACATGCATACAAGCAAACCTGCACAAGCAAGTATCCCTACAGACTAATAAAGCTATTCCTCCTTCTGCCTAGAGAGGAAGGAAAAGGTGGTCTCTCTTCCATTCAAATATTTGGAAACTGTTCAGGCACTATGGCAACAAGGCAAAAAAATACCTAAGCAGACTTGTTTATCAGAGAAAAGCACTCCAACAGTCTGCATTAGCACTCATATAGAATGTCACTTTTATACATTAGTATTTTTAGCTTTTATGGAAATTTTATCTCAGAATAACACATATTTATTGTACTATTTGCCTTCCATTTTTCTTTACCTTAGAAATAGTAACACCACCACCCTCAACTCTCAGTGCAGTTGTTCTGCTCTTGCAAATGAACGGCCTTCACAAAGGTATTTTGACACTTTGTTTAACCTATCCATTAGACAGGATTTTAAAACCCTATTGCCAGAAAGAACCCCATCCAAACCAAGAAAAAGTCACATTAATTTTTCTTATGCTATACCTTCTAAAGCTGACAGAGAAGCCCTGATGTTCTGTGTTCCTTCAGGGGCAGTTGCCCCTGCTTTGCACTTCCAAAGACAGAATTGTTCCTTCAGCTCTCAAAGCAGAAGCTATCCTTTCATCCAGTTCTGCTACTGTTACAAGTCATCTCTTGCAGCTACTACTCTTACAAAGAAAGCTTCCTGCCCACACAGGGGGAAAGTCTCAGCAGCAAAAGCACGCACAGGAAAGAGAGGCATTTTATCTTCAACACACTGCGGTCTGCCACCTCCACAATAGGTCAGCAGTCGGACACAACTGCACCAACACCGAGGTTTCACTCAAGCTTAAGATTTTGAAAATTTCCATCTCTTTCCTGACTCATTCATGCCTTCCCATTTTTTGGGGGTGTTGGGTTTTTTTGTTGTTGGGGGTTTTTTTTCCCCTCCAAGCGAGAGAGAAAGAGAGGAGAACTCCTTAAGCCCTAGGAGATGAATCAGGAGACACAGACAAAAAAAAATTAAAAATACAATAAAATAATAATAATAATAAAAGATAAAAGAGGAGCTGGCAACCTTAATTGAGGACTTCTGCCAGAGACGGGAACACAAAAGGTGGCTTGTGAAAAGCACATTTCCACATCAGAAGTGATGCTACTGGCCTTGGGAAGCTGAAAGCCTAAAAAACTAGCTCTTCTTCAAACCTCTGCTAGGTATAATGGAGAAAACGTGCAGCTGCATGAGGGGGGTTCATTAGCCTGTACCAGATCCAGCACAACTCCTTCCTCACAGCCTCTCCAGAATCCTAAGAGGTTGCTCAAGAAAAAGATATTAACCATTCATTACCCACCTGAGACCACTAAAATCAGAGTTCCATGGGGACACAGCCACACACCTGAGTCTCATAGTTTCTATGAGCATCAATTGCCACATTAAAAGACAAAGAAATAAACTGAAGAGTCAGGAGAATTAAAACCTGACAGAGGAAACATCAGACTTAATATGCTTCATTAGCAATAAAAACTGGTTATTAGATTCCCAATGGAACAGAATCTCAGTCACACCAGAGAACTGAAACAGAAAGTCTGACATTAATTTGTGTTATTATTTATTGCAACATAGACATTAAAAACTGCAGACTACTGAAATGCCATTCCAGTAACTCAAACTCTCCCAGCACTCTTTCACCAGAGCTAAATCTCTGACAGGACCTAAAGGTCTGCACCGCAACATGGCATCTGAACATTATGTTGGAAATTAAGCTATATTAGTGACCAGACTTGCAGTCCATACGTAACAACTAACAGCATAACAAAATTTGTGAATTCTGTGGTAAAGGAGCCACAATACAAAAGCTTTTGATATTACTATGTACAGTTGCAGGAAAAGTAAGGTGAATTTTAAAATACTAAATGCATGTTATGCCAACATAATTCACTGCAAGGGAGTAAGAGCAACAACGCAGCATCAAGCTGTGACTGTGATTTGACACCATAGGGAAATACAGACAGATTTTATTTATTAAAACAAAAAAAAACCCAACCAAAAACGTTTTGGCTTTAAGTATTATGACAAAAGGAAAAAAAAACTTGAAAGAAAAATTAAGTTTAAATTAGCTCTATTTGGGAAAAGACTTGTGTGCTACAGAAGTTTTGCATGTAGAATAATTTAATTAAAAGCATTCAACAAACACAAGCTCACTGCTAATGCCAGATGATTTGCTGATCATCTGCAACAAGAACATACCACCAAAGATGAACCAGTTTTTGACACCTGCAGATGCACAAAGAGTATTTTCTTTAGCTCAGATGAATAACTGGCTCACTCACAGCTGAGAAGCCCACTGGGAGGAGGCTAGAAAGACCTGTCCCTTTTCAATCAATTAAAGGACTCAATACTAAAACCTGAGGTATATTAGATTACAGCTACTGGGAATTTTTTTCAATCTTTGTAACTGTTCAATCTACTAGTAAAATCCAACAAGTAACACTAGATTTGCTAACTGTAAAAACTGTCTTATTGTTAAAAGTTAAATTTTACTGTTAAACTCATGCTAAGGAAAACCAATTTACACACAAGCATATACATGTATGTATCTATAAAAACTCATTTAACAGTTCAACCTAGAACTGTCTAAGCGATGCTTAGATATTAAAATACCATTTTCTGCATTTTTAGTTAAAATATCTAAACACTAAGTGTACAGAAAAAGGTAACTATCACTCACCATTTTTCAACATGATAAAAAATAAAGCTTCAGAATCTGAATGTTAAGCTACATAACCACCAAATCATCAGAATCCCCTCCGGGGGGAAAGGGGGTGTGGAACACAAACTATCAAGGAAGAGTCATAAAGAACATTCTATTTATCATCAGAAATACGTAATTCTACAACCTGCTTATTTGCTTTTAAAGCATTTTTGTTGCTTATTTTCTTTTCTCTTTTATACTTAGCTTATACAGCTACCTTATTCAATTTTGATTGCACAAACAAAGATTTGAACAAAAGCCAAATTTTCCCCGACTTCTTTTCATATGCCATGCAAGATTTTAGACAAAAGACCAAGGAAGCCAATAGTCCAAGTAGCATTATGGGTAACTGTCCAGGTGACACTGAACCACTACTTTAATTTTGCAACCCTATAGCAGCCAGATGGGATGAGGAGTCTTCTGCAGGCTACCGCTTTGAATTTTCACCTTATTGCCTTCAGGGTGGGGTTTTTTTGCCTTAATGGATATCATGCAAGGATTCTTGTTAGGTTCACCTTGACACAGATGAAATGCAATGATATGTTACTTATCTGCAGGGTTAGAGTCAATAGCAAAGTTGCCTTTCACAATAAGAACTTAGATTTAGAAATTAAATTTCTTTTCATAACCTTATGTATTTTCAGCCAGGATACATTCACTGGTTTGGGCAGGGTGGGGGTGTTAATTATTTATTTATTTTTACCTCCAACTACCGAACAAGGAAAAGCTGCTGGCTGAATACGGGAGAGACAGAATTTCTTTAAGAAATCACAGCCTCTGACATCAGGAGCTACCTCTACAGAAGCAAAACACTAGCTAAAATTAAAGCACTGAAATACCACATGCCAAGCTATGTAACTACTTAAAGCAATCATCTGTGTAATGTACCATCAGGTGTAAAGTATGCATTCACCTGGAAAAATAAAAAAATTAAAAAATCAGAGCTTTCCAGTGGTTACCAAGCAACCAAGAGCAGAAAATATTATGAAGCTTTCAAAATAGAAATGCAAACCAAAGCTGAAATTAATTATTTAAAAGTCAATCCAGCTGGTTTATCAACTACTCTCTAAAAGCCTTTCTTATAAAAGCTCCTGTTTAATCTCTGACCTCTTAAACAAATAAACAAAAGGCAATTTTTAAATAGATGCCTTCCACAGCATATATTCTGAGGTCTCTCACTACTCCAAAAGCAGATTTACTACTCTCTGTGGAAGTGTAGGAATCCTTCATTTAACCTAAATATTTATGTCAAAAGTTCTCTTTGGGAAAAGGTAAACTTTATTTTACAAGCAACTATTAAAACAGTACTCCAAAGATATAACAATTTACTGGTTTATATTTCAGGTTAATTAGCATCCAATGAGTTGGCACAATAAATGAGAGCACAAATTGTACAGTTGTACAAGTTTTTGATTAACCTCCAACTTTCCAGTAAAATATTTAATTCCAGAGACCTTAAAGGCAACAATCATAAAATAGCTGTTCTTAACTTTGATCATCTAAGAAGATACAGATGCTCGGTTCTTTACTTTTAGCAGCAACTGTGCATTGTTGTTTGCTCAACTCCAGGACCTTCTCCTACTGCCTCAGAGAATGAGCAACAAAAGGTGTACATTAGTCACGTTAACGATTCTTTCATTTTCTTTTGTACTTCTATTGTATTAGAAAATGGTGAATCACGTTGTAGATTACCATTATAAAGAAAGCACAGTTTTGTGATTCAGAATCAAACCTAGACTCACTGAGGAGCTACAAAGGAACGCCTAATCTAGTAGTGTTTTAAACTATAGGCCTAATCACAGACCCAGCTTCAGATGTCCCATGGAGATCTGTACACATTCATCTAGCCTTCACCACTGCTGGTTTCTCCAGCATACCTCATAGATGCTTCGCTATTGCTTGATACTAGATCAATAAAAGCTCAAAGATTTATTGGAAACTACACAGTTCACTTTTCAAAATAGCCAAACAATGGATCCCATCTCAGTCACATTGTTTTGCATTTACCCAATTTCTCTTCCTAAACTACACCACCAGGACTAGAGGTATGCCCACACAGCTTTTCCTTGTTTGTCCTTAACTACAGCTTAGCACATTTAATAGCAACACTGCAGCTGGCAGAATCACACATGCATAAAAGCTGCCAGCACTTCCAGTTTTCTCAGAATTGCATTACTACTTCAGGAATACACCTCTAAACCAGTGTCTAAGTCTACTGCTCGAAAGAGCTGTAAATGTTTGTAAATTTACAATAGAGAACTACTGTAGGGTGGGGTTCAGGCTTGGCACAGCCAGGCAAAAACTGCATCTTTTTTTGACGTCTGTTTCATATGTGCAACCATGAAATGTATCAAACAACACATCAATTGGGAATGCTTTCATAAATTGCATAGGACCTGTTGTACAGAGGCACAAGAAACGTTGGTTTTTACTAGATATTTACAGTCTTCCTGGTCTGGATTATTTTTTTTCATCTCAAATTCACCTCACAAGAACAAAACTACATAAAATTTAGAAACATAAAAGACATCATGTAACTGAACTATGTCCAGACAGCAAACACTGATTCATACAGATTCCCTTTTTTTCCTCTTAAAATAATATGCATAAGTATTGAGCTATTCACTTTTATCTACTTCCATCGAAATCTCAGTTAATTTTTAATGAGGTTTCACATTTTTAGTATGGCTCCTGCCTTCAGGATGCTCTCATCTGGATTGAGTCATATCTCCACACGTATATTATGCTTTAAAGACAAGGCATAACATCCAAACTATCACCAGAAACCCACGTCTTCAGAATCATCACTCCAATGACTACACCCATATCTTACTTCAACTCCTGTCAAGAAAAATCATAATTTAAGTGGGTTTGGTTTTTTTAAAAAAAGTGTTACTTCTGAGAAAGTTCTTTTGTAATCACACAAAGTTTACAAACAGCTATGCCATAAATCTGAATTTCAAGCAAGCAGGACTGAAAAAAAAAATAAAAAACCAACCCTTGGAGAAAGACTACCTTCTTTGTGCAAGGCAACGCACAACAAAAGCCTTTTAGACGTCAAATCACAGAACTGAAGATGTAGAACGCTTACAGTAAAGTCTGAAAAGTTAAAATAACACTCCCCTAAAAGCGTAAGACATAAAATGAAAGCTTTTTCTCCTGCAAACCAGTCCTGGTGAGCATCGAGCATCCCGCTATGCAGACTGCACGTCAGACAAAATACCTTCAGACAGCGACGAGGGTCCGCACGCCCACGCCAGACGGCGAGGCAGACGCCTGCCTTACCAGCCGCCTCCATTTTTCCACTTCCCACCTCAAAATTCATCCTCCTCTGCTTTCCAAGAAGCTCCCTCGGTACTGACATTACCAACAGATGCCTCCTCACCTGAGAAACATTTTTACAGTCTGCCCAGCCAGGCTTCATATCCCCCCGAGTTCGTAATTTTGCACCAGAGCCACCGCATTCTGCAATTTGCTCCCTGACATTAACTCTTTTCCACACATCTCT
>VXBO01011369.1:557014-574500 GCA_013400135.1 Rhinoptilus africanus | reverse complement strand
CAAATTTTGGCAGCTTAAATCCCGTGGGGTGAAAAGCACGGGGTGTTCCGCACAGCCGTGCGTTCTGGCTTTTGTTATAAAAATAGGCACCGTAGCTGAACCTGTATGCAAAGGTATCCATCGTTTTCTGCTCTTGTTGCTTCTGACCTTGTGGTCAGTGCCGGTGGTTGCTGTCATTTTACCTGTTTTGATAGATTTTTCCATTGTAAATCAGAAGATTAAACGTGTTAGATGAAACAAATTCTCTTATTAGCTGATACCCAGAGAACTTGATAAAGGAAAGGGCTGGTACTGGTGCTACCTGGGAGTCCTACCTGCGTCTTCCACAGACTTATTTTCAGCTTGGTAATAGTTGTTGAAGTCGTAAATACACAGAAAAGCAAAATACGGTAATTTTGCTCAGTTGTTCAAAAAAAAAAGGATGCAGTTTCAGTAGCTCTGTCTTTTTTTAACTGAGTGACAGGATGTAAGCTGCTTTTTATCCTTACACAGTTGCTTTTATTTTGTAAATTGGACAAAGATTAAATCTCTATAGTAATTCATGCTCTTTGCCATAGTGACTGAAAATGTGTAATCTTTTAAAATGCATACATCCCTTTCCTTACAATCCTACGGAACAAGCTCTGCCCTGTTTCATACCCATTCTATCTTCGGATGAGTCGCTAGGGCCTACTGGACAGTGATTACCCAACACTTGCTTTTATTCAGATATATAACCTCAAAATCTGAGTAAATCAAGTAAATTCACCATGACTAAGTTATATGAACCATGCTATTCTCTGCCAGAGTAATTTAAGAGGCGATTCAGGGGAAATATTTGACATCATAAATCACTGGCAATGCTGGATGTAATAGCGATGGACCTAGAACAGAAAAATAAAGTGTACTTGAAGATCCCATTTTTATTATCTCTATTACCGCAGGTTGTTTCCAGGAAGTTTTCTCTCATCTCCTCTCTGCATCCTTCACCACAATCAAGACACAGTTTTGCTTCCTCTGAATTCAATAGCAACAGCCTAAAATGCGAAGAATTGAAGGGCTTAGTCCCTTTTTCCAACCCTTTTTGAAGAGGCACTAACGCACACTAACCATGGATTACTGTGGTCTGAGAGCACGAGAGCTATCGTCGCTATTATTGCTATCATCAGAATGAGAAATGGGACTTAATGAGATATGTCTACAACAACTGGGTTTATAAATTGGAATACACCAGAATTACTGCTCTTAAAAGTTTATTTATAGTGTTAATTATCAATTAATTATTGCCCCATGTGTAATGGTCTCTAGAGTGTTTAGGATTTTTTTATTTCTATGTACATATTTTTTTAAAGAGGCAAAGTACAATTTATGCAATAAAGCAAGGTAAAATGATGATTGCAAGTGATCATACTTAACATAAATTCATATAAATTAATTTTGGATCTTTCAATGGGCACGTGATCTTAAGTGGTGGTTAGTTCTTTCTCTGTAGGCGGGACTGTGTGGTATTTAAATAGCACAGATAACAGGGATCAGTGTGAATTAGGCTTGCAAGACAAATTGTAATTGTTCAGGAATTGCAATTATTTTTGCTACGTATCAGGCTGTGTTCCTCAGGCCCAGCTTCTCCCGGCACCATCACTAGCAGCCATCAAGAAAGGTCTCTTCCTCTGAGAGTAGAAACTCTGTGACAACGCGTTTGGCTCCTACAGTGACACACACACGGAAGGGAAAAAATAATAATAATAGTTACTTGGCTTCATGCCAACACACAATGCAAAATCCCACATAATGAATAAGTAACCAAATATTTCTAAACATCTCCGCCTCAGTAAATCCCCAGGTATTCCTTAGGGGCCTGATACAAAGTTCCAGGTGATGGTAAGATTCCCTGCCACTGGTCACCAGCAAGGCAGACAGAGACCCTGGAAGCACAGGACAGACGCTGACTCCTTCAGACAGCGTGATGAACTGCCGTTCTAAAATAACATGCCTAATTATGAAAGAAAATTTTCATAACAGGCTTGTTTTATTAGACGAGACGTGTTAAGGAGCAAGCAATACAGCACCTGCCAAAACGTTCTAGCAGATTCTGTGCTGAAGTTCTCGTAGTCAGTTTGAACACCCTTACAGGCTCTGGGAAGTTAAAAACATAAGAAATAGATAAACTCAGGTTCACACACTATCTCAGGGCAAAACACACTATAAAGGGTGGAAGCCAAAGCTATGGATGGATACAAATGGAAGACTTTGTTGGCAAGATCCTTTGCATGTGATAAGAGACAGCTGTATTGCTATTTACATGATGTATCTCATCATGTGTCTTGCAATCAGCAAGACATTATGGTATTTACATAAAGTACTACATAAATCCTTTCAAACCTATACAAGTGACCAAGCTGGACACAAGATACCCAACATCCATCTAGACATAATTGCAGTGTGTTATTCTGTAGTTGGATTAGTGACATTTCTTCAGTCAAAACCGCTGCAGGTATAAGGACCTCAGGCTAAAAACCCCGTAGCCCCAAGAACTCACCCATATTATCTTACTACATTATCACCTAGCATATTATTATCTATTTCCTCTCATTTGCTGTGAAGAAGCAAGTCTGATCGGACAACAATGCCAGCTTTCAATGTCCACATATTAATTAGCTTTGCATTTCTCTCAGGCTACCCTTCGTGTGTGGGAAGAGCTTCCCATAAATACATGCGCAGCCATCTCGCTATCCTCCTTCGGATTCCTCCGCAAAACTCTCTTTTCCTGTAAAGCCTGCCAAAAAAATGTATCGAGGTTAGACTGCTGGTGTACCAAGGCAACTGCTTGTCCTCTTGAGTAATACTGACTCATAGTTTTCTTGTCCACCCCCAGGATTCTGTCTGCACACATATGTCGTGCTTTATGGTTAAACTGTACGCTCTTTACTTTTTAGACCGTCTTTTTGTTCTTTATAGAGTGCTTAACAAAAATTGGTCCTTGACTAAATGTAGAGATTAAGATACATGTACCCACATAAGCACAGGGGTACCTGTAATACATCTGGAAACACATGAAAACCTGTTGGCTAAAGCCTGGGACACGGTTAATTTGCATTTGAAAATATAGTAATGCGTTTCTACTAAAAAGAGGTGTTCACCATAAAACCTTCCCTTTCTTCTCTTTTCCCTTTTCCTTCCTTCTCTCCTTCGTTATTCCTGGTCTTTTTTTACCCTCCAATGAAAATACTGGAAGGGTTTCTTTGATATATCCTATGTGGTTGTGAAAATTTTTGACTCTGCACCACGCAGTTTTATTTAATTTCCCCTGTTCCGTGGGTAAGAGTTTGAGCTGGTAACTACCTGCGAACCTTAATATCAGAGTCCGGTTGCTGCTGCTGCTCCCAATGAAGGCCTCACAGAAGGATTACAAACACATTAGCATGCCAACCATGAATAAATTAACACCTAAATTTGCTGACAAAGAGCTTGGTTAATACAAAGTTAAGTTTGCCTTGGGGGTTCCTCGTGTCATTCCAGGACAGCAACAAGTTCAGTGGCAAGTTCAAGTGATGCTCAAGCCTCCAAAAACTAGGAAGTGCCCACCTGGGGTTCATCCTGGTGCAACATTAAGGCTGCACCTGGAGCTTGCTATGGCTGTCAGCATTAATTTGCGAGCAAATCTAGTGCAGCAGTGGCATGAAGATGGTAGCTGTGTGGGCAAAAGGAAGAGAGGCGTGTAAATCAGGGAGACAAGTCTTGATGCCTTTATTTTGCACTTAAGACCACTAACAGTGGTGATATCTCCAAGTCCTTTGTCTGTGGACGCTGTGTGATGGTGCTCTGTGATGGGCAAGTGAAAGTCTCTGTCCGTATCTGATTCTATACGTGCTCAAGCTCACTGTAAAAGAGAACAAAGAATTAATGTATCAAAGGCTGTTCCAGGGAGCTGGGTCCCAGTGCTTGAAGGCAGAGTACGTACAGGATTCTGTTTAGTAGCACTCGCCTGGACACAGGTTTTCCTTCAAGAGAGGTGTGAGATGCTCTGCTTCAGGAATCATGTGTCATGCATATGTGTGCTCCAGGAAGACTGAATCACTGATCAAACAAGGCAGAGTTCAGGTTGTAGCGATGTACCTTGGCTCTGGATTTCCTGGTTCTCAGAGGTTTGTGTCTCACCAACATACTGGAAGGAAACAAGACTAGGCAACCAGAAACTGAATCTTTTCCTCACTGAATTGCCTGTTGATTTTTTTTTTTTTTTTGAGAAGAGAAGAGAGAAAAAAATATCAGAGTTTTAGAGTTTTGGCTATTCCAAGAAATCACAGCAACCACTTATATGTGCAGCAGGGATACTATTGTAGTAGATACCGATATCCCCCAGCCCTTCATCCTAGATCTCCAAATAATTTTGAAAGGAAATAAAGGTCATTATTCTCATCTTACAGGTAACGAAGCAGTGAAGAAAAGCAAAGTGATGTGCCTGATACTTCTTGAGGTCCAAGATGGAAAATAGTGAATAAAATATAACAAAACACAACACAAAAGATTGCCTGTGCTATTTTTCGCTATCTGATACCACTACATATATGACAGGTAGCAATCTAGTGCGTGGTTCCAGATGTGACAGCTTTAAGTGGCTTGCCAGGCCAGACCCTGCCTCCCTGCTAGACCTGCCCTTGAGTCAGCCAGGCTTTCCAGCCTTTCCTCAGCCCACGCAGTCTCCCCACCCAGCCAGTCCCTCCCTGGCAATACCTAGCCTGATTTTCAGATTAATTTATTTGCATTTATTCACTCCTTCTTTTCCTGGTCTCCTGAGTTCAAATTTGCATCTCTCTAGGTCTGCTTAGATATTGGCACATGCAGTCAGCTCACAGTTGTCTTCTCCTGAATCAAAGTTGAGTTATTCACATCCCAGAACGCATCTCAGAGGGACAAATGGGACTGAATTACCGCTGCCACCAAACCTGCTTTTCCTTTTGGTAGTTGTCCTCCAATATCAGTTTCACATTCTTCCAGCTTGTCCCTTCCTATGATCCTTTCTCAACTTACTACAGCACCAGTGCCTCTCACCCTCTCGCTCCTCCATCCCCACCTCCTCTCAGCAAGCTGCTGTGTACAGCACTTTTAATTCTGTTTTCATCAACAGTTTTTAGAACCTTTTTACTGTTTTCTTGTACTCAAAATGCATTTTTCCAAAGTAAAATAGAAACAAAACCCAAATCCTGGCCAAAGTGGAGTCCGGCAACCCATCTGCAGACACTTTTCAGATTTGAAGTGGGCTTAGGTCAGCTTCAAGAGTAACTCTGGTTCACAAGCCACGTGAATACTAGCTGGCTGGAAGTCGTCTTGGCCACCCTATTCAGCCAGCAACAGCGTAATCCGTTTAGTCAGGGAGAATTGGGTACATGCCTATGCAGGCAGCTAACCTATTTTTTTCCTGATCTGAAGGGTGGTAGGTGCCAGTGGGATGCATGTCAGGAGAATGATTGCTTTGGGACGTGGCTTGTTATCCCAGTCTGTGAGATTGATAGGACCTGTCAATCCTAAAAAATGCGAGAAGTGGAGAAGTCAAGAGGTTACATCCTAAGAACTCTTTGTTTAGATAACCCTGGCTCTTGTAGGAAGCACACTGAATTTCAGGGTCAGTTACACACGTGTATTTTAGACCTTTGGAGGAGTCAGTCTTTAGATGTGTGTATTTGTACAGGCTTTTGAGGGCATTTGAGGGCAGAACTCATTCTGCTTGTGCTCCAACTCAGTCAGCAACAGTGTAATTACAGTTCATGTAGCCCTGAGCCCAGACAGACATATGGATGGACAGTGGTACAACATTTGGAAACCAGTCAAATATACGCAATATATAACAGAGGTTCATTCACTGAATAAATAATTGAAATCAAAATTGTTGTTCCTCTAAAAGTGCAGGCTGAGAATATTCTAAAAGACTCAATATCTATCTTATTTACAGTGTTAGAAAATGACCTACAGACTATGAGCAAGGATTGTATAACAGAGGAAACAACCACCAAAAATCTACCCAAAATAAGAAGGACAACTGAATGATGGTTCTTGACATGTGCCAGTTCCTAGACAGAACTTTTCAGCTATTGAACTAGGAGGGAATTCAAAGACCAAATTGTTTTATCTGAAATAAATGTACATAAAAATAGAAGGGATTTAAATAAACATAAACTCTCATGAATAACCTCTGAGGAAGATGGTGATATGGCATAACTAATGAAATATGACAATATACAGGACCAGATTGTTGGTAATAGCAAGTATCAAAAGTTTAAAGAGCTGCCTGGTCCAAAAATAGTTCTTTTGTTTAATTAAATTATTTAAGATGTGAAAGGGCAACTACTAAGGCAACTCCTGGTTAGGCTCCTTGTCTCAATAATTTCCAAATCAACTTTGCTTACTTGATATATAAATAACCATTTCATTTTTTATTTTTTTTTTACCAACATATAGGGCTTGAACCAGTGGGTGCCTGGTTGTTGTACAAATGTAAGCTGTAATATTTTTTAACTGTGGGAAGAGTTAAAGGGTGTCAGGTATATTAAGAAGCTTTACATTACTGCATTTCTTGGACGACTTCTTGGATTTGAGCACTGGCAACATTTCAGGTTCAAAGGTTTTTGTTTAAAATGAGATTTAATGTACATAGACTGTAGCATTGCCAATAATATCTTGAACTGGGTGTGTTTTATTGGGTGATTCATAAAGAAAGTCCGACAAAGTATGCACAGTGGTATTGGAATGTGGGTGGGATCAAAGTAACGATTTAGTGGAATATGATTGTCAAGCACAGCATACAGGAAATCTTCTTTCTGAATAAAGATGGATTTAGCCCATGAGAACCTCAGTATATTTCCAAGTATCATTTATTTCAGTGAAACCCAGTGAAAATATCAAAATGAAATGAGAAAGTTGCATCGTTCACCCTCAGATATTCCATTGGCAATGAGACTACAGTCAGACTTGTTGGGAGTAAAGGGTAGGAAAACAAACAAAATGAATAAAAATAACATTTATTTAAAGGGACACTGTCTGCAGTTCCAACACAGAAGAAAATTCTATCTATTCTCTGAAAGGGTGGCTGCAACGTTTTTATTTCAATACAATTTTGCTATTAATTGAGCGTCCATAAGCCTGCTGAGCTGGGTTTGTTGTGATTGTACATTTGCATGCATGCACCTCACTCTCTCTGCACTCTTCCTGTGAGCATCCCTTTCCAGGCAGCATTTTGAAAACCGCAGCGTTGATTTTGTTGCTGAGACTAAGGAGTCACTCATACTGAGAACAAGCAGCTCTAACGCTGGGAAACTGGTGGGCTTCACACTGGTATGAGTGATAATGTTGTCCTGAGTTCGATCATTAAAAAGCAAGCTGTTACCTTTATAAAACATCTGTTTAAATACATTATGTTTAATGTCTCTTTGGCTCACGATCAAGAATTACATCTCTCTTTTCATACTGCTTGCTAAACAGCAGGAACAGAGTCGTCTGCCCTTATCCCTGCTTTCTCCACTCTGATGGACCCAAAGGGCACAATCACCTTGGAAGTATGTCCTCACAGCCCTGCAGGGCTGAGGGATGTCACTATCCGATCAGCAGAACACCTCCGCCTTTCCGCATACCCAGAGGATGGCACGGCACGTACATGTGCTGTATGTCAGGGAGCCAGAGCAGACAGGCTATCTCGTTGCTTTAACAGCACCATTGCAATTTTTCAATGCTTCAGGATGGTTCAGTGGCTAAACCATGTCATTACAGTGGTCCTAACTGCTTCCTTGGCAAAATCCATGCATTGTGAAGACAGCTTACAGGAATAAAAAGAAAACTAGCAATAGAAAGGCTGTGGATACCTTGTTTCACAAGGAAGAGTTTTATCAAGGAGGGAGAGCTTGCAAGACTCAACATTCCCACAAAAACAGGGGCAGAAAGGGTCAAGGTGAACGCTGCTGCAAAGAGGAGCTAAAAGAAAGACTGTAGCCCTGACCCTAGCGCCGGAAAAGATTCAGTATAGGAAACAGTGCAGATATATCTGTTTGCAGAGGGCTTTCTATCTTTGACTTTGAAAGGCAGTCTGCTGTCTTTCAAGACCTGTGTATAGAGAGTTAATATTCCACAGATGCTATATAGTCCTCAAAATGTCCTACATCGTCTGTTTTCTTTAAGAGTATGAATGCTATTAACCCATAGGTTAATGCATCAGCTTTAAATAATATATTACATCCTTTCACTCAAATGTACTTTAAGATTTAAATTAGATTAAATACACAGGGAAGATTTTAGTTTGTAATTTGCCCCAGCGAGAAATAGATTAAATAGAAGGCTGTGCTTGCTGTAGTGTCCTTCACCTACCCATTAAAAGTTAATCTATACGGTTCTCAAAATTGTCAGGGAACAACATTTCAGGCTATTAGGAACTTGAGAATAAAGGAAAAGCTCTTTCTCTTGTAAAGCTCTAGTTTATATGCATTTACGTGCATCTGATGATACCTTTTGGTAAGCAAACAGAAAAGCATGCATTGCACAGCATGCCAGCACAAGTTAGAGGAGAGGCAGTGAAAATTTGGCTTATCTTGAAAAAACAAGCTGTTAGACTGATTTTGTTTCTTTGATCCAGAGTTAGAGCTTTCATAGAGATAGAGCTGGGAGGAACATGTCTTGCTTTAAGATAGACTTTCTGTGTTCTTATCCTCAAAAATCTCTGCATCCTTTTTCCTTCCACATTTAGGTCCTTAGATGCATATGTACATTGAGCCTGACTACGTGCCTATTTTACTTCTTCCCTTGGGCTAGATAAATAAACCAACCAGCCCTCAGTTTGAGCTTAATTTTTGGGTGACCAGTCCAAGAACAGGTGTAGAAAAGGTGTCTCCTCAAAGGGATGCTTATGTCCTCACTCTCATGTTGGAATAAATACAGACGTTATGAACTTGCTGTTGCTGTGGGATAACACACCCAGGGAGCTCTGCATTTGCATAAAAGTCTTTGACCTCATTTTCCTCCCTTTCCTGCAGGATAAAGCCAGCCAGGAGTTCCATTTTTCCCCATCCCCTGCGCAAATCATTTGGGACTCAGCTCCCCAAATCCTCTGTTATTTCCAGAGATCTGATTTCCTTACTCTCCAGGTTGTTGTTTGTTCTGCAGCCACAAGCAAGCGCTACGACATAGGTCACCCAGAAGCCCAAGTGCTCCCATTCCCTATGGAGGAGCCAAAGGGGATATTCCCACCGAGGTGCAGTTCACCTGAGCTTTTGATGAGGGATTACAGTTGAGACACATGCCCAGAAGTTCAGCGAACGATAGTAGCTTGAATGAAGTCCAAATTTTTCATGGGCTAAGCCCCTCCCTTGCTAATGACTGCATGAACACCTGCACCAGGGGGCTGGTGTTGCATGAAATTATCCTACAGCTGGGGACCACATCTCCATTCCAGCCCCTTGTCCTAATGAAAAGGTTTACTTGGCTTCTCAAACTCAGACTTCAACCAAGAGTTGAAGAGTTCAACCAAAAGGTATTTTTTTTAAATCTGTCCTAACACCAAAATGAGACTTCTGACTCTGTGTTTTGACTGAATGATATCTTGCCTCTGTCGGAGTGTCAGATTTAACTATTTTCTAGTCCGTTTTATCACCCACCTGATATCATTACAAAGATTGTGACTGTGGTAGCTTCTCTCTAAGGTTGTCCTGCAGAAAGATCTTCACTTTGCTGCAGTTAACTAGTGCCAGTTCTCTTTAAACTATACCTTCACAACTGACCTTTCCAATTATTGCTCTGTTATTTTTATTCTCACCTGTTTTTAAAACTTTTCTAACTGTGAAGGTGAGATGCGATTTCCTGATCTACCTGCTACTTGATGAAGGTGTCTCTGCATACCCTTAGAACGCAGGCTTAGTGTAGAACTTTTCTTGGCGTTTAATCACCCTAAATAATAACATTTAGAGCCTCCTAGTGTAGTGCAGGAGCTCTGGACCTGATGCACTGCTCACCGTTCAATCACCTTTAAAGAAACCACAAAAAATGATTGAAGGGGAGAGTAAAAAATCTGGACTGCATTGTCCATATTTCCAATTTATGCTCTTCAAGATAGCCTCTGAGCTATTAGTTATGTCAGGGTAATCATCATCTGTTGGTGCACTCAAGGCTCTGACGAGCTATTGCTTATTTGAAGAGATTGCTATATTATTACTCCTCATTAGAAGAACAAAGCTTTCGATCAAGTAGTGCATCCTTGTCCCCCTTGTAAATTATTTTATTACTAAATATTAAAAAACAGACAAAACAAAACATACAGACTTCTTATTCATTTTTAGGTTTGAACAAACTCAGATTATCTGTGTGGGAGGCAAATTCTGTAAACAGGCAGTACTACCACTAATGTACATGGAAATTGTAATAAATATTAAACAAGGACTTGTACTGATCATAACAGCAATAATGATAATTTGTGTGGTTAAAACTTTGCCAGACTGTAGGTTTCTTTAAGGTTTAATTTGTCTTCATGAAGGACATAGACTCAAAGGGGATTTGAAGTTTACATCAAACATCCTCTGCATTTCAGAACTGTTTAGACTGGTGGTGGGAAGAGGAGAGGTCACACTCCCAAACTCAGACTTCAACCCATTCAAACACACAAAAAACCTACTCATAGCAGAAAGAGTTTGGAAATCTAAGGAACTCTGTCTTTCATGCTGTAGATTTTTTGGACTGATGAGAATTTCTTCATCAGACTTTTATCCGTCTGAGATTTCTTTCTCAGATTGTTTTCCTGTTTAGTGTTTGTATTGCAAAGAACCTTCTCACTGTTAAATCTAAACAAATGAATCAACTTTAGTCCATAAGATAAGTCTCCTCAGTCACCACCTGGCTTAGAACTGAATTTTAATTCCTCGTTTTCCGTTGCCTCATGATTGTTTACAATAAACACCCAGTTCCACTGATGCAGACAAAAAGACAGGAGTGACACCACAAGCTGGCTACAGACACCCTGCTCACCGCCTAAACTACTGCAAGGCCAGGATGGATAGACGCATTTTCATTTGAGGCTTGTTTGGAAGATCCCTGTGTGGGTCTTCTGTAACCAGAGGAAGCACCTATCAATGTGCATTCACTGCCTGAGGATTTAATGAGGAAAAATCAACGTGAAGTTCAAACCTTCTCTGGCTGGCAGCACACACACACTGGGCATGTTTTAGACAAACCTGGTGCCCACTTGGCAGGACAAATTCTTGACAGTATAAGAGCCCTGTTATCTCTCCTTGGCAATATGCACAATAGGAGACTGCTTGCTTGACAATGAAACGTTGGCCTTAATATAATACCCTTTTCATAGTTTACAAGGCTAAGCTTAATTAAAAGGAGAATTGTGGATGGCCTCCTTTCATTTGGTAGTAAACACAGGCTCCTTCACCCCATACAAAGCTAATGGTGGTAAAGCTAATAGTCTACTGTGGAATATACTGCTAGAGGGAAACAGCATTGCTATTCAGTAAATCCAGTTGTAATTTATAATGAGACCCTCACTGGGCTGCTCCTGCAGTGAGCCGGAAGGCAAGAAGGTATCGCTGTCCTGCGGCAAAGTCTCCCTGCATTTTCAAGCAGACATCTCTCTCCAGTGACCGCTCCAAGCAGACAATATCTGGGTGAATCTGATCTTTACATTCCCTTTTCAAGCAGCAACTAACAGGTATCAGCTATACCAGAAGCACGAAAAGAATGGAGCAAACCAATGTCAGCACCACCGAAAGCAAACTGAGACAGTTCATGTCATCTCTGTGGACTCATTCATGATAAACATCACGCTGTCTTCTCAAACTGCGCTCAAAATTGACCGGCCAAGGAGAAAACCTGCAAAACGAAACATGTTATAATAGCTACGGACACTACTGAATTGCAACCTTGACTGCCCACAGCCAGCCAGCCCCCTGTTCTGAACTGCGCCTTTATACACGAAATCACAACCAATCTTTTGTTTAGATTGCTGTTTACATTCAAGCACACGCGTGCTCAGGCATATTTTTGTATGGAATGTCACATGAGTAAGGACTCATCCAGCATCGTGGGCTCACATAAGTACTTTCATAAGGTTCATACGGGAAAGGAGATTGCTAATTTGATATGGAGCTTTCATCAGGAATTGATTGTATGAATTCATCCTGTGTAAGTGATACACAGGCTGAAACAGCTGGACGGCTTTTGCTGGACTAAAGGCAATACATTGGTGATTTCAATCTCAGTAGAAAGAGCTCTAACTTGATTCATTTGTGATATATCAGGCCTGATGTCCAACCTGAACAGTTGGTGTTGACTGGCAAATTTACTTAGCGATATAGAGAAATCATTGACTGGCTCACCGAATCTTGGCTTGTCTTATATCAGCCAGTCGCAGAAATTTCTTATTACACATATCAAGCTCTGCCTTTAAATTAGTTTGCTTTTTATTTATTGCTCTGGCAGCTATTGTTAGAAAGATTTTCCAAAGCTTTGGAAAGCCCTACTCCTAACTTCCAGTTCAAATTCATCTAAGGCCAATTTAAGTCTATTTTTTAGTTGAAATGGTATTTTGCTTAGCTAGTTCTTGTCCTTGCTTGGTGCTTAATTGCCTATAGTATTTGTGGTGTTCTCAACTTGTACCTCGGCTTCTGGTTTTCAGATGTAAGAAAATAGCTTTTTTTGGCTCTTTCCCCATCTAATAGTCTCAGTGGAGAAATAGCGCTATCACCAGCTCGGGGCTATGGCACAACACTTGCAAGGACTGAGAAAACTTGCATTACTTTTCACTACCATTCTCCTGCGATAGGAGACTGCCCTGGGAAGTAACAGTGAACCAGTGGAGTAAATTTGATTCTCTTGACAAATGGACATTTATTACTGCCAAAATCTTTCCCAAGCAGTTCAGGAACAGTGTATCTGTTATGAGGTCTATCAAGAAGCATGCCGGTAAGCTTTATTCAAACAACCCCCAGGGTTTTTTTCAACAGCAATAATGCTGCTTTTTTTCAAAGTACTCGGCAGTGAAGCTGCAAGTAGGAGCTGGCAGAAGTTTACCCGCCTCTAACCTCTCCCAGCAGATTTTCTCTTCAGGATGGATTGACTGGACCATATAAATGCCACAAACAAGAGCTGTTAAAACTTGAAGAGATACTACAATAAAATGAAGTAACAGGCAGCTGCAGATTCTCCTGGCATTAATGCTATGAAGGGCCTAACTCACTTTTTGCATGTGAAATGAAGTGGAATAACCCTACTCAACCTAAAAAAAAATAAATTGCAGTGGCTTAAGACCTATGTGACTGAAGTTGGAATCAGGCCCTTGATTTCCACCAGGTCATTCCTGTACTTCTCTGTTTTTCATATCTCAGGAGCCTCATGATGCGTTTCCAGGGCAGCCCTTTTCTAACTTTTGTGGTGGCTAAGTAAACAAAAGAACAAAAAATAGCATCTTCCAGAATTTTAGCCATTTCATAACCACTGGATTTTGTGTGGAATCTAGGGTCGGAGCTGGAAGCTGCTCCTCCTGGTCAAAGAACTGCTTGCTCAGCAGCAGCTGCTTTCCTTTTACGAGATCTGGCAGTTCCTTGGGCAGGCACCAGCAAAATTTCCGTGGCGGCAGTCATTGCTGTACTGCACGTTTGTGTGATCCATGGGACACGGAGGCATTTCTCCCTGGGCAGCGTGGAGTTAACTTGCCTGCCGCTCCGAGCCTTGGGAACAAGAGCTGGGATGGCAGCCCATAGTAGGAGGGCCTTGATTGAACTCACCAGTGAAGAGGAGGGATAACATTTTTGTGTGAGGAAGATGCTTGCCAAGAAATGGAGAGGGAAAGCAACAGTGGGAGAAAGGAAGTAACTCATCAGGTGCTTGGGACAGACTACAGTTTTGGGAGCTGGGTACGCATCAGGGTCTTGGAGGGATAGGTCACTCAGTGGAGACAGAAAGCAGGAGGAGGCAGGCAGATGCCTTCATAGACCTGGGAAAATTGCCAGCACCTCACAGGCATCCAGTTTCCTACCAACACAGGCTAGATAAATACCACTACACCACTTTTAGAGAGGCTGTTGAAAACTTTTACATGTAGGACTGGTTTTCTAACAGCATGAGCCCCAGGAACACGTTGGGGGCAGCAGCAGCCCCAGCTACCATTGCTGGAGGAGCACGTGCCAGGACAGGATGCTGCCGGGTACCCAGCTCCAGGTCTCACAGCAAGGCAACGCTGCAGGCAGGAGAAAAACCCAGTCTTGTGTACTTCTGGTCTTGTGCCCCTAAGCAGGAGCGTGTCTTCTCTCCTCTGTTACATGAAATCAGTGGTGTTACAGTGAAAAAAATAGGGTGAGTGACAGGGTAGTCGTGCTTTAACTGTCTAAGCAAAAAAAACCCCAACCCAACAAACCCCGAAGTGAAAGATGAATCAATCCTACCCTCCCAAGGCAACTAATACTACCTTGAATTTCCAGACAGAGACAGGCCTGAAGAGACTTTCCAATTCTCACACACTCAGAAACACCTTGAGCCACATCGCACGTTGCTGGCTTAAACCCAGCTCTGAGCACCTAAATCTCTCACACTAAGGAGTAACTAACTTGAGATCAGTGCAGTTGCACTGTTATGAAGTTAGAATAAACTAAGGGATGGCCTGGCTCCCCTGGTTTCTGGACCATTCTGAAGCAAATGATTTCTGAGGAGAAAACCTGAAACTCTCAAGGAAAGCTGCTGAAGAAGAGAGCTGCTTGGCTTTGTAATTCTCAAAAGCAAAATACAGTTGGGTAGAAAGAAATGAGGTAAATCATTGCTTCCAAACTTATAATTGTTCATTGAATAAGGCGCTACAAAAGGGTAAAAAAGAAAACCCTTAGGATGCAAAGACTTGTTTTCCTTTGCTTTTAACCAGCCATTTGAAAACACTGCAATATGACCAATTCCTCAAAAATGTTTTCCTGACCACAGCATCTTGCATGCAGACAAACACAAGGATTATACCAGTTCCTGGAAGAACAAACGTCATAAGCTTTTTTTAATACTGGAGCACATGTCTGTTTGTATTGTTGTTTTTCTCTTTTCTTATCTCCCTAATTTTGGGGGATATTTTTTCCTTTTTTTTTGTTTGTTTTTTGTTTCTAGACTCTTTGTTTAAATGAGTACAATGGGTTATTTTTTCCTCTGGTTGTTCTTTCTTTTTTGTTGTTTGGCTCTATAGACTTTTTGCCTGTGTAAGTAAAATAGCCCTTCCTTAACTCTCCCTGTCTGTTTCAGCCTGAACAGCTTCCACTGGGTCATCTTCGTGCTACCGTTTTAAACAATTTGCTCATTTCTAAGTAGCTAATTAGTTATTTGCTGTCTTCAGAAGTAAGCTTTTGAGGTCTGGGCTTTAACCTTTTTTAGTGAGGGCTCCTGTTTCACCACTGTGTATTTGAGAAGATGGTTCCTCAGATAAGGAGAAAGCCGGGAATCTGACTTGCTCTCCTGGGCAGATTTCTCAGGCGTTTTATTGTATCACGGTGGTACAGACTCAAGGCAGCAATTAGGCATGTACTTACGTGCCTTTGGAATCAGTGGGATGTATTACTGTCTCAAAAATGGACGGGTTCAAGCAAGTGCTCTCCCAAACTGCAACTTTACTTATTGTACCCTAGTGCAGGCCTGCATTGAGAGGCTTGGGAAAGCTCAGGCGCCTCAGTGAAAGCTTGCAGAGTCAATGCACGTATAACAAAGTGCATTAATCTGCTCTATGGATGCTCTCATTACATCACTGCAGCTTAATCTAAGCAAACCTATAGACAAGCCCTCAAGCTGTGTTGGTGACACTGAACAGCTTTGAACATAGTGTGCCATTTACCAATCTCCTTTTCTCATCCGCAATCTAATGTAGATTAGATTAGAATCTAAGGTAATCCAAGTGCTTCTTGCTGAAATTAATTCAGCTGGTATAATGTTTCACGAGTAAAATAAGCAAAAATTCCCAAACTGTGAGTATTACAAAATATGGGCCAAAGAAAAGGGATAAACAACCAATGGGATACATGAAAGGCAGAAAAATGTTTAAAGATGTGACAAAAGAGAGAAGAATTTATGGAAAGGTGACCCTGAACCATAACACTGTCTGTGAATTTCAGTCCCTCAACAGTGGAAAAGTCTGAATCAAAGTTAGAGGAGCAACATTTTACTCAGACTTAAAATTGAAAGAAAGGACAGAGTGAGATGGTGTAAAATCCATAAAATTCGTATCTCCTGTCAATTTGTAGAATTAATTACTGGCTGAAATGTCAGGCTGCTTTACATTAGTTGTGCTATGAGTGCAAACTGTAATTGTTCTATGTTAGTATTCTATTTGCTTATTGAAAGACTTTATTGTACAATGCATTCTTGTGGAAAGACAATGAGCAGAGAGAATCCCAGCAATTTGCTGTTTTGCTTGTCTGAAAAACCTGCTGTGTTTTGTTTCTCTTTGCTAAATTCCGCTAAAAAAAGGAAAAGCTTAATTAAACCACAAGCATCTCTCTGATGAGCCTCTCCTTTGATATCTCTCTTTTGATAGTCTCTCTCCTGACAGGCTGTGATACTCCACTAGAAATGCTTTGTGTTTTCCTCCTTGGGGATAACAACTGCTTTGTTCCAAGCATTTCCTTGGCCTAGGATTCGGGAGCTCTGGAAGAGTGCAAACATCTTCTTCCAGCCTATCAGTGTGAGAGCAGGACCCAACGTGGAACTAATTAGTGACATAATGAACGCCGCAACACTTTATTGCCAGGAAGCTCCTAATGACGTGGCAGTAATCTCACAATGACTAATAAATATTTTCTTCATTTCCCTTCAGCAACTCTACCTGATGAATTAGTGAAAAAATTAAAATAAACCTGCAAGCAGAACAATGTTCTGATTTAAAATAGCTGACAGACGATGCTCTTCTGCATTCCCGGGGCTATAGCATGCCATTCTTCTCCATAAATTCTAGGACCTTGGCTACGGGGAGCAGAGAAGAGTGGCTACAACCCCCCCCTCGTTGATTTTAGTGGGCTGCTCTTAACATGTAGTGTTTTCCGTGACTTTTTGTGATGTGTGGGGTGCAGCCCTACCATCAACCTGAGGTTGCCCGTTTTAATAAAAGATTGTTATCACTAGGATGGGGGAGAACGGAGCTGCTCTTTTAGAAAAACATGAAAACATTAGAAAAACATGAGGAGGAACTTCTTTCCCTTGAGGGTGGCAGAGCACTGGCACAGGCTGCCCAGGGAGGTGGTGGAGTCTCCGTCTCTGGAGACATTCAAAACCCGCCTGGACGCGTTCCTGTGCAACCTGCTCTAAGGTGGCCCTGCTCTGGCAGGGGGTTGGACTAGATGATCTCCAGAGGTCCCTCCCAACCCTGTGATTCTAGGAAAGGGTAGATGGATGCAGACCTCTCGCAGCCCAAGCAGCCCGAACCCCGTCCCTAGACCAGCACACGGCGTGTGGGACCAAGCCCCTGGGCAGTCCCGCGCAGGATGCAGTTTTCCCCCCTTTATTTTTTTTTTTTT
>VXBO01011369.1:530413-556205 GCA_013400135.1 Rhinoptilus africanus | reverse complement strand
CCCCCCCCGCCCGGCAAAAGGTGCAAACACGGCCGGGAGGATGGGGCCACCTCTTCTGACAGTCGCTGCCAGAGCATCACTGCTTCATTAAAAAACAAAACAAAACAAACAAGCAAACGTCTCAAATTATCCTAGAATCATAGGCTTGCCTAGGTTGGAAGGGACCTTTCGGATTATGTAGTCCAGCCACCAAACTAACTCTGAGAAAAAACATCACTAAACTATATCTCTGAGCGCTACCTCTACCCGTCGTTTAAATAACTCCAGGGATGGTGACTCAACCGCGTCCCTGGGCAGCCTGTTCGAATGCTTAGTAACCCTTTCAGTGTAAAAATTTTTCCTAATATCCACTCTAAACCTCCCCTGTTGTGACTTGAGACCATTTCCTCTCATCCTATCGCCTCTTCCTTGGGAGAAGAGACTGACCTGCACCTCTCTACACCCTCCTTTCAGGTAGTTGTAGAGGGTGATGAGGTCTCCCCTCAGCCTCCTCTTCTCCAGGCTAAACAACCCCAGCTCCCTCAGCTGCTCCTCATAAAACTTGTGCTCCAGACCCCTCACCAGCTTGGTTGCTCTTAGGCTGCTTTTAGGTCCCGATCTCCATAAACACTCAGAAAAGCTGCATGAATGAAGGCGTTTCAGAGTGAATTCTCTTCCATGCAGTGCAAGTGAGTTGAAAGTTTCAGAACCCAAACAAATACAGATGCCCTAGTTCTCTTTGATTTGTGTTGACACGTGCCCCAGCAGGAGTGGGTACCTTGCCCTGGATTAAGTACCAGGACATGGTGCCAGGGCACTACGGAGTTCAACCTGAACTATTCTGGAGTTGACCATTCCTCCTTTCTCAGTAAAAAATTCCTGCCTTCAACTTTTAAAATGGTACAGAGACGAAATAAATGTCGTTTACAAAAACCTGAGGAATCTGTGGTAGAATATGTGGATAGGTCTTTATTTTTCTTCCCCAGTAGAAAATCCTGTAATTTTATAGAGATGAAGTGTCTTGTGGAATTACATTCCTCTTGCCCATTATTTATTGCTGTTTAGTAACATTAAAATTGCTGGAGGTTTTGGAAGGCAATTGTTTACTTCTTTTAAAACGGGAAAAGAAATCTATAAAGCAGCTCTGTGTTACTAGGGGTATGCAATTACTATGTAGATTCATTAAAATGATAGGGTGTCAGTGGGAACGCTTAGGAAGATCTAAGCGTCTGTAGTTATAGTAGTTGGTGAGATGTTCCTTCCTGAGTTTTAATAGGGTGTAATCCTAGAAAACCATCTGCTACTGATCATAGGCACCTCATTTACCATGGAGGTTGATGCTCTGTTTTCCCAAAAGTGGGGGCTCCTGTATATGACACGCCCCCTCGGGAAGCTCAGGCAAAACAGAGAGATTCTGTACCCATCCATGTGAACAAATGCAGGTATTAATCTTAATAACCCAAAAATATATTTTCAGATCTACCAAAAGGAATCTCAACAGTTTTCTTTTCAATAGGTCTGGAAGGTTAATCTGTATTGTATCTAGTAGATCCCCTGGTTATCAAGTCTGGCATGTCCAAGTCCCAAGATGAGTTCCTTGTTTGAAATTAGGGATTAAATTGGTTTGTAAACCTGCTTCCCTGTCCATTTCTGAACAAAGCCCTGGATTGCACCTCTAAATGAGACAGGAGGGTCACTCATGGTCTACAGCCCTCAGCTGTGCAAAGGCTCTGGGCTTGGGCTCTTTCTGTCAGCTCAGGATTTGCCAGTGAGGTTAAACTTGCAGCTGGTGCAATGTTTGCAGAGCCAGCTTCTCCACGAGCTCCAAAGCCCTACTTGTCTGTAAAGGGTCTAGATGGGAGGGCGAGGAGAGAGGGGAAGAAAGAAACCAGAGCTGGCAGCTCCACACTGCCAGCCCCCTATAAGCTAACTGGGTACCCCGGGGCCAGCGTGTGACCAGGAGCCATTGCAGTGGAGAAGGGGAGTCAGTTATCGGGTCTCAGATGTATCCCCCGCATTGCCTGGCTCGCGCTGTAGCACAGGAGGGAACTTGGCCTTTAATTTTCAACATAAATCTATCATAACTGCGATTTGGGTATCTGCGTTTCACTTCCTCCTCCTCCTCCAAAGCAGCTTGGGGTTTTCAAAACTCTCTCTGGGTGTGATGGGAGATTTGGAGCAGCCTGGAGTTGTGCACAGCAAGGGCCTGGTCGTGGGCTTTACTGGACTTGAAGGTGACTCCAGCAAGAAAAATAGACAGGAAATTTGGGGCAGCTCAAGGCTAGGTGTGAGTCAGTTTGGAAGGCAGGCTTTGCTGATTGTGGAGCATTGTTATTTGTGAATTTGGGAGGGCAGTGCTCCTTGAGGAAGGATGGTTCCAGCTCTCTGTGGGCTGGCAGGAGCAGGATGCCTGCCTAATTGTGCAGTGCCTCGCAGCCTTAGGTGTAAGAGCTATGGAGCTGCAATTTTAATAGCTCCCTTGAGTATGTTGGCATGCAGGTGGCCTCAAGCCTTCTTCTGAACTGCTTCACCCAGTAAATTACCACTGCTGGGCAGCGAGGTATCTGCACGTGGAAGGTGTTCATCTTCGTAATGCAAACGCTTGAGCATCTGCTCCAAGTCCGGTCTTGTCACCCCAAACCCTTCCTGGTCTCTCGGTCCGGTGTGTGCTTCGTTCTCAGCAGTAGTCCCTGTGTTAGAGGTACCACCTGCTTCTGGGGCTGAGCAAGTTTTAGCTGCAGCTCAGTTTATGTGGCGAAATGAACTGCAGTTCCCACTTGGCTTGCACGATGTTTCTATCCTGAGCGGGCACCCTCTTGAGGGGGTGAAGGAGGGAGGGACGGAGGGGGGCTGCTGTGTTCCTGAGCCGTGCTTCAGGGCTGAAATGTGGCCGGGCGTGCGGCTGGGAAGATCTGCCAGGTTTCCTAATGTGGCTGTGGGTGCTGAGTGCCATGTGCCTTGGCTCCCAACGTTTTCTTGATGCAGGCTGGAGGAGTGATTTACAGCTCTCTGCCAAGTCCTGACATAATTGAGTATGGCAACCAGAGAAGATTACCAGGTTGAGGACTAAGGCAAAGTTTCTTGTCTTTGTCACTTCCTGAGGAAACTTTGACAACCCTTCAGAGAGACTTTGGGAGGTGGCTTGCTAACTACCATCTAAAGTGATCTCCATCACTCCTTCCCTTTTGTTTATGTTTATAACATTTTTATGTTGTGAGTGTTCATCATAGGACCAAAGGAGTTAGGATTGGAAGAGACTTGGAGGTCATCCCTTGGCCCTAGAGCTCCTCTTATAACTTACCTGACATATATTTGTCTCGCCTGTTCCTAAAAAAAACTCACAATGAAGGTTTATCTTCTCCCCAGGGTTATGTCCCAGAGCTTAACTGCTCCTACTGTACAAAGTTTTTTCTCCAAACATAGTGCCTACGCCTTCCTTGCCTGAGACTTCGCCTCTTCACCCTCCTGTTTGTGTTTCCATTTTCTTGCTCATAAGAAGTCATTAGCTGGCGTGCATTCTGCTGGCATGTAGTCTGAAAATGCTGTCTGAAGTTGTTAAGCCTGCATTTGTAAAACGGAGTGACGTATCCTCTGTGGAGGAGGAGGTTTCCTCAGGAGTTTCACCACAGCTGGATCCCAATTCCTAGGTATGGGTAACAGTTTATTGCCTTAAAAGATATTGTGCGCCTCCATGTGCAGCGTCTGCATGTGTAGGCTGTGGAATTGAGCTCAGAATTGTTTGATGTTTAAAGTAAATGGGAATATTATAGTAGTTTTCTTAAGGAGGAAAATACCTCTGGTTTTCCTGTCTTCATGCCATGATAATGTAAATGTCTGGATTCTGTGGGATGGAGAACAAATTCCTGTAGCAGAGTGTATGCGTGTGTCAGACCTTTCAGTGCCAAGCTGAAGTACCGCTCTTCTTTGTGTAGCTATTACACCAAACATGTATGACTGAGAATCTTTTCATTTGTGTTGATGTTTATAGAAGACAACAATTGTATTTCTCTTTTGGCTCTTAATATGCTTGTCATTATTAATGCTGTTAGTGCCTAGGTGTCCCAACCCAAGTAGGAGCACCGCTGTTAAAACCAAAAATGCATCCCATGATGGGTTGTACCAGTTAAGGACCTTACTTCTCATAGGATGTGTGCAAGGGGATCTGCATGTTAAGGTGAGCATCCTGCTGAAGACAGTAACACTACCCAGGTGCAGTGCTGTAGCCTAAAACAGGACAAGAGGGACCAAAGTAGTGCAGATGACAAAGGTGGCTGTGAAAAGAAGAAAATTGTACCGATGAAGTAAAAGTATGCTTTCTAAAATTTTGTCCAAAGAATATCCTTCTAAGAGAACAGTGATTTCTGACAAGCGTTTTTTAATTATTATTATTTTTTATTTTGTTAATGGTTCATCATCATCTACTTGTTCATTCATGGTTTATTATGTAAACAAGCAGCTCTCTCGTGAGAGAAATTTTTGAATCTTGACTTTGCATGGTTGTCTGTCTTGAGGAGTCACAGGTGTGAAATGTGCATTGTTGCAGCCCTTCCATCAAAAGAGCCCTCATCTGTGTCGCTTTCCTAGCCGCTTATTTCTTTGCATTGTAGTGAAACATCAAATCAAGTGTGAAACTGGACAATGATTTTAAGTCCACGGGGAACTGAAAAGCAGACAGCCAGACACACGGTTAGCATGACTACGTATGCCTCATTTCCTTGGGAAATGGTATTCTCTGTATTCTTCCTCCGTGAAGAATGCTCTGAAGCTTGCACTTATGTGTGCATATTTCCATACTCCTTTGCCCTGCTTTGCTGTTCAAAAGAACAGTCAACCAGGATACTGAAGAAGGCAGGGACTGTGGTCATTTTGGTTTTGGGGGGAAAAATATTGCATAAAAACCCAGTTATGTAGCAAACAAGAAATGCCTTTTCTCTTGTGTCAGTAAGCAGAAACCTAATTTACTCTTTTCCTATTGATTTATAAAATGTTTAAATGGCTGAATCAGACTTTTTGCAATGTAGACATTAACTATGTAGGTAAACAATTTATTAAAATGTAACAGAATTCACATTGACTTTGGCCTTACTTCTTTCCTGATGTACCTACAAAACTTGCTTATTTACTCACGTATTCCAAAAGTTTTGGGTGGGATTGCTTAGAAAAGTGAGTAGACTGGGTTATGACCTGAATATCCGTCTAGGAAAAGATGATTGCGGAGGCCGCATTCTACTTTCATTTCCAGCAGTCCAACCAAGCTGGCTTTCTGAAGCAGCAGGAGGCAGGACTTGAAGCAGGTTTTACTTTCAGTAGCTGCAAAGCCTCTGTAGGGGAAGCTCGTTATTACTCATCAGCTGGGCAGGAAAAGAAATACCCCAGTGGTTGGTGCCAGCTGCTGGGAGGGTTGCACGGGATTGACTCCCCATCCACTGATAACCAGCTCTCGGCTCCCATCTGCTGCTTCTCACTCGCCTGGTGAATGAGACTTTGCTGTAGCTGTCATCCCAAAATCATGTGCAGGCTGTAGTTTTACTGTCTCTCAAATTGTATTTATTTCTTTTGGTTTATAGTGTTACCACTATAAAACTATGTTGGGTTTTTTCCCTAGGTTTCTCTACCCCCTTGCTTCAGTCTCTTTTTTTGATTTCTTAGATTTGGCTGAAAAATGGTGAAGCTTCTTGTTTTACAGTAATTCTGAGGAAAAAAAGTAAATTCTTTTGTTCTACGAAAATAAGGAAGTTGAATTGGTAATAAACTTTTTTCTTTTTTTTTTTTACACAGATTAATGCAGTTTTAGCCCTACTCAGGGAAGTAGTGCTGAGGCAGACTCTGAATCAACCAGAAACTCTGGATGTGAGGAACGTGTTGGGAAAAGAAAAACCCTCTCATTCTCATCAGGGGATTCCTTTCAGCTGGCTGAAGTCAAGCTGTATTCAAAGGCCATTTTTAATTTACATTTAAAGTATGTTTTCTGAGACTCTGGTTGATGGTACGAGTTGTTTCAAGGGTGATAATTTGCCTTATTGATAGGGTGTGTTGCAGCCTGAGTGCAGTTTAAGAAGAAGCAAAAGAGGCATTAGCTGAGCTGCTCATGAGCAAAGGCCTCCGAACCTGCAGGGCTTTTGCATATGATAATGTTTACAAATTACAGTGCCGGTAAATTTTTGCTAGAGTTGGGTTGTGTCTGAGCTGGGTATGTGGGTGCTATAGACTCTGCAAGCGTACAGGCCGGATAGACATACTATTTATAAAATTTCTTAAGCTAGCGCCTTGCTGAGGGAAGCCTTTACAGGGAGGCTGGAGCCACAGCTCTGCTCCTGTTGCTTTTAAACCGCCACTTTTTCTTTTGCCTCCTTTCTGCTCCTTCTTCCAAATGCCATTTGCCCTGCAGGGACTGTTGATGTGATGCTGTCTATGTCACGGTGTTGTCCCTTGTTCAAATGAGATTGGGGCTGGTGCCGTTTTCTTCCTTTCACACACCTTGGTTTTGTGGGATGGGTTGAAAGAGAACAGAGCTGGCTTTGGCAGGTTTGCTGAAGTTGATGCCACCTTCCCCATTGTTCAGGTGCTGCCTCAGAAAACTGTTGAGCGCAGGGCAGCTTGTATCTTCTCAGCTTCAGGGGCTCAGGTGCTCAGTTCCCAACCTCCCTTGATGGAGGGCTGCGGTTTGGAGTCGTAGGTTGACCCTCCTTGCTGTCATCTCCACCTCCACCTGGAGATCTGGGGCTTCCTCTGCTCATGTTTTCCTCTAGCTGCCTCTAGGGCCCAACACATGGGTACCCAGAGGTACCCGGAGTTACCCTCCAAATGGGTTGGGAAAGGTGATGGGGAAACTGGGAGGGTTCGTTTGCACTGGACATCAAAGGGAACAAATGTGTTTGCCCTGGCTAAATTAGGTATCAAGTCTCTTGGACGTTTCAGTCGTTCTCAGGGTTGGTCTTGTTCTTTTATGGAGCTTATCCTGGGAGCGCCAAAGAGCTTGTTTTAGTGCAGTAGTCGTTTGCTGTCTCCAGACCTGGCAGCACACGTCAGGTCAATAAGTATCTATTCACTCTTCTGCTCCTTGTTTTCCTCACCTGTGCCATGGATGCTGGCAGACAGGCTAATAACCAAGGGCTTCCTACTCTGGATGGTGACTTCAGTGGCTCCCCACCAGCCCTGCAGCCCTTTTGGTGAGCCAGACCCACAGCAGCCTCCTGGGCATGGCCGAAGTCCTTGGTTGTGGGTCGCTCTGGCATCCCTGGAGGCTTCTGCAGGGATGGTTTGTGAACATGAGTGGGAACAGCTTGTCCTTGGGCAGTCCAGCCAGTGTCCCTGCCTGCTGGGGAAGGAGGAAAAGGAGTGCTTGCCTCTTCCTGTCTCTCCTGGAGAGCCTTCAGTGCTCTGCTCCTTGTTGGAGCTTGTCATGCCCACCACTAACTCACGTTTGCAGCTGATGGGCAGCTCGTGGGACTATAACTCCGCAGCCCCTTGCCAGGTGCGTGAGAGCTGCCATGGGGACACGCACTTCTGAACTAAAGGAGAATAAAAGATGTTGTTATTCTCATGGAGTTGTGTTGTTTGGTTTTTTTTTTTCCACTCTACCTACCTCATACAGACCCCCGTAAGGGTTAAGGTGAATGGTAATTTCTTAAATTCCATCTCAACTTAGCTTGTAATACACCAGGAAAGGCAGACCTTTCAGTTTTCTTCTGAAACGTATTATGCACCCTTCCCGCAAAGGCTTGCATTTTTGAACACCACTGCAAGAAGGCAAATCCAAGCTTTAGAAAGCCGCCAGCGGAGGTGGATGGGAGGCCAGCTCGGAGCATAGCCTTGTGTAAGCAAATGCCAGTGGTTTGATTTACAGTCTCCAGCCTCACAGGGCCGCTCGTGAAAGCTGAACAACAGGCAGTGGAACAAATGTTTTTTATTTTTGCCTGGCTATTTTTAAACATAAACGCTAGTTAGTGCGTGGTTTTTATATTTCTTGGAGGGAGAGGGTAGAGCAGTTACGGTTTTGCACTTTTTGTTTTGGACAGAGTATGTTCTTATTTGGGCAACATGTGGAAGTACATGTGCACGAAATCCAGCTACTAAATACTTTGTGTCCCCGAGTTATTGTTTCCTACTTTGTCAGCAGAGTGACAGGATGCTGCAGACGTCATCGGGTGTCCCGGTTGGACCGGTCAGCCTCTGCCAGGCACAACTGCAGGGGACTAAAAAAACTGTAAGGGTAATATTTTAAAATGATTAAAATTTCTCTTGTGGAAATTCACCTGGGGTTAGGGACTCTCTGTGGCAGATTTTCCTTTGCTTTAAAGCCTGTCTACAGAACCAAAGTGAGTTAAAGAGGTTTCTAATGTGGGTTTAGTTTTGAAAAATTAATTTTTTTTGGCCCATTTAATTCTGCAGAAAAAAACCAACCTTAATAAGCGTTGATAGGGTGTAATGGTTCCTTAGCAAAGCTGTGCCTCTCACCCATGGGATGTGTCTGAAGCCATTTGCATGTCTTCCCATGCTCACTGGTGACCGGTGAGATACAGTGGATACTGGAGTAGCTTTAACCTTCTCTATCTTATGCTTGTAATCAATAGTTGGTATCTTGTCTCCATGGTTGCAGTTGTGTGTGTTCTCCAGACGTGCTTGTTTCTTGCTTGTGAGGCTGATGCTGGGAATTCAGAGACAGAGGAGGAATCCTTATGTTTGGTCAATATTTGCCTATGTAGAGAAACTCTAGTAGGGATCACTGGGCTTCCCAAAGACTGATGTGGAAAGCATCCCTGGGAGGACTGCCCTGAATGCTGTGTAGAGTCACACCAAGGCTCAGTTTGGCTCTTCAGACTTCAGCTCGTTTTTAATTACTTGATTTAAGGGTGAGAAAATACATTATTGCTGTGGTTAGTAGTTTATGAGTTAGAAGCATATTACAACTGAAAAATTTGAGATGTTTGCCCATGCACAGTCACAGTTTTAATCTCAAGCAACTTCTGCTGTCTGTGGAAGGAAATCTTGTGTTTGCTTAAGACAGTGTTTGTTAATTTAAAAAAACCGCCTCTGACTGACATACACCACTACCAGTGTGTAAGGCCATACTTCTTTGTGGCTGTATACATCTGGTGGTTGGTTAATTCCTGGAGGGATTTGGGAAATAAGAAAGAACAGATTCCCTTTATTGGATAGGAAGCTCGTTATCTCTCTTCTTTTTTTTTTTTCCCTCTTTTTTTTTTTCTTTAGTGTGATCAATATAAGTGGATCTATTTTAAAAGTCATAAAATCAACACTTGCAATATATATTTTTAAAGCTGATATGAACAGGAAGCTTCCAACCACATTTAGGCCAGAAGGCCTTCATGATGCGTAATCCATGCTGACTTCAACCTTTGCAATACTATGCAGACAATCTTACTTTTAAGATAATTCAGTTCATGAGTGTGCTACAAACAAGGTTTTCTCTTACATTATCCCTTAAGTCAGCTTTTTTCTTTTTTTGGATGATACCGCTCTTGTGGAAAATTCAGGGGAAGTTGGACCTTTTGTCCTAGTTTGATTGAATGTCAAAGAAGAAATTAAACATTATCCCCCCCATTTAATGTCTTCAACCGGTAAAGACTCAAGCAGCAGAGTGTAGTTTGTGTGAATAGCCTTCAGAGTCAATTATTTTGTCCTTTGATATTACCCCTCTCCCCATCCCCCCTGGATATTTTCTTTATTTTTTTCCAGCAGGATGTGCTTGAAAAGAATATAAATGCATGCGTAGATGTTTGACAGGTAGTTGGGGCACGTTTTATGTGAAGAAAATGGCAGTTGTATAAAACCAGATAACATAAATGCTGATTTGAGATTATGTTACTGAAGCCCTCATTTGAGTAGTGTCTTTGAGTACAGCCTTTGCTGAACGGGGTCGATTGAGTCCCAGGCTTAAAGCTCAGCGTATACTTTAATATACAGCTGAATGCAGTGCTATGGACAAAGATAAAAAGTTTATGTGAAGTAAGTATTTGAGATAACACAGATCTTGAGTGATTCCTGTCATTTAACATTAAAAGCAGGTAAAGTAGCTCAGTTTTACCTCTGCTTGGTTTTCAGCATCTGGTAGGCTCTTTGGAGATGGTGCTTTATTTGACCAGGTAATTAAGTTGATCCAGAGTTTTGTGGCCAGGTTTGCTTTCTCCTTTAGGCTGGTGGGGAGAAAAAGAGAGTGAATGAACCTTTGGCACCTGTAGAATAAGTCCACATTAAAAAAGTTTGTCTGAAGGAGAGTGGCAGCCCTACAGCCTAAAACGCTTGTCAGAAATAGTTTAAGTGATGACCAGTAGAAAAAGGGGTGTAAAAGTCAGTGTAGAGGAGATTTGGAGGATCAAAGTGATAGAGACTAACAGAGGAGGAAGTGGAGGACTGAAACTGAGAGAAAACATTAGAGGAGCGTTGTGGGGGCCCAGTGGGAGGGAACGGGGAACACAGGGGGAGCATGACCGAGGGAAAGAGAAGCTGAGAATAAGGGAACAGAAAACCACACAGCAAAACAGCAAAGGGAGTAATACAAAATAGTAAGGTGGGGTGAAAAAACGCCCATCACCTCTCCCTTGGTTTTAGCCTTTGGTTTCCTTTTTTTTTTTTCCCTTCTTTTAAAACTGTAACTTTGTCTTAGCTAGTATTATTCATTTCTGTTGCAAAACACTTGTGTCCAGCTGAACCTGCAGAACTGTTGTTTACATTGCATTAAATTAAGCTGCCTTTTGACCAGTCAAGAACACTCTGTTGCAGGTCTGGTAACTGAAAGGGAAGATCTGGTAGGATCTCGCAAGCCACTTCAGATGTTGTCCAAAATCCCCGTGCCTGTCATTCTGCCGTGCCTGGGGTCTGCAGGAGCTTTGGACTCAGTCCCACACAGTCCCAACACTCAGGCTGCTACACAGAAAGCATATTTAGCACCCAAACAGCCTTTTCGGAGAGGGACTCCTCAGTTCCCTCTGGGTGGCTCAGGTTCTTCCTGCTTTGGAGAGAATGATCAAACCTGCTTTTCTTTGAGCCCAGCTATTATCCCTTGAGGAGATGTCCTTAAATGTACTGAACCTTCAAAATGGCTCAGCATTGCCATTTGAAGTGCTCCCAACGTGCTTTCAATTGAGATATGTGAAGTCTGTATGCTTTTGACCGTTTCTGGATCCCTATTTCTGAGTAAAGATGGGAAAAATCGGACAGGTGAATCAAAACTTACTTCCGAGAGTCATTTGTAAGTTGGATACTTATTTCCTAGTTGGTTTTGTGGTGGAGAGAGGAAGGTGCCTTAAGAATAACAGCAACAAAACCTGCTCATTTAAAGGGCTTTTCCCTAAAAAGTTGAATTCCCTGGCACTAACTTTAGGAGCTGCTGAGTTTGATTCCTGCTGAAAGCAATGGGAGGTGAAAACGTGCAAGAAGTCAACTGCTTAAGGGCTATGTCCTTGCGCTGATAATGTCTTCCGTTTATGAGCCTGTTTGGTGGAGATAGCCTTATTCTCAGTAAGTTCACAGCAGCACACAGTAAATCCACAGATAAAAAACTCAGCCCTGGGTTGTTTTATACTGTGCTTGCTGTTATCTCTTCTGTTTACTTTCATGGGTGACAGAGGGGAAAGCACCAGGTGGGTCCTTAGATGACGCTGTTTAAAATAAGTGGTGATGTCTACTGTATTAGGGAGAACTTCAGATCCAGGCAATAGGTGAAATGAACACAAGATCGCTGTTAATCTAATTAAACGTGATAGTTTGGTGAAAAATTTTCAAACCCAGATTTATGTTTGCGCAAGCCTCTGATTGTCTGTTCCCAGTCCTGCACATCAATTCAGGAAATGAAACCCCCCAGTTTCAAGGATTTTAGACCTCTCCTTCATACCATTTAATGTCCACGTAGATAACATACATCTGCATGTTATCTACATTTAACTGTAGATAGCAAATAATGGCGAATTCCAGTAAATCTCCCCCTGATGCCCCGGGGGAGGGCACACGCTGTAGTGTGTCTAGGAGGGGATTGATGGCAGTTTCCAAAGGTTGGGTGCGGGCTGGCAAATTGTGAGGGCAGCCTAAGTGAAGAAGATGCCATTAGCAGCTGGCTGACCTTTAGGCTGCTGATAAAGGGAGACTGCCTCAGACCTTTGATGGTCATCAGAGACTGCTGGTTTTACGTGTTTGTTGTATCAGCTAAAAAGGAACTGATAAGCGGAGGGAGAGTTTTTGGCTGTCAAACCACTAACGAAATCCTTAGCTTCTGTCCCACCTGTGTGGCATTTCTTGAACTGCTCAAGGTTCCTGGTGTCTGGCTCCCTTTGGCCAGTGGAGAGGCAAGGAAAAGTTGTTTGCCTGTGGTTGTTGGTAGGCGACATACCCTGTACTAGGGCTCTTCTAATTCAGAGCAAAGATCTGGGGCTGTGAGGCTGGTTCCCATATGTTAGGGGAAAAGTCTTTATATAGCTGCCCCCTGAAACTCTACCTCCTTCCTCTCTGTCACCCGTTGCTGCAAGCGAGAAGGGATCAGGCTTTCTTTTTTCTCCAGGACTGAAGTTTTCAACTGGGCGTTTCGTTTGGCTCTTAATGTGATTTTTTCTTCCTCTCTGCTATGAAATGCAGTAATAAGTTGCAGGTGAGGTAGTTACAAGTTGGGAGGGGAAAATGTGAACATTGAATTGAGTTGCTTACTGAACTTGGATGGGCAAATTTGAAGGTAATTCAGCCCTTTTACAAATTTTCCAGGCAACCACTGGACAATTTTTATATTACTGAAATAGTAAACTGAACACCAAGAACCACTTCCTCAAGTGCTGTACCTAGTTAATGTGCATATAGTTGGTTGCATAAAAGCCACTGCCTTCATTTAATAAAAAAAAATTGCTTTCTTGGGATTTGTAGGCAATCTGTAATATAAAACTATAACGTTTGGATTGGGATTATCAAATCTAGACTGGGTGGAAGATTTTGAATATCTTCAATGTGGGGACAGGTATATAAAATCTTCCACACCCACCCCCCCCCATTTAGTAAGTGATACTAACAAGCCTGTATTTTGAAATTATGGCCTCTGATGATGGGGTTTGACAAGGGAAGAGACAGGGCGTTGGAGTATGAATAGAAACTTATGTCAAACAGCAATTCAGGTCAAAGATGATCTCCTCGTCATACCACTATTTTGAAAGTTTCAGCTGCCACAAATATATGTGTGGAAGGTTCACTTAGGAAAAGAATTTGCTTTGGGAAGAATAACACAGGATTGCTTATCCCATTTTTTGCTGCCAAATTGTACTGAAGAACATTTGTCAGGATGCTGTTGCCTAACGTGTTTACTGAACTGTGAAAGCCTCAGGTTATTTATGTATTTAGTCTGAAAATTGAATTTAGTTTCTCTGATCGTTGCATTGCACAATGATGATGAATGATATTTAACCAGATTGTAATGCTGGTGTGTGCGCATATGGCCTATAGAGATAACAGCCCCTGCAATCAATGCTCATTATGATTGACAATGTGAGGTACAGTGACTTGTAAATTACTTCCTTAGCGCTTATCCCTTACTTAATCTTTAAAGTTCAGGGCCAATTATCAGGATTCCTAAGCAGATAGTATTCAGATTTTTACTGTATTTTAAATAGGAATTTATCTGTGTTGTGTGAAAACTAGTGTCAAGTGGATTTTTGTGACTGCATGTGTGTTTTGAGATGGTGGGTAGGAAAAGGATGTCAGCGTGCAGCTGTTAAAAGATCTCCCAAGTTTGTCCAGAAAATAAAGTCTGACTGTTTAAGTTGCCAAAATCAGATATTGCTCTCAGTAAAATTGCATGGGCATTAAAGCAGGACTTGCAATTTTTCTTTGTTTTACTTCAGCTTTATTTAGCTCCTCCCTCTTGAGGTTTTACACTCTGGGGAGATCTGCTAAGTTTGCTCATGGTTCCTGCTTTGTTGGATGGGGGATGAGTGGTGACCACTACCTATCTGTGGCACCCCATGGTAAATTGGGCTCTTGTTTCTCCTCCTTACCTGAAAAGTGAAGTGATTCTTAAATATCTGTGGGGGTGCTCCGCTGGGAAATCAGCAAGCCAGTAATGGGAGAGGTCATTAAGGTGAACTGGGATGGTGGAAGTGAAAAGATGGGAGAGCATACCATGGAGTGTGAGATAATACGCTTTTTTGTCACTTACAGGGCATTTGTCAGGGTAGGTTTACTTGCTGATCTGCGATATGCCTTGGTCAAGAGGGTCCTATGGTTCAATGATCAGTAGAGAGCAAATAGTGGCATGATTCTTGTTGGGGTGATAGTGACTCTAAAGTCACACAGCTACAGTTCTCCTAAAAATGAACAGCAACAAAAAAGATCCTCTGAGGCGTACAACATTGTTGATACTTTGCAGGCTTGGGTGGTTTTTTTCTTTCGTGGTACATTAATTTATGTGTGGTTTCGGGCATCCCTTTGCAGCTGCCTTTGCTACTTTCACACCGCTCATTGTCACGCAGGGCTCCGAAGGCGGTAGCAGTAGTGGGACATGCCAGTGTTTCCAAGGGAGGGTGCTCAGGCATTCTTCTTTCCATCTCTTCTGTCCCACCTGCCAATTCTTGTACCTCCATCATGCAATCCTCTTTCCCTCCTTACCCAGGCTCTTGGTTCCCAACTTGCTTGAGCAATTTGGCCAGTGTTCCTTTCTCCTTTCCTCCCATCCCAGTATGGCCAAGTTGACCATTTCCTTCTCCCTTAGTGCCAGAAGTCACCAGGTGGTGCTATTTCCCAATTAAATGCCCGCCTTTGCATTGCAGCACAGCCCTTGGAGAAGCATTTTACAGTGTTGGGTTTTGTGATGGAGCTTTCTTTGGTGGGCAGCTGTGCCAGGTAGCGAGGAGTCTTGCTCCTCACCATACCTTCAGTCTTGAGTTGGTTTTTTTGAAGCGAAGTTGTTTTCTGTGACTTAAGCAGCCAGTGCCTCATTGATATTGAGGTCCTGAAAAGGCTGGATTGCTTCTACACAGCTTGTGACCCACACTGATGTACTTAAAAGCTGCTTTACCATAGCGTAAAGCATAAGCAAGTCTTGCTAAGGATATCTTCAGGCTTTCCACTGTTGGGTTCCCCCCATCCAGTGGGAGTGCTTTCTTGCTTGTTTATTGGCGTGTGCTGCTACTCCAAAGGAGATTTGTGTGGGGGTGTGACTGCTCCCTTGAAAAGTGCTCCTCTGGTTTCTCCTTTCTTCCTCTCATCTTTAACTAGTCAGCTACCACCTTATTTGCAGCTGCTTTTTATAGAGATCATGCTCTTACTTGAAACTGTAGAGGCTGTTCAAAACAAGGAGTTCAGCGCCTTAAGTGAATTGCCGATGCCCCCAAAAGCCACAATTTGAGATGAAGGAATGCAAATAAACACCAAGTTCCCATCTTCCTTTTCACCAAGCTAGGCACTTCTTCCTCCACAGCCATCCAGACCACACACTGTCAAGGGCATAAGAAATTGATTGATTGAGATTCTGCTCTTTGATTTCAATTTAAAATCCTCCATTTCTCTCTGCAGTTCGGCCGAGAGAGAACTTGTGTGGAGAGGGGAAGGAAACGTGTAGGAAAAGACACAGAGAATTAGCTGGAAATTTGGTGTTGGGAAGTGGTTTCCAAATAATATTAATAATGATTGAAGGCTGTTATCTGCTATCTACAGTCATGGTAGCGTGGCAGTGTGGTTAGCTTGCACTTTGTACAGTAAGATGCGGTGATTAAGCATATATATTTGAATTAGAATATGGGTTTGGGTGGGGTTTTTTTGACCGAAGGTGACGAGCTTTAAAAATTACTAAGTTGGGCATTCTGGAGCTTAGGTTGGCTGCAGTGTTAATTTGGTATTATTTTTTAATATGTTCTGTAGTGTTGCTGTTCTTGAGTCATGTTGCATAGAAAGGAACTGAGGTGGTTGGAGTACTGACCCACAGGCTATGTTTTCTACATCAGTTGCATTTCTCTTTTGCCTTAAGGTTTTATTTATTTATTTTTATGCTATTTGAGTTATTTTAAAGAATAGCTTTGAAGGAAGATTCTTTGTTCTCCTGTTCCCTCCGCAGCCCCCTGTCTCATAAATAAAGATTGCTTTATAATTCCCCTGCCAACTTTACGCACAAAAAAGAGTCGGCGGGTCACGGAAGAGCAGCGCGGTTTATAAGCACTGGGTGAGTAAATGTACAGCAGCCACCTGAGCCACTTTGTGATTTCTTGGGTAGTATATAGTTTAACTGGCTGCTAATCCTGCCACCCACTGCTAATGCAGTGTAAAACAAGGATTTGTTCCTTACTGCTGATTTAATGCCATGTCAGTCACTGGACTATGAACGAAGGAAAGATCTCTTTCTGACTGGGTCACCTTTCCAGCACCGTCTTGCCTTCTTTCAAGGTGATAATGTTCCTTCTCTCAAGTCCCCACATTTGGAGAGACCTTTTCTTTCTTGGGGAAGAGAGAGGAGGGAAAGTATGGCCAGTTTGCTCATCTTGAAGCATCTTCAGGCTGCATCTGCAACTCTCCATGCTTCTCACTCAGCATGAAGAGCTTGAGATCGGAGCCCTAGTTATGACAGCAGGATAATGCCAAATATCTTGGAAACACTCTAGGAGAAACTTTGTTTTCATATAATATTACATATACAAAGATACGAATGTCTCTCGGAAGGTGGATTTATTGTTAACATTAGCTACAGACGTTAGCTGTTCTTCAAGCTGTCTCATCTCCGGCCAGGCACATCGCTATGATAGGATGATAAAGTGTTTTTGGCCGTCTGTGCTTGCTTTTGTACTTTGTTTTGCTGAGGCCACAGTGTTGGTTGGGGTCTCTGGGCATATCTCTGACAGAAGTAGATAGGTGGAGAGATTGCAATGAATATTGAAGTTGAAGGATGGGGGAAGGCTGGAAATAATCTGTCTATAAGAGAGGAACGGATGTGGCAAAATATTAAAGGTGTGTTTGTAACTTGGGCATTAGGGGTTTTTGTCTCTGAAAGATTAGTGGGCTGGGATCTGGTGGACCTGTGGCAGTGAATATGGAGAAACTTATTACTCCAGAGAAGCCTGCAAAATGTCAGGACAAGTAGAACTGCATTCCCTGGCTCCAAGTATGGCAGGTATCAGAGCAGCTATGCATGCCCGACCTGAATTACACAGGAGGATGTGTGCAGGATGTGTGTGAAAGGAAACCACATGCTGAATAACGTATTTAAGAAGGGTGAAAAAAACCCTGTGCAACAGCAGCCAGAGATAGAGGTGAGAACGTGTGAGAGAAAGAACCCTGCAGACACCAAGGTCAGTGAAGAAGGAGGGGGAGGAGATGCTCCAGGCACTGGAGCAGAGATTCCCCCGCAGCCCACGGTGAAGACCATGGTGAGGCAGGCTGTCCCTTGCAGCCCATGCAGGTCCACGGTGGAGCAGATATCCACCTGCAGCCCATGGAGGACCCCACACTGGAGCAGGTGGGTGCCCAAAGGAGGCTGTGACCCCATGGGAAGCCCGCACTGGAGCAGGCTTCTGGCAGGACCTGTCACCTGTGGAGAGAGGATCCCATGCTGAAGCAGGTTGGCTGGTGGGACTAAGGAGGAAGGAGCGGCAGAGACAACATGTGATGAACTGACCGCAACCCCCGTTCCCCGTCCCCTTGCACTGCTTGGGGTGGGAGGAGGTAAGGAAATCAGGAGTGAAGTTGAGCCTGGGAAGAAGGATGGGGGTGGGGGGAAGGTGTTTTTAAGATTTGGTTTTATTTCTCATTATCCTACTCTGAATTTGATTGGTAATAAATTAAATTAATTCTCCTGAGTTGAGCCTGTTTTGCCCATGATGGCAATCTCTCCCTGTCCTTGTCTCAATCCACAAGCCTTTTGTTATATTCTCTCTCCCCCATCCAGTTGAGGAGGGGAGTGACAGAGCAGTTTGATGGCCTCCTGGTGTCCAGTCAGGGTTGACCCACCACAAGGGGCCAGACAGCGTTTAGCCCTGGCCAGCAGATATTTTTCTGTTTTAAAATGGCTATTAGGAACATACAGGTGGTACTGAAGGCGCATATAAATACCAAACAAATAAACTCAGCACTTGACTATCTCTTAAGGCTCTTAAATTGATCTTTGTCACTGTACCGTGTGAACACTTTGCAACTATCACTGATTTAAATCCCCATAATGCTGTTACAAGGTAAAATTGAGTAATTATTATTTTCGTTGAACAGCTAGTGAGCTGTGAACGATAGAGCCAAGAATTCCTGTGCCAAATGCAGTCCTTGCAGCACCAGGAGGAAGGACTGTATTCTGGTGTAACAGGACTGACCTGGTTGGGGGTAGAAAAACGTCTCTGAGAACAAGCAGTGCGCTTCCTACGTGCAGAGGGAATTAGAGTTAATCTAATTCTAATGCGCACCAGCGGAAAAAGCCTTATTTTGTAGTTAATTTGTGCTCCACAACACCAGCATTGGCCTGAAATTACACTAGCAATTAGAAATGGCATGTAGGGTGTTTCACTGCAGGAGAACTGACACAGACCACGCTATCTTTGTAGGAGTAATACAACTGACTTAAAAGATACCAGTATTACCATATATTGTGAGTTTAAAGAAGGGTATATGACAAATGGAAACGCAGATAGGGATGTTCTTGTAAGGCTTATGTGGACAGGTGACCAAAAGAATTGTGGTGGGTCCTCCTGAAGAAGTGGGATGCTGCAGAATAATTCTCTCCCTAAAAACATGATGGCTTCGAGATCCGTGTGTTTGTACTGAGATCTTTGGAAACTTGGTTCCAATTTTCAGTAGGAGCATTGCTTTTCATTTGGCAAGTACCGTTCACTAAGGAAAGTGCATGTGATAGCACATTGATGCTACTGGAGGCCAACGCTGGTTCCAAAATGTCAAAAATTTGCTCTGCAAATTGTGTGTCCCTCAGGACTTTGCAGAAACTCCTTGTAGATCACGGGTGGCGTAAGGCCATGTCTGATGTCCTGTGAAGTTCTTGTTGCAGAAGTACGTTACCAGGCTTGGTAAAGAAGAAAGTAAAACAATTACAGGTGGTGGTGATTGGGTAGGGAGGAAGAAACGCAACAGACCTCCCATTTGGTAGAGAGCCTGGCAGGGAGTTGAAAAATTGTGCTGCCGCTTTGGGAATCAGCCATGTCCTTGCGCCAGTTCTTGAGCTCTGGAAGGGGGATCCCAGCAAATCAGGAAAAGGATCTTCTCTGAGAATCACGTGGCTCACGGGGGCAGTTACCTATTTCTCATTATACAGGGCTGTAGCAAAAATAAGAATATACAAAAATTATTTGTGTCCTGAATGGGATGCGTGTTCTTCTGACTGCGGAAGCGAGGCTTTGGAGCCTCCGCCTTCACCCCTCTGGTCTCGCGTCAGGCAGCTTTGTGTTGGTGAAGCAGCTGAGAGCCAGCGGCTCAGTCTTAAGAGCTACTCTTGTATTTTCATCTGTGCGCTTATGCAGTGGTGGGATTTGCTCACTTGATACGTCTTGCAGATGGAAAAACTGAATACAGCGAGAAGCTATTTGCACTTCTTCCGAGACACAGCTCTGCACTGCATGGCTGCATTTTCCCTGGGACAAGCCTGACGCTTGGCAGATGCAGTTCAGTCCCAGGGGTGTCTCTGAACCCAGGTCTCCTGAAAGATACTTCTCCTTACAGTAGTGTTTTCAGACAAGTAAGTGATACCCAAATACAGGGAAGGACAAAGGATGTGTTTAAGGTTACCAAAAAGTTTATTGGGTAGGATAATTCTTGGATTAAGACACTGCCCTTGGGAACTGTGATCAGGAGTCTGTTGTGCATAACTTTTCCTTGTATGTTCATACAGTTGATAAAAATCCAAAGCCAGTTTCAGATGCTCTTCAAGGAGCCTGCCACAGCCTTCCAGAGCAGCTGTAACTGGATTAGTAAGACATGGAAAGTATTGCAGTGCTGCCTGCATCTGATTGTCTGAGTAATGACTAAAATGTAAATGGCAGGCATAGCGTACTAAAGCAGGCTGCAAATTGCAAAGCTTTATTTTGTTGTTCAGCTCTTTGCCTTTTTACCTCCATTGGAATTTCAAAGACAGCCGTAATCCTGTACTCAGCCTTACCACATCGTGTGCCTTTGGGTTAAGGACTGGCATCTCCGAAAGCATCTAAGATGCAGTTTGGATATCTCAGTGCTGCATGCCAGTCCTCGCCTGAGGAGTGACATTCCTCCTAGACACCAGGTTTGACCAGAGCTGAGCATACATTTCTGCAAAAGCCCAGCAATACTTTACGGCGCAGCCATAGCGATTTGTTTGATGATAGCTAATAAAATGCAAACCATCTAGCAGCGCTGCAGTGTGATTGCGCTGCTGTGAATTTTCAAATTCCATCAAAGTCCTGCTGAGGATAATGGGAATGGGCCAAGGGGATTCAACTGTAAATCAAAAACTAAAGCGTGGCCAATTCTGACAGTGGAAAGAACGGCTATTTTAATGTGCAGAAGCTGAACTGCCAAGTCAAAACCAGCTGCGCTTTACAGAGCTACTGGAATGAAAGGTCTCTCTGCATTTGCGTTTTTTTTTTTGTAAGACTCACTGATTATTTTTCTCCCCCTAAAGTTTAAATCACGTCTTTCTACCTCCGATTTGCCTGGCCAGTTGCAGAGATTTTGAGTGCCTTTTTCTGGTACTTAAAATATCAAGTGCATTGATGATAAAGGATAGTTTTCTCCTTTTTGGCAACTTCATACCAATTCAGATGTCTTCATCTGTGCATCTTAAATACTTCAACAATGAAAGTTCTGCACTGGGCAAGGCCAGGACCTCTCCTTCCTCCCTGCCGTTGCGCTGGCAGGTCTCAAATCAGTGTAACAAAGAGGAGAATTTAACTTGGGAAATCTTGAGCATAAACTGGCTCCTCTGTTATTTTTCAGTTAGTAATGCACCAGCCAAGAAGTTTGTCCAGTGGCATGAATATATGACGAGAAGCCAGGAATTGTTTCTTCTCTTAGTGATCAGGAGCAGCCAGCTTCCTCTCTGAGCAGATCTTCTTCCAGGAGAGTGGGACAGCTTTTTGACTGTACCCTTGTTCTGTATGTTTGATTGAGCCTTCCCCCTCTCCTTCTTTCTGTCTGAAAGATGACACAAGGCAGCATTATCTCACGGGAAGGTGCACAAGTCAACCCTGGCTGTGTCAGTGGCACTCTTTTTCCTCTTGATCAGGGATCCTTGGAGGAAAGGCTGAGCTGCCAAATGCTTGTGGTGCCTTTGCAGTTAGGGTGGTGGGCAGGTGGGCAATTTTTTGGGGAGCCCCAGCACAAATGGGCTCTGAGGGGCAGATACATACCCGCTGTGAGGTGCAGGGCTGTCCTTCCACATTTTGTGGAAGCCTCATGAGCTGTGGGGTCAGTTTCATAGTTATGGGAAAGGGTAAAGACTTGTAACTTCCAAATGTTTTTCATATTATTGTTGAAATAACATCTGCTTCAACTGCTTTTTGAGGAAGGTGGTACTAATACCCTCCAGGTTGCTGGGGCATGGTTGCTCTTCTGATATGTAAGATTAACGCATGCGAAACCTAGTCAGTTATAATGAGACCTCTGCCTATAGAAATGCTTTGGAGAGGCAGACATTTTTCATTTGTAATAATTTATACAAATTGAAATACCGTGGTTTGAGTCCTGGCTTTGTCTAAGCTGATGGGAAAGCTTCCATCCTTCTGAGGGAGCTGTGTGTTGGATCCCTTTTTATAGACATCAGTTCTCCGTTGCTTCTCAACGTAGATTTTTGTGGCACCCGTCTCCAGGGTATCTCAACCCTCTTAAAGCTGAAATGGGAAGTTAGTCATGAGATCTGTGGTGGTTACAAGCCAGATGTTAGGTTTTTTTTTTTTCTTTCCTTGCAAGTGGGAGGACAGAAGGCAGTTTCTTCAGTTATGTTCATTCTTAGTGTGCCATTTCCTCGTGTGAAGTGCTGTCTAGTATTCTTGTTTTATTTGTGTTTCCAAAATCTTAGAACCATAATCGGATTTTTTGCATGGTTTATCTAATTTTACATGTAGTAAAAAAGCCCTGTTTGTTAACACAGCACAGAAAGATTCTGCGTAGTCAAGAATAAAAAAAGCTCTTGCAGCAATGTGCATAATTATAGGGTTGTAGTCATCAGTCACGATACGTGTGGATTTTTTTGTGAATTCAACATTTCTTCCATTTCAGATGTAAAAAGAATTTACATTAAGAGTTTAGTTTGCTCAGCATAATAGGGCTTGACCCATCTGAATCTATTAAAAGCTATTATAATATCAAGGCTAAAGACTAACATCCTAATCAGGGATGTGTTTACAGGGTTGTATAGTGCCCTCCAATTTGGAAAAGTGCTTGGAGGACTGGGCCCTGTGCTTCTGCAAAGATATAAATGAGACATCCAGATTTAAATTCAAAAGCTCAATTTTTCTGCATTAGTTTTTTTTCTGCCAGGATAAATGCATCTAGAACAACAGACAGAAGAATATACCAACTGCCTATTTGTAATGGGAAAACGGTTTTCTTTTTTAATATATTGCTCATATAGAACTTCTGCTTTTTTTCTTTTTTTAAATCTTCCTCTATGCTGCTGCAAATCATCCAGAAGAAATCAGTAGCTCAGTTGTTGTTTGCCTGCAAATGAGTTGTCAGCATCCTGTAATTCTTCTGGCTTGAAATACAGTCTCATCTCCTTTACAGTGCTGTGAGCCGAGAAGAGCCAAGTGGGGTGGTTCTCTGTGAGCAGGAGTGTGGGTGGAGGCACTGTTTTTTGATGCATACTGCTCTCCGTTCTGGTGCTCTTAAAATCATAAATCTGTGGGTAAGGGATTTTGGATGAATAGACAACGTCTTTCCAGGGTTAAAGTCAAAATCAGGAATTAGTCATGCTTGCATTGGGTCCTTGTATTTGTCAGAAACATCTGATACAGCTTCATATTCCCATATCCATTTTGCTGACTAGTGGGAGATCCTGAAGTTGTAGCTACTCCTTCTGGTGAACTGACAGTGGTTCACTTTACTGTGGATTACATTCCTACTCCTTTCCTTCCTCCCCACCCCACCTCTTTTGCTTATCTCAGTACAATGCAATTTATAACTGGTATTTTGTAAGTGTGTTATGAGGCTTACGAAGAAGAAAGGAGAAGAGCAAGACATGCAGTTGATCCCATGAGTGACTCCTCAAGTGCCTCATGAACACCTTGATTCAGAATAATTATTTTATATTTATTCCTTTCTTGCAACTTCTTTTGTGGACTGGCCTGCTGTTGATTGTGATGAGTCAATTAGTACAGTGCTGAAACCCTTGGATTTCCCATGGATAAGGATTTTTCTGAAGAATTGCAGGATCTCTTTCTTGAAATGTGAGATAACTCCTGAAGACGTGTTCTCAGTTTCTGAAGCTTGTTCAATCCACTCAGCTCAATACCACTGTGACCTTTTACATAAGCCAAAATGCTAGTCCTTGGTGTATGTTTGATGTTCTATGTACACCAACATGGAGTAAAACTAAAAAGAAGAGATCAGAGGGTGTAAAAAGCTGGCAAAAAGCAGAACTTTTGAGAACTGAAAAAAATAAGTCATCTGCATTTCTGAATGTTATCCAGGCATGTGGCTTGACAAGTCTGTTATAATCCTTTGAAGAAAAAGGAGGAAAACAAGGATGGTCATCCCCATCAGATGTTAGAAAAATGGATGTATGCAGAGGAAGACCACATAGCGAAGGACCAAGCAGATGGTAGCAGGAGAGCTTTGGACAGCCTTAGCAGGGAGGTTTAATTCCAGTGCATTGCTGAGAAGTGAATGCCTTTTCCACTTCTTTGAAGCAACCATGCTTTCCTTGACTTCTGGGAGATCGACTTCAAAGGTAGTTCCCTGTTGTCAGTAAAAGATAAGGCCTGATTAGCAGTAAAAGATTTCTGCTATGTTTTCAAGTTGTATAATGTTTATGCACCATGATTTGCTTTGCTTTCAGGCAGGTGAGCATCTTGTTTGATGAGGGAGAGTACGGTCACATGGACTGAAAACTAAGTAGTTTTAAATCCCGTGATGGAATGATAATCACTGCCTTAAGTAGGAAGCTTTTTCTTTCTAACTTCCTTCCCCTCTGTGCTCTAATTATAGTCTGGTAGCCAGCCCTTTGTATCCTCCAGGCAACAAACCAGAAGCTGGGAGCACTTGTTTCAGCTGAACCCCTTGGTGCAATAAATAGCCTGGCTCCTGGAGAGCACCTGCCACTGGCTCCAACAGTCGTCATCCTAAAGACAGGTTCGTTTGTGGTCCAAGTCCATTGGATTCACTGGAGTTACACCAGGGGTAAATTTAGCCCTCTTGGTAGTCAGAGCAACCCCAGGAGCAAGGTCTAAGAATGCGTTTAAGCTTCTTGAGGCCTATTGGTGTGCTTGACTTATGCTTAAGTTTAGCCGCGCTTGTTACGAGAGTTGCGGGGGCAATAGAAACTTTCAGAGTTACTTCAACGTTAGCGTGAAATGTTACTAAGAGCGACAAACCTGAAAGTTGACTTGGTGTAGGACCCTCTAGGAAAATGAGCGAAGCTTTAATCCACGCTGGTGGGTGTCGTGTCCCTGCCAGAGACTGGGCTCCTCTTGCCCAGGAGCTGTAATTGCGGTTGCCCTTCCGAGTGACCTGTCAAGGGAGCTGAAGGAAGCAGGTGAAACTGAAGAATCATTGGGTCACGGGAATCAATGTTTACTTTCAAATACGGCGGCAGAAACTCTGTCCCTGCAAGAGGGAAGTGTAATTCCTCGCACCCAGTGGGTGGTAGTTCTGGTTTCTCCACAACGTTTAAAATCTGGAATAGTAATTAGATCCTCAATTTCAGCACAGAGGAACTTTTTTTCTTTTTTTTTTTTTTTTTAATGTGTTCTGCCATCCTGGTCTAGTAATTATGCAGAGATGTCAGCTGGAATCGATAATGAAGGCAAGATTTGGGAATAGCAACAGCATGTATTGCTGCTATTGATCAAAGGCAATGGGGCCAGTTTTCAACTCTGCTCCACTCTTTGATCTTTTTATTTCCTATTGATTGAACACAGTAGATAAACAACCGTCTGCATAGCATGAGCATTTATTATGGCTTTTAAGCTGACTAAGGACAGCCTTGAATTAAGTATGAGAGTTTAAATGATGGTTTTCTAATACATGCTGTCTATAAAGACTTCTCTTGCAGTGGCGATACAGTTTCATTTACACATGGTGGAAGGACATCTTAACTGCAGGCATTCTTTTTCTTTCATATTCAAAAAGAAGAGAAAATTCTGCAAAATTGAAAACAGGAAGGGCAAAGGCACTTTGTTATATGTGTAGTGCTCTCAACAAACTATATTCTCTTGTCTTGGCACTTTCTGAGGAGTTTATGTAAATTAGTCATGTCTTAAAGTGAGGATTACAAATGCAACTATCCAGTGCAATCTGGTAGTTCTGCAGTCACTTCCAGTGAAATTAATAGAAAACTTTACATTGACTTTTTAATGAGTTAGATCGGACTCTGGGCTGTCATTGTTAATGTCTTGGAAAGGTCAGGATCGATTTCCTGGCATCCTTTTTGTCTCTAAGGAGGCTCTTTGCAATGCTATGGGAGACATAGCGATATTGCTGTTCCTCTTCCTTCTTCATAATTCTCTGTATAATTTAAGTTCTTCTATCTACCATCCAAGGCTCTGCGGAATAACAGACAAACCAAAAAATGCTGCATTTTGGGGAAGTTGTTCCTATCTTAAATGCCTAAAATAGTATTTCTGCATAACATCGAGGCTTCCTTTACGCCTTCCACGTTATTCTGAATTTTATTCCAGTACTGTACTGCTGTTATTTTTCCTTACTGATT
>VXBO01011369.1:509160-530373 GCA_013400135.1 Rhinoptilus africanus | reverse complement strand
AAAAATATTATCCCTGCAAATGGAAGCAGCCTGCCACATTGCAGTGTAGAGAGCAAATTGTGTTGCATTTAAAGTAATGCTATTTCACCGCAGTTCAGTAGCAGGACCTGCAGAGGGATAGCTGCACACCTCTGGGGATCCTAACCTTTTGGATTCCTGCCTTTACAAAATCACCTCAAGCCTCTGCGAAGTTTTCACCAAGCAGGGCTTGTTAGTCTTGCTGTGAAAAGGTTAGTTCCACTGAGTTAGTGCTGTCCACGTAGTAAAAGATTGGTGTTAATAATCTGTTTTGGAAGTGCGCTTGGGCTGCCCTTGCGACAGCCCTGAACCAAACAGTTTCTCTGGCTTTGCTGGGTAATGCACCATGCATTTGAAAGCACAGGGTTTTCTTGTACAAGTAAATGGCTATGCTCAAAGTACTGCAGCCCTTGCAACAGGGATATAAAATCCACTCAAAAAACCACAAGGCATGGAGAGAAGGAACTGTTGTGGAGAGGACCAGGGAGCTTCATTCGCAATGCTGGCATTTGGAAAGGATAATCCATGTGCTTGCTTTTCTTTTGAAATGTTCAGCCTGCCCCACTTGACACTTAAGAGGATTTGATGTCACAAATTAATATATGACTGTTTTGTCAGGTGAAGTAGGGATATCTAGGGTCTCCTGAACTCATTTGTCGTGCTTTCCTTTATTTTCAGGATACTGGGGTTGGGAAATCGAGCATCGTTTGTCGCTTTGTCCAGGACCACTTTGATCACAATATTAGTCCTACTATTGGGTAAGTACCACGTATAATATCTTTTTTTCTTCTAAGTTTTTTTTTTAACTCGCTGCCCTCTGCTGAGCTCCTTTTTTTTCCCTTACATGTAAGGCTCTAAATACTGTATACATATTTTTTTTTTTTTTTTCCTCCAGCTTATCAATCTCCCTCAACTCTTTATTTTTCTTTAATGGCTTTTAGATCATGTTACCTGTTTAGAGAATCTGGGGCTGCCTCAAACCAGATCTACTCTGCTCTCCCTGTTCTGGGAATACGGAGGGGCCCTAAACTTACTGTATTGCAGCATACTCCATTATGGAGAGGCTGACAGAGCTCTACCATTCTGCTCCTGTGAACGGTGTCTCTTGAAATAGCCTCTTTTCTGGGGCTCTCCAGAACCATGCTGTGTTGACTTGTGTTGTGCATGGCCATGACCTCCAACTCCTCTGTTTTGTTTTTCTCCACCCATCTTACACCAAGAGATTCTTAGATGTCTTACTCAGCTGGTGTCGTTTTCTTTTTGTCTTGTCGAGAGCTTCCCACTGTAGATTGTGTTTTGGTCATAAGCCCTTAGGGTTAAAATCACTTTAGTTCCATTAGTCAATGAGGTATCAGATCTGACCCTTGGAGGTTAAGGAACTGAAACCCCACAACCCAAGAGGCTGTGATCTGCACAAGGACCGGGGCACCCATAGCTGAGTAATGGCAGGACAACCGCAGGGAGCCCTTAACGTACCTATGTTGTGTGTCCTGCCAGGCTGGGCTGGAACACGGACAGTGTCTGTTCCCAGGTGTGGACATGCTTTCATCTAGGTTTAGGACGTGTTACATTATCCTGTCTTTCTCAAAATAGGGCAATGCAATTTAAACTAAGTATAATTAATTCATACTTGTTCTTCTTCAAAAACTGCCATGCTTCCGTGTGTCAGACCATCAGAAGAAGCCTATTAGTCCTGTAGTTGATTTTAATTCCAAAATTTTTTCTTTTAATATCTTAGGGAAAAATTGCTGGGTCCAACATTACCTGGAAACTTTTGAAAATTCTTGGTCTCGTATGGGAAAGGAAGCTAATACATAATGTTCACTTGGGTTGGAAGGGCTGATCTGGCTTGTGTGCTAGAGCTGTTTTAAACCGTCTGTGAAGGATTGGTATTGATTGCTGTGTCTTATTCAGAGAGCTAGATGATATCTTCCACAGCTCTGCCTTTTGATGCATGAAGGAGTCTCAGCTGGAAGTTGCACATTGAAGTTCCAGGACAATTTTGGACTCCTGAATGTAATGAATAGAGAAAAATGGACAGAGAGAAAGGAAGCATGTCATGAATAACATTACTTGACTGAAGGACACTTATTTGCAGTGAAGGAATTGATGGGAACTTGAGTGGTTTTTTACTTCTAATCATCAGCAGCCTTTTTCCGTAAGTAGTTGTTGTTGCTAAGTAAGTGTCTTCTGCTCAAATGGAAAAAAAAATCCTTTAATTTTCATAATTATGATAACAAAGGGAAAATATTTTTCTATTTGAGGATTAAAATGTGAAGGCTAGCTTGCATGCAGGTGATACTACTTGTCTATATAGATAAGGTTTTTTTTCCTTCCAAATTAATCAAATGTTTTAAATGTACAATCCTTGCAACCAACAGTAGCTGCTGTGGCTCTGAAGTTCCTGTTTTGAAGCTGTAAAATGTTGCTTAATGCTTTTGAGAAGGAGAGTGACAACTGAAAGCACACACCCTGAAAACAACCAAAGAAAATGTTGTGCTTTTTTTGCCTTACTTAATATTTTTATAAGCAATGCTGCATTGGTAAATTTGAGCAATTTGCAGATGGCCGTAGAGAAGAACTCTAGTATATCATTCTTGGGAAAAGTTTTGATCAGTTATATGTCATTTGTCATTTGGTGTTTTTGTAATGACAGTGCGTTGTATCAAATGCATCTTTATGAAGCAGGAAAAAAATTACCACAACAGAAATTGTTCAGTAGTGTCCAGAAAGGATAAGGGGGAAAAAAAAATCTACCAGAATTTGTCAGTGTCTCCTAGCCAGCTTTCAATTGACATGCTGTAATATAGAAAAAAGCTATAAGTTTGTAACCCTCGTTCCTAAAAGAAGAAAAATCACACTGTGAAAACATAGGCAAAACACATTTCCTACAAAAAATACAAGAAGCCATGAAGGTTTCTTCAGCTGAGTTCAGAAGAGGAAGAACTTTCTTCCACTTGTTCACCATGTGCATTCTAGCAGGTGACTTTTCTGTTCCCTGGTGATTCAGTCTCCTAGGTTCAACTGAAAAGTTGCGTATTTGTTTCCTGGTATGATGCTGGCTGATGCCTTTTTCTCAGGTCCATATCACTGAGAAGATGGAGCTGGCTAGCAGCAGAAGCTATGTGTGAGCAGCTGGAGCATCTGTGTTCCTGGGCCCATGCACAAATGCTCTCTAAACCTCAGAGGCTTTTCCCTTCTTTTAAAATACTTATATAGGTATCATATATTTTATCTGAGAAAAGGGAGACTTTAACTTCTGGCAGCATTTTATCAAGGTTTTGGAGTTTCCCTGTATGCAGTCCAACACAGCAGAACTGGCTAAGGTCTATAGGTTGCATATTCAAAGCCTTTGTCCTGTTACTAATTTCTGCTGCTTCCTTCTTTTCAGAGCATCATTCATGACTAAAACTGTACCTTGTGGGAATGAGCTTCATAAGTTTCTGATCTGGGACACAGCTGGTCAGGAACGGGTGAGTATTACTTTGCAGTATGTCTCTGTTATCCCAGTCTCTCTTAACATGTTGGCATACCTGTTCTAAACCTTTTGTCTTCAGAAGACTTTGTGAGTATAAACCTACTGAATCTTGGCAAGACTCGGTGAAGCAGGTGGTCAGCAGTCACCAAGTGTGTAGGTTCCCATTTCACAGGCAGGGAAAACACAGAGGCAGGCTGACCATACCACTTACAACTAAAGCAGCGCCCAAGTGGGCTCCAGCTCCGCTCTGATTTCATCAGGTTTATGTGTGGCAGCTCTCATTGGCGTTGGAAAGCACCTGACTTCCAGCTCATGGGCTGGTGGGTAGCATGAACGTAGGTGGTAACTCCAGGATTGTCCTCAGCTGGGACACAGAAAATGGGCATGGGTTGTGTCTGGGGTTATTATTTTGGAAATTAGCATTGGCATCCTGAACCGCTTAGAGCTTTTGCCTTGATTTTTCAAGTTTGTGAAGTGAGTTGAGCAAATTAAGTACCTTTTCCTTTGGCTTATCAAAAAATCCACAGTGGAGTTTGTGGGCCTTAGTTCATATTGACTGTATGTAACCCTGGCTGGTCGTTTGTTTCTTTAAGTACCTTCAATGGCAGTAGTGTGCAGTAACAGGCTGTAGAACTGTAGAGTTCTCATAACGTGTGCCCACATTTATCTGCAGAAGTTTGAAAGAAATGGAAAAACCCACAGACGTTTTAAAATATCTTCAGACTTTCTTGTGCAATTGCACCGTTGCTGTTAATAGGTAAATGTAGCTGTGTGCATGTTAGGTTGGGGTAAAATGGGTTGCTTCTACAGGCTGTGATGTCAGTCCTGATGCATCCCACTGTATTCTCCATACTTTGTATGTGAATTGCAGACAATGAAGATTTTTGCTGTTAAGTGCAGGAAATGCTTGTGCTTTTATTTGCAATGCGCAGCATAATGTAAAGTGGCCCTGATGAAATCTTCTGACTCATAGCAATTCGGTATGTTATTTATGATGGGAAAACGGATCTTGAAAAACATATTTGAAGCATAGCATAATTCCTTCCCTTGACTATTCTTTGTTCCATTTCTGCATGATCTGGAGCTGATAACTGACTAATTCTTGCGAGAGATAGCAAAGGTTCAGTTTTCTTTCCCATGGTTTGAGTTTCCTTGCTTATTCCCTCTCTCTTTCCTCCAATGCCACACTCTACGTTTTTTTTTTTTTTTCCCCTTTTAGCTCTTTAGCACACAAAAGTCACTTCTTGACATTTAGGTATGTCTTAATCTATTTTCCCAGAGTCTTAAGACTCTCAAAGCTTTTTTTAAAAGGTGATTATTAATAAAGTCGTATTTACTGAACAAAATGATGCCTCATTTGAGGCAGGAAATCTGTGACTGAGCTCTGACTCATGGACGCAAAATCCATCCTTCCTATCTAGTCCCTTATGTTTCCTCTCAATTTTTTTTTTTTAAAGATCATCATTTTTCAAACATCTGCTTTGGGTTTTTTTTTGTGTGTCCAACAGTCATGAGCAGTGACCACCCCAGATCTTGTAAATTGCTCAGAATCTGTTAAAGTTATGTTACAGGCTTCCATGTGTAAACGTGAATTATAACCTCTTTAGGCCAGGACCATCTTTTTCTTCTGTGTTTGCGCAAGGTATTCCCAGTCCTTCGCTAGGACTCTTCTCCACTTCTTAAGAAACTGGAGTGATACAGTAAGCAAAGTTGATGGGTGTTGAGTGCTAGGTACCAAGGCAGACAAGTTTCCCAAGGGGAGGTCCAGGCTGTTCCAGGTCCTTCTCTGTCCTACAGGTAGACGTGGTGCTTCTCAATAGCTTATTTACTTTAATTTGTATCTAGGATTTCGGTTACTTTGTCTTGCGTTGCTCCTTTAGATCTGCTATTCAAGAACAAATGTCTCCCCCTGTTATTTTCTTTCTTGTTATCCTCTGAACAGCGGTGATGACCCAAAGCTTCCAGTCTACCCCAACCTCTGAGCCTATTTTTCATAGTGTATTAATAAATGTGTTTTGAATGGTGTTTCTGCTTCAAGAGCTGTTGTCTTTCTCTCCTTCTCTGTGATTTTGTTGAAGCTTTATGTTCTGCTGCTAAAGTCTGGAAGCTTTGTCAATGCCCCTGTTGTCTTTACTGCTGAAGGCAGTGTTTAGCACTTCCTGCTCTTTCAACATTGCCTTCCTTTGGCCTCGTTCTCCTAAACGCAAGGCCAAGCACAGGACTCAACATGTGCTTATTCTGGAGTCGGGGGTGCTCTGTGCTTCCCCAGCTGTGCCAGCTGTGCTGATGTGGAGCCTTCTCAGCAGAAGAGCCCTGGGTGAGATTTAACTGAATCCTTACTTACACCTCCGAAGTTAAACTCAAACCTTAACCATGGTAGAGCAGGAAAGTGGAAGCAACAGCAGCAGCACTTCACCGCTCCTTGTTCATGAGTTTCTTATTTTTCATGAGTTTTCTCCTCCTCCTTCATGAGTTTCTCTGAGCAACAAATTGGGAAACCAGCAGCTTGGAGAGCGTAGAGAAACCACTCTTAAATATCTTAGTCACAAGCCTTGATTTAAGCAATGCTCTGTGAGAACAAGCATGCCTCCTGGCCACCTTTGGTCAGCTGGGAGAAACTGGAAATTCATGTGGCTGCTTCTGAGAAGGTATCCTGGGTGCCCAGAGAAGCCAGCTGGAAGGGCTCAGCACCCCCTTGAGGCCTTAAATCAACTTTCAGATAGCCACTTGTAACATTTCAAGCCTTCGGAAATGCTGGTCATGGTTGGGTTTAAATGCTTGTAGGACACCCGAGTTTGTTGAAGAACCTTACTATACAGGGCAGCCAGTCGGCAGTTGGTCATGGAGAACTGATAACTTCTGATTTATATGGATAATAGATGTAAGATTTTGTTTCTTTTGTGTCAGGAAACTTGGAATTGTAGGCAGAGAAGGAACCAGAATTGCCATTTTGTGGGAAATAGTAAGCAAATGCGACTTCTGCAGAATGACAATAAAGCAGCAAAAAATGGAGATCAAAAGTGTTTCTATCACAGCCTTGGTGGGAAGCTCAGCGTGCTTCCTGGAGGAGACCCTAGAGAGGGGTATGTGGCTCTCCGGCAGCTCTTGCTGTGAAAAATTCCCATTGTACTTGATTGCAAAAGGAGAGAGCTTCTTAATCCTTTTATCTTGTTTTTTCTTTTCCCTTTTTTAGGTAGGGAGAACCTTAAACTGGCAGCACAATTAACAAAATCCCCGTACTTTTCTGTGACTAAGACTGGTCTCTGCAGACCCAGTTGCTTTGTGCTGGTGTGCTGTAAGACAAACTCACTCTATTCTGTTTCTCAGAGTCACTTTCCCTCCACTTCACTCTTTTCCAAAAGTCACTTTTTCCCCATCTCACTTTTTCCCTATCAGCTTTACGTTGTTGCCATGGTCTTCAGGACTTAAATGCACGACAATTATGTTACTGTTAGCAAAGATTCCCTCCCCTAAGAGGAGTCTCTTCACAAGTTAGTTAATGATGTTTTTATTAGCATATATTTTGGTTCATGGTGCCCTAAGTGGCTTCTAATTACAATGCTTTGTCTGAATACCTTGGGTTGCTGCCAGCTTTCCATTTTGCCAGCTGAGGAATATTGTAGCAAATAGTTAGGGAGCCTGAGGGCCGTGTTTCTAGGGCAGGAAAATTTATCTCTGTCCTTTTAAAATTTACTGTTTTGAACTCTGGGATTTTTAATTTTGTTTAGTAGAAGGAGCCTCAATTACTTGAGCCCAATTTAAACATTGAAAGGAATTACTTTGAGTTGTGGGATTTTTTTTTTGTTGGGTTGTTGGTTTTTGGTTGGTTTTTTTTTTTTTTTTAAACCGCTCCATTTCCAGGAAAAGGCTGACTGATGAGATATCTACAGCACTTTATAGCCCCCTCTTTTCCAAGTGACAGTAGTTGTCCTGGTGATTCAGAGACAGTGTGACAAGGTAGGAGGTGAAAACGCTCCTTGCGAGGAGGACTTGTCCTTGCCACAGTCTTGACTGGGATGTTCCCCCTAAGCTGAGCAACCAAATCACTGAGCTTATAGATGCTTCCTCCAAAACCAGGCTATCCTAAGAGGAGTTAACACCAACCATCAATGACTTGAATTACATCTGCAGTCAAGATGTGGCCTCAATTTTTGCTCTACAGTTTGATGTAGGTGACTCTGATGGTAGCCCACTCTCCGTCAGTGTGGAGCTGGTTGCGTGTATGTGGTGTCAGGACCTCCCTGCAGCGAGCTACTGCGTGCGTGCTGCTAAGGTCCGCAGGGGATTTGGTAGTGTGTGTGTTTGTGAAGGAACAAGTGGCATTAGAGCTAGTAAGGGAATATGTTATTTTTACTATTTTCAGAGCGAGCATAAAGTGTGGTAAATCATTTTAGAGATGCATGTGGATATGGGTTCTTTTTTGAAGCTTAAACAAACTCGTAGCATGTGTAGCTTGACATGACAGCGAGCCGCTCTTCAGGCGTAGTGTCTTTTGCATCCTTTGTTTAATCACTGTAAACTTCCAAAGGGCTAAGCGTGGGTCACTTCTGTGATGTTGCAAAAGTTTGTTTCCTGCTTTTTTAAAATATTCAAAAGATTATCCTAAAGTGTTGGAATTTTTCTGTCTTCACTTTAAGAATTCTTACATATTTGAGAAAAATGCTCATTCTTCTATATAAATCTTCTTCAATTTAACTAGCAAAAAATACCCGTAGGTCATACAGACATATCTTCCCTGATTTATTCAGCTTGCAAATCCTGTGAACTGCAATCTCAGCCTTCAATCATGTAGGGAAAACCACTCAAGGTTATAAAATGCTAAATGGTATCTGATAGTGGCTTTCATGCGTAACATTCTTCCATTCGCTCTTTGCCAGCTGAGAATGTCAGGAATTACGTATCCCTCCCTTTGCTGCTTCTTCTGCTTATGTGTCAGGATCATCTGTTTGATGCTTCTGGTTTATGCCTTTGCTTCTCTCCACACCCTGATTTTCTGTTTGTTGGCAACCGCTGCCTCGAAGGCGACAGGAAGAGGGCATGTAAATGCCCAGACTTGGGCAAGTAGAGGCTCCCAAGCTGTGGAATAGGTGCCGTTCATGGTGCACAGACCGCTTCAATGAGCCCATGCAACACAGACACACGATGGTGGCAACCTCTGGCTCTTCCCCCACGGGTGCACCTGATCCATGGAAGCAGTTAAGGCAGCTCTCCTGAACAGGCTGGTAGTAACGTGTTTCTGGCACTGGTCTACCACGCTCTTCCCCACAAGAAGCTCTGAGGTTTGGGTTGTAGGAAGAGAGGCCAAAGCATGAGGAGGAATGTGCGTCAGGTGGGTTTGGGGACAGGACTGAAGGGATTTGTGGGGGTGACATGGCAGGAAGAGACAAGGACAGGAGAAACAGGACGCTCAAAGTCACCTGCAGAGGGGCTGGGAACGGTCTGCGGAGTGAGGTGACCAAGGTGCGTGAAGGTCCTAGTCTAGAAAGGTGAATGTGTGTCGTAGAAAGGGGAAGGAGGTTGCAGAGCCGTGTCGCCGCCCACACATGTAAGCGGGTAGCAGAGGGCCAGATAAAGGAAGGGTAAGGATCTCTGACCTCAAGAGGAGCCAAGTGGTGTGGTCTTGGCCACTCAGAAGCAATGTATGTAGTCAGAGAGCAGCTTCTCAAAAATGAGAGTGAAATCTAGTCAAATGATGACAACTGTCAGGAAGCAAATCTTGTGCTGCTGTGCACCTGCAGGTGCTTGAAAAGGCACCATGTGGAAAAATCTTAGCTGAATTCAGCCCTTGACATGAGAAGGTGCGTAACACTCACTGAGCACTGGGCTGATTCTGCTTACTCGCTGCATCCTCCCCATTCCCAGTCACCTGTAAGGCAGAATTATCATCCTTTTGCAAGGAAGTGATATTCTTTACAGCCTAGGATGGTAAAAGCAACCCAACAAAGGGGTTTGGGGGTTTTTTTGTTGTTTTTTTTTTTTTTCCTCTTAGCTGTGGAGTTTGGAAGAGACAGCCCTGCTGTGGCAGTTAGCCAGCGCTGGGGTGTAGCACTACAGGATGGTGCAAAGAGCTGCAGACAGGAATTAGTGTTCCCTGGTGTGCCTGGCAGATTGAGTGAATCCAGGCTGTCTTCAGCAGCATTTGTCAGCCAGCCTCCGTTTAAATAGGCGGGAATGGTAGGTTTTTATTTCTGTATTTATTTGGCCTCTGTTTTGCTTTTAAACCAGCATTACATAGTTAAGAAACTTTGGCTACCACAGCCTGTGTGTGATTTACGTTGTATTCCCTTGAATTTGTGTGGTTTTTTTTCTTCTAAGTATTGCACTTTGGCTACTCTGTGGGTTTTTCCTTCTTCCCCATTCTGTACTGTTAGTACAGAGGAAATGTGAAATGCATTACCTACGACCAAATACATCCCTCCATGATGCATGGGAACAGAATGCAAAATGTTAGAGAGCTTTCAAATTGGTGGTAAATTCCTTAATGGCTGGTTGGTTCCATTTTCCTGCCCTTTGCAAGGGCAAAGCTTCTGTCAACTTCAGTGAGATGGCCAGATCAGGGGTTGCAGAGTCCCGAAATACTCCTGGGAATCAAAGAGAGCAACTCTGGTGATGCTGAACTCACATTTGTACCAGTGACAACTGTATTTGTCCTCTGCGCTGCCAGGCTGTACAGCTGCACAGTTGGGCAGTTCCTAGTCAGATCCCAAGAGAAAAAGGGGACCCGCTTTCAGAGGAAATTTCATAAGGCACGTGTGGTCTCGCTTCTTCCTTAGTGGCAGAGATGATGAACCGCAAGCGCAAAGTGGACGCGTTGGTAGAGGAGCACGAGTACAGAGGCGCTCTGAACCCAGTTAGCATTGCACCAGTACTACATGTATAGGTATATAGCGTGCTGTGTGGCGTGCTCTGAGGAAGAGAGTCTTAAAAGTCTGTATGAAGCTACACAAGTCATTGATTTTGTTATTTGGTGTATCTCCAGTAAAATAAGTTTCTTATTTATATTTTGAATGTCCCTTTGGCCTGGCTGTAGCTGTTGAATTGGAAAATGTGCCCCTACAACTATTGCATTGCGTGGGTTAGCGACCTCAGCCTCACAGGTTGCTGTCAACCCCTACAAAAGCAGAACAGGTTAATGAGCGGTGGAAGTGGGTCAGTATCTGCAAATAGGCAAACTTCTTGTGGCTGCTGGGTGAGAGGCACAGGACTTCTAAATTTCCACAGTAGGTGAGCTGCTAACGATGGTTCACTCGTTACAGAAAGATGGGAGTTATTTCCAGTGCCTAGAAGGACATGGTGGAAAATGCTAGGGTGAAAGAAGGAAATGGTGGGGATGAAAATCAGTAGTATAAGTAGCAGGTCCCTGCACCTTTTGACTCCCAACAAAAATGTGTGCTGCAAAGCTGTATGTGATTGGGTTTTTTTTGGAAACAGAGAAGCAGAGCTGCCCGTGGATATATTTACTGTTTAAAGGATGATCATGTGTGTATGATGCAGCCATGAAAAATGTGTTACATGTTAGGGGAAGCACAGTTAAGGCTGATTTATGTCTGGAGTGCTGCATACAAACCTGGTCACCAGCAGTCAGGAAAGATGAACTGAAGCAGCACCGGGCACAGAGAAAGGCGATTAGACCCTGCTTTCTCCCTGTTACCTGATCTTCAGACTGGAAGAGCCTGGTTATCACACTGGCAAAGTTAAACTGGAAGACTGCTCTATGTTCTTATTTCAGCTAAAGGCAAGCATCGATGCTTGAATTCAAGAACTCAAGGTGCAAGTAAATTACAAGTAATTTAGTAATGAGGCATTCAGAATTTTATTAATTGTCAAAATAGTATGATCCCCGTAGAAGTACCATGGGGAAAAAAAAATTAACTTCAGGCTAGACCTTGATCAGCTTTTGCAATGGGTTAGTAGTGTGGTTAATTGTGATGGTTGGAGCTGATGGACAACTGTTTTGGGTTTGTGTTTCCCTGTTCTCCCGAGGTGATGTGAGCTGCGGCTGGCCGCGGGTAGCGTTGACATCTGCCAGAGCACTGCTGTCCACTGCGAACTATGGCAGGGCTGACTCCCAGCAAGCTGGGGTTGTGACTTGGGGGTCCGTGTGGCAGAGTTGGAGGTGGCTGCCCCAAGCATTTTAGGTGTCCCTTCTCAAGAAGCAGAGCTGTTCTCATGCCAGATCACAGACTGGTTTGGGTTGGAAGGGACCTTGAAGATCATCTAGTTCCAACCCCCCTGCCCTGGGCAGGGACAACTCCTACTAGACCAGGCTGCTCAAAGCCCCATCCAGCCTGGCCTTGAACACTTCCAGGGATGGGGCATCCACAGCTTCCCTGGGCAACCTGTTCCGGTGCCTCACCCCCCTCACAGTAAAGAATTTCTTCCTGGTATCGAATCAAAATCTCTACTCTTTCAGTTTTAAACCGTTACCCCTCATCCTATCAAATCAGATCTCGAACTGCCCCTGTTTCTCCCAATTTTCTTGGGAATTACTGGGTACAGAATCACTGAGCTATAAAATCGAGGTTATAGACTTTGTAATTTATAATGCAGAAGGTAGTCCTGTGAGATTTAATTTTGTGATCTGTTTTTTTGTGTGTCATTTGTTTTGGGTGTCTGTCCCACGTTTGTCCTTGGCAGGTGAAAAATGCACACATTAGTATTTGGTATCCTTTTAATTAATTTTGCTTGACTCTCTTTTTCTAGGTAATTAGGCCAGAAAAAGGTTCAAGAGGAATTTGCTTCTGGGCACTGATTTAAAGTGGTGGTGGGGGAAGCATCAAATAAACATAATTATTTGCATAATATTTTTACTAGTATGTCTGTGTTGTTGGAAAATGCATGCTCATAAAAGACATTAATTCAGAGATCATTGGATCATGAAACTTACTCAGAGTTACAATTTTTCAACGTCTCTTGATTTGTTCAGTGTTGCAAAGAGTCTTTTCCTGTTTTCTTGGGGACAACAGCGATTTCTTATGACTGGGACATAGTGTATCATCATGTTTGTGTATTAGACTGTACAAAAGAATGACAAAGGGGATTTAATTTTGCTTTTATTTGATATTCTGTACTGTGATAACTGATAATAGCTGTAACTAGTGTACTTTCCATTGTTATTAAACACTTTCAAAGTACTCNNNTCAATTGTTAGTAACGCTTTCTAAGGTCCTGCCCCCCCCCCCCATGGCCCATAGGAAATTGCATTAAGATGCATTGTAAACACATTTTGGTTACTTTGTCCAATGCAAAATATGAAATCTTGAGTGTCAGGTTTATCCAAATAAGAATATAAACTTACCTCCAGATGAAATCTATCACTTGATATTAAAAAAGCCACAAATCCTGAAGCTGCATGCCAAAATATGGACGAGACGTTTTCTCCTCTTAAAAGGCCTTATAGCCAAAATACTGTAGAATCATGAAAGGGGAAATAACTGTCCTGACAGCTGAGCAAGTAAATAGATTTTCAGTGGAGTAGAGTAGGGAGGTCATGCTTACGTGATAACAACTACTGAACCTGAGTGCCTTTCAAAAGCAGTTCCCTTTCCAAGCCTAGCTTGCTGTGGTCTTACCTTCTCTTTTTCCAAGCTTCTGAGGAATTGGAATATTTAAGTAGATTATTTTGTCTTAAATAGCAGAGGAATTGCATTCCTTCTGCCTGCTGCGCCTCTGGTCGCTGCTTTTTGTTTCTTGACACAAGGAGCAGGTCAAACATAGTTTGACGTCATTTGGCATTTCTGTTACTGAAATGCAACACACTCTTGAAGTGATTAATTAATCTCCAAAAATGTTTCAAAAAAAAATTTTCTTTGTTTCTGCTTATTACCTGCACTGATTTAAAATTATTATTGCTTCCATTACAGGCAGGAAAAGAGTAAAACTGCCAGTGGCCATAGACTGTACCAGCAGAGATGTGCACAAAGTAGTCCTGCAAGTGCCAGCCTATTTGAGCGTGGTCTAAAATGATGTGAATCTGGATTCTAGTGGTCCTGTCCTTCCTTTTTTTTTCTCAGATGTGCTTTTCCACCCCTTCCTTTCAGCTGAGCATTATCTGATGCACAACAAGCTGGTCTGGGAATCCAGCTAAAAAATAATCCTACCCAAAACCCAGTAGTTTGCATCCTGGCTCCAGTTTGCGGCTGGTTCTGCTTATCCAAGATCCAGTGAAAGAGGTCTGCTTTTCTATTGTTGTTGTTATTGTTATTACTCCAACTACTTTCTGGTCCTAACACTGGCATTGTTCTTCAGTGAAACATGTATTAGGGAAAGTGTTCTTGTCACCTGGTCAAAAGAAAAGGGAGAGAACTTCCCAAGATGTTGTACAGGTTCTCAGTGTGCTTTCTGGGCCAGTGTTGAAGGAATTTGAAGCATGTGAGCTTAACTGCATGGCTCCTGTGAAGTGTTATTACTGTTATCAGAGAGCTCTTTGTAAATTCATGAATACCGTGTAATCTAGATTAAAACCAAATCAGCATATGTGTAGGGTATGTTTGGTTGCTTTTTTTCCAGGAGTTTGCAGACTGGGAGGAGTTTGCATACACCCCAGAAAGGTCAAATCTGCCCTCCACAATTAAGGTCCCTGATTTTCAGGCTACTTCAGCACAGTACATGTGTTGATGAGCAGGTCTTGGAAATTCTTGTAGTTTGTTGGAAATTCTTGTACTTTGTTGGAAATAACTTCTTGTCACAGGTACTCAGTGAGCCAACTAGGGAAGATGCCCTCTTAGACTTGCTATCTGTGAATAGAGAAGGACTCCTGGGGGATGTGATGGTAGTTGGCTGCCTTTGCCACAGTAATCATGAAGTGGTTGAGTGTAATGAGGAAAACGGACGGCAGGAAACATGAGGAAATGAGTGTAATGAGGAAAAATGGACTTCAGGGGAGCAAACTTTAAGCTGTTCAGGGAACTACTTAGCAGAGTGCCCTGGGAATCTGCTTTTGTGAGGGCTTAGGAGTCCGTGAGTGCTGGTCAGTATTTAAGAACCACCTTTAAGAAGCACAGGAGCAGGCAATTGCACTGTGTCATAAGTCAAGCAGAGCAAAAGACGGGCTTGGCTGAACAGGGAACTCCTCGTGGAGCTCAAGAGGAAAAAGGAATTGTATGACCTCTGGAAGTGAGGTCAGGCTTCACAGGAAGAGTACAGAGCTGTGGTTCGTTTATGCAGGAGAAGATAGAAAAGGCCACAAATCTCAATTAGAGTTGAAACTGGGCAGTGTTGTTTCAGATAACAAGAAGGGCTTTTAAAAATATGTTAATAGCAAGAAGTCCAAAGAAAACATTGGACCAGTACTTGTTGAAGATAATCATCTGACTAATAGGGATGAAGAAAAAGCGTGAGGCATTCAAGGTGGTTTTTGCCTCAATCTTTAGTAATACTGATAGACCTTGGGCTGCCCAGTCCCACTCGGGGAACCATGAGTGTGGGAATAGTAACTTTCATTTTGCCAACACTGAAATTGTAAGGGGCCAGCTGTATCAGCTGGATGTTCACAAGTCCATGGGGCCTGATGGGATTCATCCCAGAGTTCTAAAGGAGCTATTAGTGATCTACTAAAGGTCTTGGGAATCTGTGGAGGTCCCCACTGACTGGAAGCTAGCCAGAGTTACTCCAATCTACAAAAAGGGTGTGAGGGAAGACCCAGGTAACTACAGACCTGTTACTCTTACCGCAGTTCCTGGAAAAATTATGGAGAAGATTGTATTAGGTACTACTGAAAGGCATTTAAAGAATAATGCAGTCATCAGGCACAGTCAACATGGGTTCACAAAGGGAAAGTCCTATTTAAGTAATTTGATATCCTTCAGTGATAGGTCATCCACCCAGTGGATGAAGGGGAGGCAGTGGATGTAGTTTTTCTGGATTTTAGTAAGGCTTTTGATACTGTCCCTCACATCATCCTTCTGGACAAGTTGTCCAATATTGAGGGTGAAGAACAAGCTGAAAGGCAGAGCTCAAAGGGTTGTAGTGAATGGGGCTACGTCTGGCGGGTGACTGGTCATCAGCGGTGTTCCTCAGGGTTCAATTCTAGGGCCAGTTCAGTTCAATACATTTATCGGTGATCTGGATGCAGGAGTTGACTGTGCCATTAGCAAGTTTGCTGATCATATTAAACTGGGAGATGCTGTTGACTTTCATGAGGGAGAGGAGGCCTTGCAGAGAGATGTAGATAGACTGAAGCATTGGTCAATGGTTAATGGGATGAAATTTAACAAGTCGAAATGCCGGATTCTGCACCTAGGATGGACTAATGCTGAGTACAAGTGTAAATGGGGAGAGGAGTGACTGTAGAGTAGCTCTGCAGAAAGGGCTCTGGGGTTAATGGTCGACAGCAGGCTCAGTAGGAGCCAGCAGTGTGCCCTGGCAGCCAGGAGGGCAAACTGCATCCTGGGGTGCATCAAACACAGCATGGCCAGCCGGGCAAAAGAGGGGATTATCCTGCTATATTCAGTGTTAGTGCAGCCTCACCTTGAATAATACTATGTACACTTGTGGGGCCCACAATTTAAGAAGGATTTGAAGGTCCTTGAATGTGTCCAGAGGAGGGCAACAAAACTGGTGAAAGGGCTGGAAGGAATGTCCTATGAGGAGTGGCTGAGGACTTTCGGCTTGTCTAGTTTGAAGAAAAGGAGGCTGAGGGGTGACCATCCCCTTCCTGAGGAGGGAAAGAGGAGAGGGAGGTGCTGATCTCTTCTCCCTGGGATCCAGTGATAGGATATGTGGTAATCGTTCAAAGCTGCACCAGGGGAGGTTAGACAGGACGTTAGGCAGCATTTCTTTACTCAGAGGGTGGTTGAACACTGGAATAGGCTTCCTAGAGAGGGGATCGATGCCCCAAGCCTGTCAGTGTTTAAAAGGCATTTGGGCAGTGCCCTTAATAACATCCTTTAGCTTTTGGTCATCCCTGAATTGGTCAGGCAGTTGGACTAGATGATCGTTGTAGGTCTGTTCTGTTCTAATCTATATTCTATTCTGTTCTTCACATTGGAAGTTGCTGTCATGATCTGGAAGCCTAAAAATTCTGTAAACCATTTATTGCATTAAACAGGCAAGCAATAAAGCCACACACTGAAAGCCCAGAAGGCATGTGTCTACCCAACTCCCTCAGGATCTTGGCTGATCCCTTTTCTTCATACCACACTTCTTGACTGATTCCTCTTTCTCTCTCATCCTCCTTCCTGCTGTTTTCTCTTATTAATGAGCAATCCCACCTGCCTCGCTCCCCAAAACACTTCAGCACTTGACCATCTGTCACTGCTGCTGTGCATCTTTACAGTCATAAGAGAAAGTATTGACCTTGAGCTGGAGCGTGTGATCTGTGATAAGTAGCTTACAAACTGGCAAATGAACCAATATTGCAAATAACTCGCTTTATACATTGCACTTGAAATAACCAGACAAGTGGAGGCTGCTAGGTCTGAACGCTCAGTCTGTAAGTACAGTTCTGAGAAGATGCGTCCAATAAATCTGCAGAGGTTTGCGACATAGCACGTGGATCCGTGCATGTTCCCTGGGCAGTGAGATTCGTACCCTGCCGTAATAACGCATTTGATTTAGGAGTGACCTCAATTATCAGCTGCAGCTTTATATGAAGCTTTTTCAGATCACTTTGCAAATAAAAATTTGTGAAATGGCCGCGTGAGTACAATGAGACTGAATCTATTTTCCAAGAAAGATCTATTTTTGGTTTGCTTAAGACTAAGTTCAGTTGAATCAGCAGAATGTCTTTTTGACTTCCTTTCTCTGTGTAATTATAAGATGAAATTCTAAATCAGCTGCTTAGTCATGGTAAATTATGACAATTATGCTGTTCATTGGCAAGCTGTTGTTATAATAAACATGTTTATTGCTTGGGTGTTTTTTTTTTTTTTTCTCAGAGGATGTTTCCCTTGAAACAAAAAGCTGAAGAGTAAGTCAAGCTGCGAGAACCCATGTTTTTCAAAATATCTGTCATAGTACAGGATAAGTAAACACGACAGGTGTTCAGAGTTTTCTGGCAAGTTAATTTTATCCAAGTCATTTGCAGTGTTTTATAAAACTCAAACCCAGACTGGTACCAACTACAAAGCAAACTGTAGCAGTTTGCCAGGGAAAGGCCCCTGTATGCTGTCAGGTTAGGCTTCCAAGTGCGGATGTTCTCCATGTGAAACCTTGTCCTCAGAGTCCATGCCCTTTAGTGGAAAAGATGCATTGAACCAGTAAGTGCTGATTGCATAAATCCAGTGGGATAAAGAACATCAGGAGATAAGGGAACTCTCCTTCCTTGGCATTTAAGAGAAAAGTAGAGATAGGCAACCATGGAAGAGATCTGTTCTCTATGGGATGAAAGAAAGTCGATGGTCCTGCTATGGCAAGTTTTTGTGAGCTGACAAGGTGCATGATAATTCTGATTTATTAATGATATTTTTTGTTGGGGGTGTGTGTTGTGTTTTAACAGTTTCATTCCTTGGCTCCAATGTACTACCGAGGTTCAGCAGCAGCCGTGATAGTGTATGATATCACCAAACAGGTAAGACCAGCTGTGTGCTTTTCACCTGGGTTAGCGCCTCGGCTTGGGCCAGAGTTGGGGTTAAAACCCACAACTACAGAAGTATTTATATGTTAATCCCTGTTCATGTCAGCGGGGTTTATATGCTTTGGTAGTTGGTGTAGAATTGGACGGAGGTGCCTTAAAAAAAAACTGCCTTAAAAAGTTAAACATGAAGTCCTGCTTCTGTGTTGTTTAAAATTCACCTAGACAAAAGGTTGGAGACTGTATTTTGCTAAAGTTTCTTTGGATTTGATCTGGCTAAGTAGACAGGATAATATCCTGCAATACCCCCCTCCCACCACCACCGCCACTACCGATGTTCTCTGTATGGAATTGAAGTTTTACTACAAAAAGCAGCCGACTGCTTTATCAGTTGAACAGAAATTCAGTTATTTGCGTATTACTGATTTTAAAACTAATTATTTTTAGTTAAGCGTATCATCTCGTGTTTGCATTGCGGGACTTGCATCTTACCTTTGAAGCCAGTAATGAAATAATAAGTCTCTGACCTTTCTGTCTCAACATTATTCATTTGGAATGAAAATTGTATTTTTCAGATCCTAAACTGCTCTTGCGCATTTCTCAGGCAGAGGAGGTTAGGAGGTTCTAGCTGAATGCCTTTTCCACTGCTTTTGAAAGAAACCCCCGCTGATAAAGCTGAGTTAGAGGTGGCATTAATGGATGGATGGTCATGACAGTTCACTTGCGTTTTATTCCTTCCCTGCCAATTGAATTATTTACAACTAGGTTGAGAGGGCTGGGTTGATTCTCCAGTGCATTAGTGTAATGATCTGTGGCTGATGGTGGTGGCCACAGCAGTACTCTTCCCCTTTGCTAATTTGCCAAGAAAAGATGAGGAAGAGTGAATCCTGCTGGATTTATACTTATTTTTAATTTAAATGTCTTTCAGTTGATCTTGTCAGGCATTGTAAGAATAGAATTTTCTGTTGCCAGCCTTTTTCCAAGCTTATGTGGAACAGCTCACAGAATAAAGAAGAGAAAATAGGAGAGGAAAGTCAATGTGTATTTCACTTTCTGATGCTTAATATTCAGTGTTGACCATTAAAGCAGAGTGGATGTTTTTTCCCCAGATGACTGATAGTGCTCTCCCTTCAGTGATACTGATACAGCCATCGCTGATTTAGACACAACTCTCATGTGATGTGCATTTCTGAAGGGGAAAAAATTATTTATAATTTATTTGGGAGCTCACTTTGAGTTTCAGTAATAATTTCAACCATGCACGATAATTAGAACGTCTAGGAACAAAAGTGATTTTTAATGCTATTAGTTCATTAGTATAAAGAAATACAAAATTTACTATTAAAAGGTAGGTAGCATCAAAAGATGTTTGAATTTTGTACTTGGAGAGAAAAAGCCAAGTGAATTGTCACTTGTCTCTTTGGTTTCATAATGAGTAAATTGAGGTTTACTGGGTCACAGATTTGGATGTGTAGGGGTGAGAGGGTCACTGAAATGTCTCTTAGATGTTACCAGAAATATGACAGTGGTTGAGATAGTAATCCGCCAGGCAGAAGCTGAAATTAGGTCAATGAAGCTCACATTAAGAGTGAAGAAAATTATCTACTAGCTAAACTTAAGGGCTGTGGTAGTTTCTTCATCACTGGAAAATGTGAGACAAACATTCAGTGCTGCTTTGAGGGAAGGCAAAGGGGGAAGTGTCCAAGTTCAAGCAAGAATTAATTTGAGGAAGTCTTATGACCTAAAGTTTGAAAAGCAGATTAAATGGATACAGCGATCTTCTTCTGGTCTCGTGATCGATAAAATTATTATTGTGTTCATAAAGCTGTGTTCCTGTAACTCCAAAAAAATAAGCAGATACATCAAGGGATACTAAGCTGTTAGCTTATTTGTTGTTTCTCTGACTTAGGATTCATTTCATACTTTGAAGAAATGGGTGAAAGAACTAAAAGAACATGGTCCTGAAAACATTGTAATGGCAATCGCTGGAAACAAATGTGATCTTTCTGATATCAGGTAATACATCCATTTTTGTTCTTGCTTTGATTGCAGTAACTCTATTGTTTCTTTCCTTCAGGTAACCGATTTGTTTTATTGTATATAATTTTTGTCGGCTGTATTGAGTCTTTCCTCACACCAGTCGTCCTGCCAGTGTACCACCTCACCAGCAGCAGCACAACTTGAATTATGTACTTCTTTTTTAACATCTTTTACTGCCTTTCCTGTGTATTTGTACAATCTACATCCTTTAGCTTCTGAATCATTTGGAATGGAAAAGTGTTCTCATTTTTTCTTTTCTTCCATTCATGTTAGAAGGCACAGAATGCATTAAGCGATGAGCGAAACCAGCAATCTAAAGCTAGAAGGGTGAGCCTGAGTTAGAATAATGTTATTGACAGAGCAATTTGGAGAACTTGTACTTTGTGCTTTGCAACAACTGTGAAACTGCCCCATAATACTGTATCTAGAAAGTGTATTTTTATTGGTTTTAGGAGCGTAACCTTAAGTAAAACTTCTGTCACCTGTGTGAAGCAAGGAACCCCCTGGGTGAAAGAGAGGATGGTTGAGTCCACCCTCCTGCCGAGATGATGCTGTTTGGCATGAGAGTGATGCTAGAGTTACTCTTCTGCATGTTAGCTCTAGTTTGGATTCATGTTTATCCTTTCTGGAAGTGGAAGCACATTCTGCTGTACAGCAGTGATCCTCTGTGTCAGCCCATGACTCTGTTATTTCTCACTTCAACTATTGAGTACAGACTCTGTGGCCGTACTTGATGCTTTCCTCTTAGGGACCTCATAGGCTCTCAAGGTTGTTGAAGTAGATCCCCCTGTTTTATAATCATTACTGCGGCGCAGGCTCATCAGGGCCCTAGACCGCGCGTATAACTTAAGTGAGTGATGCAGTGCTTTAATACCAAACTGTGTTGGGTTTATTTTCGTTTGGTTTTCTTTAGGGCTTTTTTGTTTCCTCCCCCAGCCCTGTCAGCCATAAACCAACACAAAACTGTGAGTCACTGCTTTCTGTAAGACCTGAACAAGCCCTGATGCTGGAAGATACCTGCTTTCTGTTGGGCTAAGAATCAGAGATGCAGATAGTACATTGGCATCTGCTACTTGATGTTGTGATATGCTTGTCAACATGGTGAAGCTGAGACCTATAATACACAACTGAAGTTTTCCAAATGGGAAGTAGAAAAAAAAAAACA
>VXBO01011369.1:474088-506825 GCA_013400135.1 Rhinoptilus africanus | reverse complement strand
AAACCCGCCTGGACGCGTTCCTGTGTAACCTGCTCTAAGGTGGCCCTGCTCTGGCAGGGGGGTTGGACTAGGTGATCTACTAAGGTCCCTTCCAGCCCTATGATTCTATGATTCATTGCATAACCCTATGCTCTCAAATTTCATGCTTTACTGTTGTTTGAATATTATGTTATGTAGTTAAGTTCCTTTTTTCTTATCTCCAGGGCCATCTGCAGATGGTGGTACCTTTCATAATAAAGGCCAAGGTGCCATTTCAGAAAGAGTAAGGGGAAGGCTGCCTTCCCTGTGTCTTCCACAATAAAAGGACGTGTAACACAAAGAAGCAAGTAATGGAAACAAGCTCTGAATCCAGATGCTGAAATTGCAGGCTAATTTTTTGAAAACCATTTGCAATAAATCAGGCAATTATTCGGCCTCTTTGCATGTTTCCCATGAGCAGCAGATCTGATCTATTTAAAATATATACTTCCATAAACGAATTGTGAAATTACATTGCTGTGCTCCCACCCTAGGTACCTTCTGTTAAAATCCAGGGCACTCATACTAGGAGGAAATTGTCCTAGGAGTCTCTGGATTGGTACATTGGAGCTGCGGGGTGAAGGAGTTGGTGCAAATTCTGCATGTGCAACAGACAGCTGTAAAGCCACATGAAACACACCAGTTGATGTACTGAACAACTGGAAGAAAAATACTGCTGTGAGCTTGGTGTTTCAACATGTGCTCCCCTTATCTGCTGTACCTTGGGTGCCCGTTAGCCTGTTCAGTCTCTGATTCTGAGCTGTTGCTCAAAAATCAGGAATAGCGGTGATTATGGACAGCAGCGGACGCGGGCAGATTCAGCTTTGCCACCTGGCCCAGGCAGATACAAGGTCAGCGTGAGGCTTGCTTTATGTCTGAAGCAGAGGTCTTTTGCATGTTGTAAACTGCATTTACAAGCTTTTGGCATACGACGTATTGGCTACAAAACGAGGATGTTCTACCAGGGATTTTAAGATGATGTCACTTTGGTGACGTGCCACAGAATGGTGGTCTTCCCCCAGTGAATCTGGCACTCCTGGATTCCTCTTGCCAATGTGCTCGGAGTCAGTGGCTTTCATATTTCTCTCAGAATCTCTTTTGTTTTCTTGCTGCTTGCAAACACTTAGACATATGATGCTCTTGTCATTTTCTTCCACAGCAGTTGTACACTATCTTGTTTGAACACTTGGTGTGGACAGTGCTGGTTGCTGCCTAGGTCAGCAGAGTTGTATGTCTTTTCTCTAGTGTTTTAATGCCTTTCTTATCGGGGTCAAGTTTAAAAAACAAACAAATGGGGTTGTCATTTAAGTGATCTTCCTTTTTTTCAAGGCATGGATTCAGCAGCAAGTCCAAGCTGCAGATCGATCATTGGTGAAATTTTGGTATTTTGAGTATGATGACCTAAATGTCATAAGAGGAGGAAAGATAGTGCTAGTTTTGCAGGGAAGAGGAATGTACTAATGCTTTTCTNTTTTTTTTTTTTTTGGTAGGGAGGTTCCTATGAAGGATGCCAAAGAATATGCAGAATCTATAGGTGCAATTGTTGTTGAAACCAGTGCAAAGAACGCTGTTAACATTGAAGAACTTTTTCAAGGAATCAGTAAGTAAATGCTCGTTTTTGTTTATTTATTTGTTTGTGATTGTTTGGAGGTCTTCTGGAAATAGCTGTCTGTTTCGTGTCTAAAAACTTATTTCCCAAGGACATCAAGAAATCCACGGGGCCAGTAGTATGACTGCTGTTTATGTAGATGTAAACTAAGAATGACTTTGAATACACCAGAGCAAAACGTAGTAGATAGTAGATATGGGGTAAGCCTATTCCTTCTAAATCTGTATATAAATCCTGACCTGGTTCACATGTTCTCTTTCAGACCGAGCCTGCTGTAGAGGCGATACTGTTGATCTTATCATGTTGATAAAAGCTTAAATGTTGAGAAATGCGCCTGAAGGGCTGTGATAAGTAGAAAACAGTCACTGCAGTGGAATCTGTTTTAAAAAAATATTTTCTCTTCCAGTCCTTTAAACAAGATGAGACTGGTATTCCTCATGAGGAGAAGAAAAAAACCCCTTGTTCAGTTTGCCTTCTAGTTTTTCCAGTTTTGGTCTCTGGCTGCAAGTGCGAAGGACTTTGCGGGCTGGAAGGGGCCTCAGGAGACCTTCAGTCCAACTTCCCACTCAAACAGAATTGATAGTGAATTCAGTCCAGGTTGCTCGCGCCATTGTCTGGCTGGGACCGAGAACAGAGGTTTCACAACCTCTCTGGGCAGATGAGCCCAGTGTTTAAATAGTCCTCACAGTGGCATCCCTGCTGTGTATCAAGTCAGAACCTCTTCTGATTCAATTCATGGCCACCTCACTCATTGTCCTGGGTGCACCTCAGTAAGGAACCCAGCTCTGTCATCTTAGCAGCCCTCCCCATAGGTGCTGACTTTGCTTTGCGGTCCCCCAAAGCCATCTCATCTCCAGACTGCACAGACCCCGTTTCCTCAGCCTCCCCTCCCCAGGCAAGTGCTCCAGCCCCCGACTGTCTTGGTGGCCCTCCTCTGAACTTGCACGTTTGTCAACATTTTTCTGGTATCGTGAAGCCCCAAACTGGATGCATTACCCAGCTTGTGTTAGGCTGTATCTAGAAGTATATAACCTGATCACCTATAACACTTCAGCTGATCTACTGGCGTGGCTCTTGTTGGTACAACTTAGGATGCTGTTGACTGTCTGTGCTGCCAGGGTGCCCCGCTGGCGCTTGCTCAGCTTGCTGCCCTCAGGTCCTTTTTTGGCAGAGCTGCTTCCTGGGCAGACAGTCCCCAGCCTGTCTCATAGCCAGGGGCTCTTCATTCCCACAAACAGGGCTTTGCACTTGTCCTTTCTGAACCACACCACGTAAGGGCTGTTGGCCCATCCCTCCCTGCCTCCAAAGGCTCTCTGAACAGCAGCCCTGTCTCTGCGTTGGGTATCATCTGAGAGCTGAAGCGGGTGCATATTTTTTCCTCCTTCAGGACACTGATAAAAGGTAATAAGCAAGGTACTCCACTTGTAAATGGCCTACAGCTAGATACATGCTGTTAACCACTGGCCTTTAAGTCTGATGATCCAGCCAATTTTTCACACAGCTAACAGTCTGCCTAGACTACAACATCCCAACTTGGATGTACCAGGATGCTGTAGGAGAAGGTATTGAAACCTGTGCTGAAGTCAAGGTAGACAACATCCAGTGCTCTCCCTCAATCCCAGATCCAGTCATACTATCCTTTAGGGCAACCAGGTTGGTTGGACATCATTTACCCTTGGTAAGTCCATGCTAACTGATCCCAGTCACCTTCTTCACCTTCACGTGCTCAGAAGCAGCTTCTGAAAGGATTTGCTCTGTGATTTTCCCAGGAAGCAGAGTGAACCTAATCAGCGTATGGATCCATGGCTTGTTATTGCCCTTTTTGAAGACAGAGATAATGTGTATCTTTCTTCAGTCATAGGGGGATGTCCCTCATTCTCCACAACCTTACAAAAGCAGTAGGGATGGTAAAGAACAGCCTTGCAGTGACATTGGCTTGCTCCCTCTGCATCCTCAGGCTTGCATGGGTTGAGATTTCTTAAGAGGTCCGGGACTTGACTCTCACCACTGGTGATACCTCCTCTCCCTGAATCCTGTTTTGGGGTGCAGAGGCCTGGGAGACAGCATGTCCAGAAACTCAACTTTATTTCCTTAAAGTCTTTATTTTATTTTATTTTACATATTCATAATCAGCTCATACTATCTACCACACTTTGCCCGACACAGGGCCTGTTCACGTGTTTGCTTCACTTGAATGGGATGTATTTGAAATGGTTAATGAGAACAATATTCCTAGAATACACTACCTTTGTTTTACCTCCTTTAAAAAAGGAGGAGTGTGTAACATGGCTGTCTGAAGGAACCAGTTCTTCCTTGTGATAGTTTACTTGATTGTCTGCGTCTGATGGTGGTGAATGTTCTTGCAGAGGAACTCATCCTTGCCACATAATTTGATAATTAGTTTCCATCTTTGATAGGCAGTGCTGCAGCTGGCAGCATACGCTGTCCCTAATAACGGATATAATAGATGAGGAAAATCAGCTAAATTAAGTTTAGTCTGAACTAGATACCCAGGCAAGTGCACTTAATTCCACAGGCAATTATTTCTATATATAGAAATATTTGGTCTCAGTGGATGTATTCGTGACCTTATCAAGTGCTCAGCAAAGAGAAAGGAGAGAGTTGGTAGTGTATGTTTATAGAAATATAGTGGAAACCAAGCGAAAAATGCTTAATTAGCAGGAGAATTAATTATTATGATTGTGACTGGGCAGAGGGTATGGATAACTTTCTGATGTTTTGCACAAAGACTGAAGTGGTGTAATTTCCAAAAAAGTCGTGTCTATGCCCAGATTACATGGCAGCATTTCTGCCTTTTCAGTGTATGAAGTCCTTCTGTGGCCACGTCTCCTACCCTGTTGACTCATTTATTTGTGGGGTGCCCTAGAAGTAATGCTGCAGCTTTAGCGTTGCTTTCACGCTGCCTGAGAGTTCGGTCCCTTCTCTGTGCGGCTATAGGAGGGCACAGTACAGCTCCCCAGCCTCTGAACAGGGAGACGGCAACTTCTCTGTTTCTCCTGTTAACCTTAGATCTTGAAGGTAGACTGTGTGTATTGCCTATTTTACAGCCTGGATTTGGAAGGATATTCCAACACGCGTAGAGAATTTCTCCATTAGAAACATCTTGAAATCAATACCCCAAACAGAAGGGGTAGGCTACATTTTAGTTCAGCTAAAAAAATTACCTCCTGCTTGCTTATGCTTTTCATTTCCCAGGGGTATTTTAACATAATCATTTTTCCTTCCTAAGGTGTCTAACAACTGTCTCTTTTCCAGGGAAAATGTTGTGAACAGAGTGAAATAATATAATGGGAAAAAAATTACTCAACATAATGATATAAGGAAGGCGGAAAATAAAAGGGGAACTGGGATGTTTTGCTGACAACCAGATAAATCTTGGAAACATTAGAGAGATTATAGACAGATCACTTAGTTTGTAAGGTTATTATATTACACCATTTAAAAAAGTTTTTTTTAAAATGTTTCTCTCAGGATTTGCGGATTTGACTGCTTTGAGGGATGTCTTAATAACACAGTCTCAACACAAATCCATTGTCCTTAATTCTTCTCAGGAAAAGACAAGATATGAAAGACTGGAGTCAGGAAAAGTTTCTGATTTTTTTGAAGATGGGGTGAATCTGGCTGGCTGTACTCAGGCAAATAAGGCTGAGGAGGCAGAGAGAGCACAAGAGTCAGCAAAGTTGGTGTTCTCCGTGCTGCAGAGTTTTCACTGAGCTGCCTGATGGAAGGCAGCTCCTGGCTGGTGGTTGCGCCCCTGTGTTTTCAAATGGCAAGCCATTACACTTACCCTGGTTACATTTAGCAGTGCCTGACTGAAGGCTTGCTGTGGCTGTAAAACATCGTGTGGCTGGGTTATTTCTCTGTAAACAAGAAAAGGATATTCTTAGCACAATTGTGTATTCCCCACTTGGGCTAAATTTTTGCCGATATCTTTCTTGAAAGGTTTTTTTTTTTTTGACATAAAAAGGGCGCTTAAGATTATAGTGGTTTTTCATGTGCTTCCCAGTAGCTCTTTTTTTAATAGCTCAGTGTCTATAGGATCAAACGTTATTAATTTTTTATTCCCAGCCTTAGACGAATCATAGGCACGGCGGCTCCTTCTCGCTGGTTTATACTTCAGCAGCAGCAAAAATGCCAGGAATGTATTACATGGACGCGTTCCTGTGCAACCTGCTCTAAGGTGACCCTGCTCTGGCAGAGGGGTTGGACTAGATGATCTCCAGAGGTCCCTTCCAACCCTATGATTCTGTGATATGGTAGCAGTATATACAGTATAAAGTTGTGCAGGGGCTCATACCAGTTCTGTATTGCCCCTTCTTGGTTGTGGAGGCTTTAGTCCACTGACCACTGCTTGTGGCTGGGAAGACAGCTTTACCCCTTAAAACTGGCTGGTTTTCAGTGACTAAACAAGCTGCCCCAAGTGTGCTGTCATTTAGTAGCAATCACACCCTTGCAATTTTCAGACAGCCGCTCACTTAACAACTCAAATCAGCCTTAGTGACCTTATTCAGCTTATCCACGCCCAGCTCTTTCTCTTTGGCGCGTGTATTGCCTGTTTCCTCAGCGTGAAGGTGCCCCAGATACGAAAGAGGAGATTACATGAAAGCCATCCTCCGCAAATGATAGAGCTGAGGTGGCACCTCCCAGGTTAACACCGGTCTGCACCAGAAGGTCCAAAGGTAAACAGGCGGTGGGATGAGTAAGCTGCTGAGGAATACCCAGCCAAGTGAAATACCAAAGAAACTTGTGCTTAAACAAACAAAAAAAAAATGATGGGCATATGTTACTATTATTCTAAATTTTTTAAGTATGGCAAATGTTGGAGACTGGTGTCCTGACAAAGGGCTCAAGATTGAAGCACTTCAGCATTTTCTGTCAAGGGTGAGAGGGAAGTGAGGAATAAGATTATCACAATCACTCTATGAAAGTGTGTAAAGAGTTGTTGGCATGCTCGGTCTTAGAATCATAGAATGGTTTGGGTTGGAAGGAACCTTAAAGATCACCTAGTTCCAACCCCCCTGCCCTGGGCAGGGACACCTCCCACTAGATCAGGTTGCTCAGAGCCCCATCCAGCCTGGCCTTGAACATTTCCAGGGATGAGGCAACCACAGCCTCCCTGGGCAACCTGTTCCAGTGTCTCACCACCCTCATGGTGAAGACCTTCTTCCTAACGTCCATTCTGAAACGACCCATCTCTAGTTGTAATCCGTTCCCCTTAGTCCTACCATTACCCGACATCCTAAAAAGTCCCTCACCAGCTTTCCTGTAGGCCCCCTTAAGATAGTGGTAGGCCACAATAAGGTCTCCTGATGCTAGTACTATGAGAAGGAGAGACAGGCTGATGTTTAAAAATCCAGATAAGGATGTTCTTCCTAGATGAGGCTTCCTAATTAGAGTGGAGAATTTCTGTCTCAGTGTACAACCTTTCATGTGGTAAATGCTCAGTTATAAATGTATGAAGCTATTGATTTTCTGATGCCTTGCCAGCAGCTCATTTATTGAATATTTAATGTAACCCAAATATTTGTTTCCTAGAAATACCGGGAGATTTAAAAAAACCCAGCCGACAAACCCAATCTTCAGAGTTTACAGTTTAACCAGTTGTATACTGGACAGACTAGAGAGGAATATGTCTGTCTTTGGAGGGAGGGAGGGGGAGCAGATGGACAATTTTTGAGCTTTGGGCAAGATGTTTTTGGTGGTTTTGATCCTGTTATCTGGTGATGTGTGGATATCTGTGAACTACTGTGGAGAGGTCTATGAAAAAAGTTTTAAGAAAAGCAAGTTGCAGAGCAGTTCACATGTCCTGTTTTTAAGGCAGCCCAAGCTCGTAACTGAATTTTCACCCACTGTGAAACGATGGAAAAACATTGCCCTAATTTATAAGTATTTGAGATTATATTCTTTACAGTTTATGCTCCCTCTATTTCTAGGATTAATTCTCCTCTTGCTTTCAAATTTTAATAAATGAAGCAAAGCTTACTGACCTTTGTACTACTCTTAAAGTTAAACTTGTGAGGTCCTGGATTTCTTTCCAACCATAGCAGAGCTCTTCAACGAAAAACTAGTAAATAAACCAAAACAACCTAACGTTGATTAGAGCAGGACCTCAAATCAAAGTTGGATCTCTTAGTAATTAAAGTCATTAGGAATTATGGTGTTTACTTTGATGCATGTAAGATTATATCTTGGGGGGAGGGAGGGGCCTTCAGATTTTAATTAAATGGACAAAAATTATTTATATTGCTGCTTCCCCTAGCAAGAGCTTCAGTGTCAATATTCTAAAATTTGCTTAAAAAGAAAAAAAAAAGACGGCTTTATTTTCTTGCATGGAGATGCTGCTGGATATGCTATTAGGAGTATTAAAATAATTGCAACTATGTTTAGTTATGCAATATCCTTTATTGTAAATATGTGTTACCTTGCATGAAAACTTACAACATGAGGTAAACAGCAGTCATCTCCGTCAATTGAGGAAATCCTGCTTCACTTCAAGTATGGGGGAGTAAAAGAAACCAGAGACTGCCTGGTGGGCCAAGCTTTATAACCCATGTGACAGATTTGAGGGAACTTCTAAAATACCAGGGAAACTGGTTTCAAAGGATGAAGGCATTTGGGGAGATAAGAAGTGTGACTGTTGTAAGTCCTATAGGGGCCGAAGGAGTCTTGTATGCAAATGCCAAAACTGTTGGATAAGGTGTGCCTGCTTCATTCTGCCATGCTTTCACAGATGGCTGTGCTTTTAGTAATGAGGTTTATAGACAGCAATGCTTTGCAGGGGCTCACCTTGCCGTGATACAACTAGCAATTTTAGGAAGAGGTCCTTGTGCATATAGCTGTTGTACCGCTACTTGAATAAGTCTGCCTTTTCTCAGGTGAGCCATGGACTTCCATCCCACGCTAACGAAAATCTCCCCTTCCTCCGGCCCCCTAAAATATCCATGTTGTACACGATTTTCAGGAAGGGAACAGAAACGAGAAATGTGCAGAAAGCCACCGTGCAGCACTGTGATGTCTGGCCTCTCGCCCTTAGCGGAATTGTTGTAGTTGTGTTAGATGGTAGGGCTGTGCCTCTTTTGGACTTGGACTTCATCATCCCGATGTGCCAGCTCAGGTTGATCCCAACACATCTGTTTCCACACCAAACAAGTATCTGTTCAATGGACTCTTGTGTTGGTCTCTGTATCAGCAGGGTAAACAGTTGTGGGTTTCTTTTCCTTTCGCTCAGCTTTTTAAAGCTGTTTCCAGCCTTTCGGGCAGTCTTGTACAGGTCAATGATGAAACTAGTTTCATGTTAAAAAACTCAAAACCAAAAAGCCCAACTCCAAGCCTGATTTTTTTCTGAGCTAATGGATGCCACAGCTCATAACTGGAGCATCGCCTTCAAAAAGGAACAAAGAGAGCAGATTTTATTACTGTAATGATGCATCGTGCTTCCAGCTGCAGCAGAGCAATCCCTATCTGCCAAGTTCTGCTTGCAGAGCTGTCACCTAGTCCCTGTTGTCTCTCCTCCTTCCCTGCTCCAGTTTTGATTTTTTTCCCTTCCCATTTTGTTTACCTCTTGTCCCAACCTCCCATTTCCTAATCTCTTTGCCTCTGGTGCTCTCAGAACCGCAACTCCCAGAGTGCTGATTAATCTCTTTACATTAACAAGTCTCAGATTCAATAGCAGCAGTTGAAACTCTACCAGGATAGGAGCAGACTCTGACCTCCATCCTGGACTGCCTCAGCCCAACTCAAACATGCCAGGAAGGAGGAGATGCAATTGATTTAGTGCTTCCCACCTGTTAACCTGGATGGTTCACTTCAGAACCGTGACCATTTCTGTGACCCTGCAGTTGAGCAATCACTTGTGACACTTGTTTTACAAACCGTGGTGCGTTCATTAGAATGAGATCATAGAGGACACCAAGACCTCTGCACGAATGTGTGGAGGTGCATGTTTACAAACAGTTTTGTTGCACAGGATCTGTGAAACAGGGTCTAGACATTAGTGAAATGAAAACAAAGTATATCATCATATATTGAATTAATACAAGTGTAAAAATCTAATTTTTTAAATTGCACTCCCCAGACCTCACTCCCTAGATGTACCAGCAGTGGGAACCACAGGGAACTTTTATACTGTCTCAGTAATAGCATATCCCTAAGTTCCTCCACCAGTTCAGCTGCAGGGTTCTTAAATAAATGTATCTGCATCTGTTTTTCTGTGATAGATGTTTTCGTCTGGAATCCTAAGATGTGCTGTTGGTGGTCTTTGGCAAGCTGGATAGTTGTCCTGCTCTGTAAAATGGAGAAGAGACTTGTATTTCTGGTCTAGATTGTCATCTTTATGTTAAGCAATAGAAGATTTCAATCTCTTGTGGACCTTTTGCGCTGACTCTGTCTTAAGAGAGCAGTCATTGGTTTGAAGAGGAATTGTCTTAATCTGTTTATTTCTTCAGCAGGAGAGTTGCTGGGCTGGATGTCAGGGCACTGCTGCTCCTTTCTGACATCAACTGCATGAAAGAAATAGCATAAAGTAACAATGCCATGTGTTAGCTAATGCAGGGGTATTTTTTATTGCTCTGGAACAGAGGCTATGTATGCCAGTGAGAGATACTTTAACAATTATTATATATTTTCTAAAATTAATTCAGTTTTATGACCTCTGTTGATCCTGACTCAGTGCCAGCTAGATTGAGTTGGTGTCAGCAATATTGATGCCATATTTATCAAGTGATGAATGAGGAGATGAGATGATCACGGTGCTTTTAGGCAGCAATAGTGATTGAGCTGGTTTAGAAGCAGGAGGTGTAGATGCAGGCTCAGCATTTCACTGCTCATCCTTAGTGTTCTGCTGCTGCTTATAATAAACCTTTCTCTGTTACAGCGTCTGCTGTGAGACTAGCTGTCAAGGAGGCCCAGGGAGAGACAATCGGTCAAACAGATTTCTGACTGATCATTTTTACTCACTTCCCCTGACCCTTGGTGAAAAATCACTCTATCATTTGCTGTGGAGCTGGTTCTCAGCTGTTAGGCTGAGTTTCATGCTCCAAGAGAGTTTACTCCTGTCAACTGTGCATCAGATGGTAAAAGCTGCTTGGGCGGGGATAAGTCTTATTACTAAAACTAAAATGATTGAACTTGGTTTAATAAATCTGGTAATAAGAGAAATAATATTTGTGAGAAAACTCACCTACTAAAAAAAAAATATTCAAATTTAAAAACATCTTTAAGACTGTTTAAAGCTTTATTTCCTTGTATTGAATTCAAGGCAGGGTGGGGGGTATCCGAACAGCAGAAAACATGGCTAGTTAATGATAAACAGTACTTAATATCAAAGGCCAGAATAAATAACCAGCAAATATTATGTCTAGAGATTTTTTCTTTGTTATTTGTAGTTGTTATCTGTGAGGTTTTTATCGTTTTGAGAAATGAAATAAATCAAGGTGATTCTTAATGACATATATTTTGTCCTGGTCTGAACGGAACAAAGTGCTCGCTGACCTTGAATCCTGCAATGGTTTCACTTCAAAGATAAGCTTGCCTGCTTCTTTGCTTAGAAAAGATTTGATACTCGTAAGAACTATGAAACACCGAATGAGAAACAAGTAGAGGTAACATAGTTGTTTAATGCGGATTTGTAAAATGAAAGCCAAGCTGGATGCATGTTAAAGCTCTCCTCTTCCAAACTTGCTGTTAGAAGAACCAAATGTTTAGAGAGTATTTGCTTAGTGGTATGGTATGGAAACTGTGTCTGTAGATTCCAACTTTTTTAGCTACACTGTGCTCTGAGTTGGATTGATAGACTTTTATTTTAGCTGGGACTGAGTTGAGAGCACTTTGGAAATAGTAGGTACCTCATGCAGAAGTTCTCTCCAGGTCTTTACAACAACAGCGTTACCTTCTTGGAAAGCCTCTCACAGATACTACGTTCTTCCTGTTCCCTAGAGTTTTAAAGAATTAGTGGATTCTCTTTATCTCCAAGCTGAGCCAACAGAACTAATGCATGTACCATAACCACCCATTCTGCTTTTTATTTTATTTTGGAAGGGTACTTACAAACATGAAGTCCAAACATAATATAAGCAGGGTGTGAAGCTGATATTTTAGTGACCTAAATAGAGTGCAGCATTGTAACGTCAGTGCTTATGCATGGTTCAGCCCTCAAGATACCCGTTTCTCACTCTGTTGCACCAAATATGGTATCTTTATCTTAGCAACGTGAAGAATTTTACCCCTCTCATTCAGTTGTGCTAACACCCTAGATTACCTGCTTCAAAAGTCACACTTCTGTTGTATAACGTACCTGTTCAGAACTGACTGAATAAGAGAGGTGAAATTTTGATGGGCTTGACCAAAGGTAATTTAGGGACAAGTTTTACAGATGAAATTTTGCTGTTTGATTTCATTGGGATGGGATTTTACCTGAACCCTTTTAGCTGCTTGCCCTCCCACAGCCATCCCTCCCTCCCCTCAAGTTAATTGTAGGACTCGGGCTTCAACATAGGTGCATAATTCATGGAATGTTTGGCAAGAGCAAGCTGTGAATAAATGACACAAAGGATGGGGAAACCTAAACTGTACCTGGATTATGACGAGCTGTTCACAGGACCTTTATGCTGTCTGAAAGTGGCATATAACAAAAAAAAAAAAGAAAAAAACCCCCAAAATAAAAAAAAAATAACTATTCTCATTTAACATAGGTAATAGTAAAAACAGAAGTAATTCATAGAAAGAAGATTGAACTTCAGGAAAAAATTTCCAGCAAATCCACAAGGTAATGAGAAATTATGTTACCATGACCGTAAACTCGCTAAGACACTGATGGAGAGATCACTCAATGGGTTTAATGGAAAAAACAGGCCCACACCAGAGACAGAGGATAGATTGGACCTGGGAGGGTCTTGTTTTTCCATTTATAATTCTAATTATTAAGCACATTGTATGTTGTCCCTGAGTAGGAAGCCAGTTAGACAAAAGATGCAGCAGTACTAAAAGGGCACACGGGGGAGGGAGTTGGAGCAGTGCCTTCTGCCCCTGGGAAAGAACTCTATCTCTCCGGTGATGGCTGTAGTTCTGTCAAACACATAAAATAATCACCCCATAAGATGATTAAAAAGTCAGGAGAGTTGGGGGGGTGGGGAGTGGCAGTGTGTTAAGTAATCAAAGCTGTCAACTGGAAAGACATGGGTAGCCCTCAAAGGAGGGAGAGATTCAATGAAGAGAACAGATTTTTCTTTTTTTTTCTTTTTCAAGTATAGGCAGCATGTGTTTAGTTACAGTACTTTGTAAAACTCTAGTGTTCAAGGGCTAAATGCCATGCAGATTTAGGACAGGCAAGTTCTTGTTAAACTAGCACTACTCACATTTAAGTGGAATTAGGAGAAAGCTGAGAATTTTCTCTTTCTTAGTTGAAAGGTGCTCAGTGAGATAACTGTTTTTTTTAAACACACGGATAACATAATTTCAGTATGTTTGATGCATTCTCAATAGCCATATTTCATATTTTTTTTAAAATGTGAAAATCTTCTTTCATAAGCAGGATGAAAGGAAAAAGAATCAAGGTACGCAGGAGACGGTTGTTTTCTGGTGAAGTTTCACAGATGTAATTCTTATGCAAGCTAAACTGTCTTAACTGTTACCTGCATGTGTTGTTGTTAGGAAAATTGAATTCACTGTCTCCTTGTGTGTTTCAGGTCAGCAAATTCCACCCTTAGATCCTCATGAAAATGGTAACAATGGAGCAATCAAACTTGGAAAGCAGACTTCACAGATGGGTAGGCGGTGCTGCTGACCCAACTTGATCGTTTTAGATTTACTTGAAAAACAGCACCATTTGCTTTTTTCACTGAGAAAGGACTTCATGATCGCAGTGAGACGGCTCCTTATCTTGAAAGCAGTAATTTCAATACTTCCCATGAGCAATAATGCCAGGACCAGAAGCAGAAAGCTTTACTTCAAAAGGATTTTGCAAAACCTACTTGGAAAATCCTCTCTAATATCCTGACAAAATTACAGTATTAAAGTACTCTGAAGCTCTGTTTAAGCCAATGACTGGTTTTGGTTTTTTTTTTTAATAAAAAGACCCTTTTATATATAAATTTTAGATCTGCTGCAAAAAATTACCTTCTTACATTGCATGTTTTTAGAGTTTTCCCTGTAATAATAGGGTGAAAAAAACCCATAAAACCTGAATTTTGGCTTACAGTTTCTCTGCCATCTTTCTAGCTGGTCTCTGCTTCAGTATTTTTCTAAACCTATGGCTTCATCTCATACTTCAAGTTAACATCAGCAAGAAATGGACTATGAATTTTCTAACTAGAAAAAAAAATGGATCTAAAGGATGACTGAGTGCAATTTTTATGGGCTAGGAGTCAAAATCTGTGTCAGGAGGTGCTGTGTATGTGAAAGAAGGAGTTGTCATGAAGTAGACTGCTGGACCCCATGCAGTTCCAGTCTGCTGTGGGAAAAAAGTGAAGATGCAGCCCCTGTGCTTTGCCTGCATTGATTCCCTGTCTAGCGTGCAGGCATCGTTAATGACTGAAATTGTAGAAAGAACACAAATCTCCACTACTTACCGGGTTTTCTACAAATCTGTGCCCCAGACCGAAGTTGTCTCTGCTCAAAGATGCTGCTTCCTTTGTTTCTAAAAGAGAGTGCCACGCCGCCCTGCTCCTTCATGGTCTCACTGCAGCGCCCCAAGAAGTCTTCAAGTTGGAAGAACGATATTTCTGTGCAGAAACACCTCAAGAGAGCACAATATAATTTGGGGTTAAAGGCTGGAATCTAATAAACCAGAGCGTTTCTTTACAAATGCAGTTCTGTAAATTTGTGGAGTAGTCCCCTTGCCCACATCGGGATGTGGTATGGAAGACCCACTGGGGGATACCTTTGAAGCTTGATGCACTTGAAAATACAGTATAGGAAAAAAAATAATCCAACAGGTGGTTATGAACTAGAAATAATGTAAAGCTCTATGTATTCTCCTCTTCCATCTGTCATGAATGTGTGTGACTGAGATGATAAAATAAGAATTTATCTTCTTCATCAATTTCATTGGTAAATCGGATCTGGGGTAAGAATGTAGGTTTAAAAAAACAAAGCCCAGCCTGCATTCCACAACATTAATTTGTTCTCTTTTGAGGAAAATTAACCCCACTGCATGTTTGTTAGGGACTTATGAAAAGCAAACAAAAGGTAAAAACAACTTTCCCCATAAATCATGAACAGGCAGGCTAGAGCTGGGTTTCTGTGTTTATACATAAAAAACAGATCTTATTGCTTGGTTGTGAGATTGCTTTGATAAAGTGGCACTAATTATTAGGGCTTGAAACAAAGCCAGATGAAATCAACAGGAACATTTCTTTGTCTTCAGAGGGCTTGAAGTAGTTATAGGTGGGAAATGTCCCACTGGATTTTATCTAAGAATCTAAACTGCATTGTTTTTTCACATGTAATCCATTTCTCAGATATTCTGGACTCCCTTGGAAGTACTTATACTTGAAAACATGCCCTTGGATAATACAGAGACAGCTACCATGAAAAAGGATATTTTGGATAAACTTGGCAGTTGCCACCTGTGCTGACACACGATCCATGCCGCTGCTTCATTGCAGCAACTATTTTACAGATAATCTGGGGTTATTTAAGTGAAAATTCAGCAATCATCAAATGTTGCTAGTTGAGGATGGAGACAGGCTCCTTTAGGGAGCGTTTCCTCCCATCCTAGTACAATCAAGTCTGCCCTGGGTGCCTGGTTCTTCCAGCTGGCTGTGGAAGGGGCAGTTAACCTGGCCTTCAGCACAAAAGAAATACCAAATTTATCAGCATCACAGATTCATTAATTGATGGGAGCTGTGACCCAATGCTGCAAGAGTTCTGGTTCTTCTTAAATAAAACCCAGTAAAAGGTGGGACCTGTTACCAAGAAAACAAGGTGAGATCGAACCCACGCTCCTAAAGGTGTCATAAATTTTATTTCTACATACACTAGTTATACATAACTGATTTTTAAGCTTTCATAAATCTTTGTGGCATATTTCTTTTTTTTTTTAGCGTGACATCTGAAAACTCATGTAACCCTACTGGAGATGTCTGAAAGTTTTGTAAGACAATTCTGCGAGTACCTTGTATACTCTTAATTTGTGCTAGAACTGGCAGTTGGTGCTGATCTGTATCGAATAGTTATTGTCTTGAACAACCAGCTCTCACAGCTGCCCTTAAGCTGTATGTGAATCAGAACAGGTTTACGAAAAAGGTTACAGGTTGTATGGTAAAATAGTTTAAAATGGGAAGTTGTTACAATGAATCTCTGGCAGATTTTAAAATTCAAATGCTGGCTAAGTAGGCTCAAAGATATTTTTGCACTTGGTAGGCCAAATCTAAATCACCTTATTCTGCTTTTAGTCAAGAAAAAAAGATTTAAATGAATAAGGATTCTGTTTGTGTAAGTTCTTGAGATTTGGGTTATGGTGAGCTTCAGTGGGGAGCTCCGAAGTCACAGGTGAAAAAACAAGAGACCACTGTGCTGTGCAGAGCAGCTCACGGGTTTTTTTGAAGACGGGGCTCGCCTTCCACGGTGATGTTGCTTCTCTGCTCTTTGTCAAAGCTAAAGTGCAGCTTTAACCTGCCTCTTCAAATGGGGGAGGGGTTTGTTTTAAAAATTGTGATTTTTAAAATGTAAAACTCATGATTTCTGCTGCCTTTTATTGCCTGTGTTGCTTGGGAAGTGCCACCACCCTTCATAAGGAGCCAGAAAAAATGATATACAAAAAAACCCCCCCCAAAATCTGAGTCAAAAGTTTTAGCAGCAACCGGAATTCCTCTTGGCAGTTAATGGCTGGTGAAAAGCTAAATTACTGTACAGGAGTGCCTGCCTCTGTAGCTGGTGTGCTCTAACAATAATATGAAGAATAACACTGCTGCGGTTCTAGGTTGGCCAGCTGGTGCTGGATTTGCCCGAGATGGGTTTTCTGGAGAGAGCTGGCAGCAGGAGCGAAGCCCAGGCTGCAGTGCCAAGGATGTTTGGTGGAGCTCGTTTGCACCGTGACTGGAGACTCTGACGGTCCAGTTGTGGGTGACTTGCTTTTCTGGCTTGTCTTGAACCAGTTTAAAAACAAGACTATGAAGGAACTAGTTTTCATATATGCTCTGCATACGTGTGTGTATATAAGCACAGTTTTATATTGTTATGCTGACGTGTAGTGTTTTTTCACTATGTCTGGTTCTCATATACTGCACATTGTATTCTGTAAGTACATTTTTTTTGTTACTGGTCATTTCACCTCTATGAACTTAAAGTTACGGATCAAAGGTAGCAAGAAGATGGAGGTATGCATAGGTACAATTGTTGACTTGCCATTCTTACGCATGAAAATGGCATATTACAGAAAAAGTTTGTCTTGCAGACTGAGAAATCTAAAAAGGGCCATTATTATGCAAGAATTGGGACCAGAAGTACTCGAGTTACACTCCAAAAATAAAAATTAAAAAAATATATATAGTTTTTGTTCATGGTACAGCAGGTCTATCTGAAGTGCTACAATGTGACATGGGTCTGTATCAATACCTATAAAAGTTACCTGTCATCCCTTGTCTTCACTAATCCTTCAGGGCATGTGGTAATAAGCGTGACTAGATAGATTATACATGCGAGCACTCTGACTATAATCAGACCTTTTCAGTACAATGATATATTTTACTATCCTACCCTTAATTATTTAAACCAGAGTCAGTGATAAATTGTAAGTTTAAAATCACCTGCCAAGTACTCTTCCTCTGTTTTGTTTATATAAGGGCTTTGACTGGGCTGGACCCACTCGCTTCATGTATGGGATGCTGCAATCTGTTAATACTTTACCTTCTGTTTTACATGTTAATTGTATCATACCTAATAATATTTTTTGGCCCTAAAACGTAGGTTTTGTGTTTTATTTAACCTACAATGATTAATGCTAATAAATGTTTTAAATACCTCTGACTGGGAGATGTCTGTTTTCAATAACGCAAAATATGCCCCATTTTTCACATCATTTGCTGTTGCAAAAGGGCTGTCTGCAGTCTGTGGGTTGCTTACCTGGGATTTAGAAGCTGCTTGAAACGTGCGTGGTTGGCCTTTTAGCAGAAACTGAATGCCTTCCTGGGCGATCCCACAGTGCAGATGAACTTCCAAAAACCAGAAAAAGATTATCTGGAAATTCCTTTGCTAAGTTAGTTGATTTATCTATTAGAAGAGAGGTACCTGATGGCCAGTATCAGCTTGGTAACTTATAATAGTAGCTGTCAGTAAAAAGTGAGTTTATGGTTACCACTTGCTTTGAACAGCAACCATGACTATGGCTCATAAGACACTTTCTCTTTTGTATGTTTTTATTTTGGTGGTGCATTTAATTTTTTTCCTACTTTATGTTCCTTGAACTTGTATTTAGGAGTCAAGAATTAACACTCCCTTAAGAAGTATGCAGTATTTCATACCTCTTAGTGCTATTGTTTTAAGAGGTCTTTAAACACCAGAAGTTTTTTGCACTGTCCGGTTCATATTTCCAAAGTTGTTACCACAACTGTGAGAACTATGAATAAAGTCCTTTCCTTTTTTTTACGGAAAAACAGGGGGGTGGAGTAAGGCTTTTCTAACTACCAAGATAAAAAAAAAAAATTAAAATGAAATAAATTACTATGACAGAAATGATTATGACTATGATAAATTGCCATGATAAAAACGCACACCAGTACACAAGAAGCACAGTAACACAAATTACAGCACAGAACCTCATTTCTGCATGTAAGGAGAAATCAGTATTTCAAAGGTTGTAAGTTTAGTTACTGCTTGAATATACCTGGCAGAATCTCTTCCCTGCTTTAAAGCATTCATAATCACATTGGAAAAATTACGTATCTTATCTCCAGCTATGTGTAAATAAAAATGATCCTATACGTAACTGTAAAGTGTAAAAGGTGATGTACTTAATTCAAGGAAAGCCTAAGTAAGCTCCTCACAACTGTTACCAGTGTGTTGGAAAATCAGAAGTGAATGCTGGTTTTCCTTTCAGTGCAGGGAGTGGAGTTGTGCCTCTTGACGGATCAGTCCTTGCATCGTCAGTGGGATGTTTTACGTGGCTTGGAAGCATGTTCTTGTAGTGCTTTAGGTTAGTTTACAGCTTAATTTAGCAGTGAGAGGAGAGCTGTACAATTGTCTGGAAAATAAACTTCCTCTGCTTTCCTTTTGAAGACTGAAGGTTGTGTCTCAGGCTACTCAAGGAAAAGCGTTTGACATTTCAGCTTTCAAAATCTCATGACGGCGGCTTCAGTCGTTCTGCAAAGAGCATCACAGGGCACCCAGCTGTGCTCTCCTGAGGGCTGTTCTGCAATCAGGGCAGCAAGGCTGATGAAAAGAGACTTCATACCTCCACCCCCTCACCCAGTCTGCAAAACTGTTTAGCCTACTACCAGGTTTGTGAAACGCCTCTCTTCCCTGACAGGAAAACAGTAAGCTGCAGGGTTATTTTTTTTTTTCCCCTTTTCCTCCTCAATGTTGTTTTACACAAGGCTACAGAGTAATTTTCTTAAAAGCGTTAAAACACTCATGGGAGGATAGACTGGCTAAAAGTATTTGCACAAATGCCTCTGTTAATTGGTGGAGGTTACTCCCTAAGGACTCGGCATCAAGGATAGGATGCATTCATGTGCAATGGGGTTCTTGACCATAAATCAGATCTGCTTTTGATTACATTTGTTTTTTACAGCTGGAACAGGTGTAAATTCAGTGCTTGATATAAATGCTCTCTCATTGTCCAAAAGACAATTTCTTCACTAGAAACTGGAAAATCAATGATTGACCGCCTTTAGCAGGTTAAGATGAGAAGGAATAAATAATAGCATAATGTAGCATAATACAGCCTTTTTTGTGTCTGAAAAATCTATTTCAGATGGGTTTCTTCTCTCTTGATTAGGAAGAGTCCTTTTTACAAAATGTCTGTATTTCCAATACTGCCAAGTGGGTCTTAATGCAGATTAGTTTGCATGATCACTTACCGCTGCTGTGTATTTTGTAGGAATATGAGGACAGGCGCATGATATTAGCATTCATAATCACTGTGTTTTCAATAGACACAGTGCAGAAATGTTACCGAAATTGTTTTGTAACGGTGTTGTTGTGAAAACTAGAGATAATACACTGGCAGAACCTGAAGTGTAAGAGACCTGCACGAACTTGCATTTAGTGTCACACCAATTAATAAGTTTTTAATAAGATGTCTTTATTCAGTGCAGAAAAGTCTAGCACTAGGGTGGAAGAGAATTTTGAGGCTTCTGGTTAGGTATTAAACATTTGTCAGCTTGGGAAGGATTTCTTTTTTCTGGCTGTTAAATTACTCCTGCCAGAAATAATTTTTATCCCTGAGACTCCTTGAAGTATTTTTTTTTAAAAAAAGCTTTCTTTGAAAAGCACTGACCTTGTTTTCTCAAAACCTCCCTGAGAAACCGAGCTTTATCTTTCCCATCATCTGTCAAAAGTTCTTTGAGACACACCTTATTTATGATGAAACAGTTAAGCCTTCTGATTACCACACTCTGAGAATTTAAAAAACAAAGCCAAAAATGCATTACCCCTGAAGTCCATTTAATTCACATTTATTTTACCAAGTCACCAGCATTCCTGTTCCCCTACAGCAAGTAGATTCCTCGGGGGCAATGATCTGTCATGGACTAAGAGAGAGACAATCCCTAGGCTTCTGATTACTTATTGACAAGTACCAATCAATAAGGAAGTCAGCTTACATGACTAAGAGATGCCCTTGAGGAAAATGAATATCACGTTCCTTCCTCTTTGTCAGTATAACATGACTTGGGGGGCAAGTGATAGCGCTGCTGTTAGTAACTTAAAATAAATAAAAAAATGAGTCAGAGGATGGTAATAGTTTTCTCTTTGCTTGTTTAGTAGGGTTGAAATGTAGGTTAAGCACCTTAGAAAATAAATCCCTCCTTCCTGTCATCTTCAAAGAAGCTGGCTGCTTGGCTGACAAATACATCGTGAGTTTTCCGGGAGGTTTGGCAAGAATGACCAGTGGATGCAACCTGGAGGACACAGTGCATTTCAAAATCCCTTTCCAATAAATTCTAGCCCTGCAAAAAATCAAGTCATCAGCACAGCTAGAACCACTGCTAAATATCCAAGTTCCTGTCTCTGTTCATCACTCATCACATGGGACAATTTTGCACTCCAGGTATTTACCAATAAAAGGATAAAACGTGTAGTAGGAATCTAATAAGAGCCCTCAGAAAGAAGGACATTCAAAATAAAGACGACAGTTTTCTGTGTTGTTTCTTGAGACAGGAACCCAAACGAGAATGAAATAGCTTTCCTGGCACCTTTCCTTTTAGAGATACCATTTGTCCTCTGAGTTTCACTGTGCTCTGTAGGTCATTCTTGGTTCTCAGGGAAAATTTGCTTTCAAGGTGGCAACCTGAACTGCCTGCTGGCACCTAACCAGCTCTCCTCCTACAGCACAGCCTTTAACGCCAGAGTAGTTCTCCCCATGGTCTCAGTAAGGAGGGACAAGAAGTCTTATTAGCTGATGGCGTTTCTAATGGAGGTTACTCAGTTTCTTGGCAGTTTTGAATACAAAGGAGGCTTTTGAGATATGCTGGAAATATGACCTCATAATGATCAAGGAAAGGGCTCTCACCAGATAAACTTCTTTCCTCGTGACAGATACTGGAAAAGAAAATGCTTTTTTTTTTTTGGTAAGTTTTTCACCATGGTCTTTTTGTTTTTAATGTTTTTCAGAGGTGAAATTTCTGGAGGGGAAATAGTTTCTTGAAATGAGAACAAGGCCAGAATGTCACGTTGATTATGAAATTCTGAGAAGGGAAAATAATGTTTAGAGTGGAAAAGAAGGGACAAACAACATGATGATGTCCTACCCTGGAAGATACTCATCATGGTGGGTCACAACCCCATCGAGGCGACAGAGAAGGAACAAAAGCCATGTCTGAAATAGGAAATTTGGATTTGGGGTAAAAAGGATATCACATTATAAACGGTCTAAGCCACAGCCACAGCCACATTAACACCATTGTTACTTGAGAACCCTAGCTAATAAATGAGCATAAACAAATACAAGATTAAGAGTGCATCAGGTGCCTAGACTCCACCTGTAAAAAATGATACCATATCTTTACCTGTGTGTATGCATCAATTTACATAGTACAAAGTCCACTGAATAAAAGATGATACCCATTCATGCAGTCCGTGACACACCGGTTACTGACTTGGAGCCCTGGACAAAGGGCTTTGGCAAATACATTCCAATGCACTTACGTAGCTACCCTGCCCACATGGTTTAGCTTTTCACGAAGCTTGATCTTGGCTGAACAATGTCTTGAGATGGTGGGTAGTTTTCCACGAAAAGGGCAAATTGTTCAAGAGAAGGCTAAGGAAGAAAGGATGAGGTGGTGATAAATGTATCCAAGTCGATTTGCATTGACTGATTTAACCGCAGCATGTAGTATGTACTTAAGTACTTGCTGCTGGGCATATAAAGGCTTTGCAATAACACAGCATCCATCACTGAAAGATAAAATGGAGGAATTTTTATTTTATTTTTCCCAGGAGGAAACTGATGCCTTAGAAAATCCACAAGATTTGAGTCATCAAGTCATCACTGTCAGCGGGCACGTCTCTCAGACACCTCGCCTCATCTCACTGCGAATCCCACACCAGTGAAAGATGCACGCCACAGCAGAAAACTGCACCCTTCCTTGTGTGATAGACACGGTTTAAAAAGTTACAGGGCCTGAAGCAACTACCAGATTAGAAGGAGAGCCTCTGTCGGAGAAGCCTGTTCCACATCACATCCGTGACAGGGGAGGTGAGGATGTCTAGGAGCTATGGGTTTCAAAGTGCTGGGAAAGTGGTTACTTAGCTATTTGGCAAGATGGCTCAGCCCGTGTCTCTGGTAGTGCAGGAGAGCCTGAAGTTATTGAGGCTGCCTCCTGACAAGGCTGCTTTTGAAGAAAGCTAGGGGGTTTTCAGTGAAATGGTGCCAGAATTCCCAGGAGAGGTCCCTGTTCCTCGAGACGTTTGAGGAAAGACGTGCTCCCCACCATTTTCAACCGGCACTGGAAATTTTCCTTCCACTCAGCAGGAAGTGTAAATAAATCCTGGGTGTTAGATAATTCCAAAGTATATTTTAAGCCAGGCAGCCATGGGCAGGAAATTAGAGTTTGGGAACTTGTGATTTTCTTTTGTTATCTTCAGGTCATGCTGGAGATGTAAGCAAGCTGTGCTTCAAGCTAGGTGGCCTATCTGATTTTATACACAACCGTGTCATAAAAAGTGTGTGATGAGGTGATGGAAAAATTCTCTATCAAATTCTGCAGTCATCTGCAATTTTAAACAGAATGATTACTATAATGTCACAGTTCTCATTTACCTACGTCTTTCATACTCAGAGCTGGTCTATGGAGAGTGAGATTTTGACTGATTATGACAGAACGTAAATTGTCAGCCTCCTCCCACCAGGGTAAATGCCTCCAATTTATGTATCTTCCCATTTATGTATCCATCCTCTCTGGATAGAGGTCAGACGAGAGTGGACCATTCTGTGCCATCCTTCTATAAGGCCACTGAATAAGGGCAATTTTGATTCAGGCCTTTGAGACCTTGATGCCTGAGGTTGCCTCGGTGTATGTTGAATTAGCCCAAAGTTAGGACCCTGTGACAACTCCATCAATTCCATCAGAACTGGCCTCCGTATTGCCTCATACAGGAGCACATTTCATGGGTGGTTTTGTGCATTTCTAAGTTTTCCTGTGAGGCAACTGGAAATATTTCATTTCCTTATGATGTCATCTGGTATCTGCTGATGACACAATGAAGGGAAGTGTTACGTTTTATTTGCTATCAACTCACACAAAGGCAACAAGGACAGTAAAAAAATTGAAAACATGCAAAAGTCTGTTTAAGCACATCTTGGGCAAACTCTGCTGTTCCAGATTCTAGAAAAGGAGTTAGATAATTGATAGATGTTGTTATGGTCATCCCATCAAGCAAATTACTTCTGCTTGCATTTAAGAATGAATCCACCCACGTTATCCAGGATGAACCAATCTGAAGTTGGGTCAGTCATTATGTGGCCAGAAGCCCTCCTGTCTTTTATAAGTTGTTGCTGAAATTTGTTAAAATTGTTAAAATCGAGTCAGTCAGAAACCTCTATCCAGTTCAGTCTCGAAGAGAGTGAATTTAAGATTTAAAAGCTCATTTCACTTGTCATTAAAGGAAAAAAAAAAACCTGTGACAAAATATCATGTGTGATGTCACTGGAATACACAAGCTTTCCCAAATGCATGACAGTTTTTAAGGAAGAGGCTAATTCTCAGATTTAAAATGTGACTTAGTAAAAATGTAATGATGCAGTTCCTTTCTTTACTGTCCATCAAAGTTATCCAGATGAAGCTTCCTAAGATTTGCTGAAGATTACGTGCCAGACTTGGAAACTCAATTTAGAATGTGAAAATTGCCTCTCTGGCTTAGCCGTCCCTAAGACTGAGCATCCAATATTTTAACTTTGTTAAAAGTTTTGTTTCTGATACATAAGCCAAAATCCAGCTCAGCTATTTCTGCCACAATTGCATTGTGTCTGAATAGCTAACAAGAGCAAAATGCAACGATTTCTTTTTTGCCTTTCATGTGAGTGAAACAGAATTCACCTGGGACTAGTTTCTGGATAAGAAAGCACAGTTTTTACTAAGCTACTTTGAAAAGCTGAATTTTTTCTATTAAAATAATGAAGCAATATGAAATTCTTTCCCTTTCACTGTATGTGTGAGAGAATGTTCATCAGCGAAAGCAAAACACATTTAAATCTTCAGGGCTGAATGCTCCCAAGAGTATGACAAAAATTGGTGGAGATACTCTTGGAGCCATTCATTCTCATTCTGAACAAATATTGGTGCGCAGGGAAAATTTCAGACGACGGATAAAAAGTGAACATGGCACATCATTGTAAAGAAAAGATGTGATGGGTTCGGATAATTACAAGCATTACATAGACTCTGGGCAAAATACTGATGAAGAGAGATATGGGAAACAAATAGAAATTAATTCATAGGTGGTAGCTTATGTAATGCGAATCAATATGTTTTTAATGGAAAATAGGTGCATTCAAGCAACAAGATGAGATTTAAATGTAGTTGCTTAAGGTAGATGTATTGATTTAATACACATAGAATACTTTAAGTCATTCGATGTAGCCCTGCATGACAATCTGGTAAAAAACCCCAGTACCATACAAAATCAATTTACCTGTATCAAATGCTCCGTGAACCAATTAGCAGCTACATCAGCATGTGTCTACTCGCTTCTAATGGGTTATTTAATGGCTTCAAAGGAGCTAACGCAGTTCAATGTCTTTATCAGTCATCTGGAAAAAAACGTAAACTCTCTGCTGATAACTTTGCAAATGACACCAAAATTGCTGGAAAGGAAGGAAGAAAGAGAATGAAATGACATAAGGGTATTTAACATGGTGCTTCAGATCTTAAGCCATAAGCCAGTATTTAAAAATAGGATGAGTCTCAATGTGGAAGATACTATCCACTGTCTGTCTCTGGTGGGACTCTGAAGCCTCTGGTGCTGGCCCAGAGAGTGAGGGTGGTGGATGAACAGAAACTGCTCTGTGATCCACTGTAGATTCCCATTTTCCTCATTTCTATTATCTGCCTTACTCGGGGAAGGAAAAAATGCAAGGAATGGCCAGGCACAGGGAAAAAAAATCACGTTCCAGGTTTGCAGTGGCCAACTCTGGTTTTCTATTAAATTGCTATTAATTTATACTAAATTACTATTAATTTCTATTAAATTGGGGTGGTTTTTTTCATACTAGAGACAAAGGAGGAGAAAACACATTTGAAGGTGTTTTTGCCTCATTTGAAGGTGACAGGAGGGGAAGCTTGCTGTCCTGTCTGTCTGCTAGTCAGCAGGAAGAAAGGAGCAGGAGCAATGTGGATTAGGAGAGAGGGGAGGGAAAACCAAACAAAACCAAAACCAACAGCAAAATAGGAGAGAAGTGTTTTTTGGGGTGATGGTTTGGGAGTGGAAGGGTCTCAACACATTATAGTGCATTTCCCTCTGAAAAGCAGAACTGAAGCCAGGAAACCTGTGGAATTGAAATAGTGATTGCGCAGTTAAGGTCTGTATTAAAAGGCATGCTCACAAAATATTTACAAGCATTTAACTTTATGAATTTAGTGGTGAAACAGCTATTTATGTAGCTATCTGCAACAGGTATGGTAGGCACAGGACGCAAGTAGCGGGTGAATGGGTACGCTGTCCTAACTTTCCTTGTTAGTGCTTGGTGTTGGGGGAGGAAAATGGTGAATACTCAGGGTCACAGGGCAGGGAGAGCACCAGGGAATAGCACGTGGCCTGGTAGATCCTTGGTTGATGAGCCATTGAGAGTGGAAAGGTCCCACATGAGGTAATCCAGGCCAGGGAATCTTTTGCTACATGGGGCCTTCTCACAGGCCTTTTTACCTCTTGCTGCTTCAAAACTGGTGTCGGGTATTCCAGCTTTGCCTCTGCAAAGTGTTCATACTTGTTTTAAGGTGACCCACCAAAGTACCAGAACAAAGTCTGAAAAACATGTCCCTGGTTTTGCCCAGTGTATCAATTGCATATTGCAATCTAACAGGTCCTCATGGGTATCATTTGTACAATTAAGCTATAAATAATTCAGTATTTGGCAGTCAAACATTCCATCAATAATATTATGCAGACTTTTTTCTTTTCTTCCCCGAATGCAAAGTAAATAAATATTTCATAAATGAACTCTCAGGTAGAGTGTTCAAGCTTGTGTGCAGACACAGAAGGTGCCTGCCACAAACCAGCTGGGGTGGGAAGATGATTCTAGAAACCTTGTGTCTATGCTCCTAGAGATAACAAATTGATCAAAAGCAAAGATCTTTCATGTGTGTATTAGCCATGTATTAGTAACCTTAGCTTCCTGCATCGGTTAGAGGAGAATTTTGAGCACTTGTTTGTTTCCTGCCACAACACGAGGGTAACGGAGGAAAAATTTCCAGGAGATGCAGACAACCCACGAAAGCAGAACAGCTGCGGATGCCCACAGGAGCTGTGATTTTGCATATCTGCAAACTCTTAACTTTATGCTTATTAGTATTCCTCCGGATTGCATAAACATGTGCTCTTGCAGAGGCAGAGCTTTAGCTGGCATAAGTGCTTGTGATTTAATTGATCATCAGAGTGGAGGAAAATCTTTATGTTATTTGGTAACAGACTACGAGGGAATGGATCTTTCCTTGTCACTCACTATGCAACCAATGGAATCCACTGACAGGCTGAGTTTCTCCATGTCTCCCCTTCTTTTGCTCTGCCCATTTTCAGGCTGTCAGCTAATTTCATCTTTCAGCAGAGACAAACATTTCATTCTCACGTTCGTGATACCTATTTATTTTTAAAGTGCTGTTAACATAGTTCTTGCTGTCTCTTTCTGTCTGGCCCTGCTTTATTTATGTAAAAAATAGCTGTCTAAAATGTTCTTCCTTGAGAAAAGCTGCTAATTTTTCCCCGGAGACCTTCTCCTTGTGTCTGCCTTCAGTCAATTCAACTCAATTTTCTAAGAAAAATCTAGCACTGCTGCTTCAGCGTGTGTTTACTTTCTCTTGTAACCATCGCAAACTAAAGTACCCTGGGAAAAGGAGTTGGATTCTTCTCATTTGCAAATACCATTAACAGAATTGTGGCTCAAATTCCATACGCAGCTCCAAATTGCACACTCAATTAGGGTCTGATCCAATGATTTTTAAAGTCACTGGAAAAATTCACCCACAATTTTAATGGACTGTAGCTCGGGCCTTGGGGAATGGACATTTCCACTGCGGATGATCAGTCTGACCTTTGAGCATGCTGGAATTTACACAATGATAGACTCATAGGGCTGGAAAGGACTTCAGAGGTCACATCTCAAGGCAGGATCAGATAAATTTATATCTCCCAACAGATGTCTAACCTGTTCTTAAAGGTCAGTGACTGGGGACTCCATGGATTATGCTTCCAGGCAATCTTTTTTGTTAATTATCCTTACTCTTAAAAAGTTCTTCATATCTGCTCTAAATCAGTTCTTGCTCCGATCTACGCCCATTACTTCCTGTCCTATTCCAGCAAGAGCAGACAATTTTCTTTCTCTTTGCAATAGCTTTTCATGTATTTGAAGACTATTTCCGAATGCATGAGTCAATCTTGTCTTCCTTAGGCTATACACCCTCAGTTTTTCACTCTGTTCTCACGTTTCAATCTGTTTTCTGGACCTTAGTCATTACAGGTTTCTTTTCTGGACTCCCTTCAATTATCCCACGTCTTTCCTGAAGGATAGTGCCCAAAACTGGACACAGCACTTCAGTGCATGTCTTATCAATGCTTAGTAGAGGGAAAGCACTTCATGTGTCATGCACAGTCGCAGTACAATGCTTTGTCTTCCACACGTTGATATGACATTATTTGCTCCTTTTCACCTTGTGACCCATTAGAGCCAAACCGAGGCACAATGTGAAAACACAATTTTCCCTCTGTTTGGGAGACGCTGAGGGCAGAATTAGCATTGCAGAGCTGCTATGTGTATTAACAGAGCAAATGAAAGGTGAAATTTGAATCCCAGTAGCCAGATGAGTTCTCCAAACTGCGATTGAGAAAGACCGTGATGTTGTTTGCAAGAATTTCAGATTGGAAAAGAGATGCAATGATCACAGGGCACCATCATCCCGTTCCTGCAGAATTAGTTAAGACTGTTTTTAAGACAATTTTTCTCTTCTGGAGGTGAGTTTCAACTACTTACTTACATTTGTTTACTTACCTATGCATACTTTGGCTACTTTTTAGCAAAGTGTTTGTACATTTTTAGAAATGCAACACCAGCAAACAAGAACCAACACACACATTCCATGTTTTGTAAATTGAATTGTCTCATTACATCCCTCGTGACTGTATATGAATTGTAAGAACCAATTATTGAAAACAGTATTCAAAAATCCATTTCCTTAATAACTTTGTCCTTTATCAAAGGACTAATGGCTTTTAGCACATCTGAAACTGTCTCAGGAAATCATTCTGTTATTTAAACGCTACTTTAAACCACAAAGACGAGGTACAAGTTTTGTCTTGTTCCTACATAATTTAATGGTCCAGAGCATTTTTGTGTTCAGCAGAACAGAACTGGGTCCCAAATATGAAAAGTACGTAAAGTTTTATGCTATAGCTATATATGAGAATGCCATTATGTGTTATTGGTTTCTCTCTACTTGAATATTCAACACACATTGTAAGTTTTTATAATAATGTCACTAGGTAAAGAAATACACTGTAGTTGAACAAACTTGAAGATATTCAACTAAGATTTACTTTTCCAGTCTGTGGCAACATTTGAATAATGCTATAAATCTTCAATAATAGCATGGATTCCAATTTTACCTTTGATTTACAATATAAAAAGTGAGCTTAAGATTATATATGGAACTCATTAGCAGTCAAGTAAATGATGACTAGAGCCTGCTGTATGAACAGTTTTATATTTCGGAAGACAAACAGCAGCACCAAAAGGCCAGGTATTTCCTTAAAGAGAAATTAAAACATACTCTTACCTTTATACCTTTGCATTTTGCAATACTCACTGACTTAGCAGTGCAGGATGCATGAGATACTTCACTGAGTTCTAGAATTTTCCCATTAAAACGACAAGTAATGCAGCACTTGGATGCTTTTTCTGACAGCCTTAATAACACCAAGAAATTCCAAAGAAGGTCATGATATTGTTTTATTGCAAGACATTTTCAAGTTCAGAATCGGTGTGACTGAATAAACTACCTGCATACTAAATAGCGGAAAACACTATTACGAAACTGAATCTACTCTGCTACTTCTCAGGTACAGAGAGAGCTTATTTAATATTTAATAGCAAACAGTTTTGAAAAATGTCAATATCCACCTCAAAACTGAGGTATTATAACAAAGATACTGAATTCACAGTGTGAAAAACATCAAGTCTACAAACACACAGGACAAATGTTGACCTCAGATTAAGCAAATGCTATCCTTTTGCAAGCAGTGATGAAAATACTGAAGACACTTCTGGAATGGCATCATGATCTCACTGAAAGCAGTGAGAAGACTTCTATCGACTGCAAGAGACCGAAGATTTCATTCCTGAACTGTGCTGTGAGGTGTTAAAATGAAATGAAACAGACGTTGGACAAGGTTGCCAGATACTGCCGATCAACAGGACAGGTGTTGTTTAATATAAAAAAAATGACATCAGTCTGGATGAAATAAAAGCATTAGATGAGAAACGATACTGAACGCAACAAACCAGATTAATGCATTATTAAGATTCTCAATGTGTTCGAACAACAACAAAGACTACATTAAAAAAACATGTTCATACATAATTACCATTAATCCACCCACTCAGTGTTTATGTACTAACTTTGCCAGTGCTGTAACATAAACTGAGCAGACTGAAGCTGGACAGGCAAGCACTGAGCCCGGCTGCCCCGGGGAGGGGCAGAGATGTGAAATCTCTGTCCTTGGAGATTTTAATGACCTCAGAGCACAAAGGCCTGAGTGACCTGGCCTGAATCCAGCTTTGACCCTGCTTTGAGTTGGAAATTGAACTACGGCCCACCCGGGGTCCCCTCCAGCCCCAGCGATGCCGCGATGCTCCCTCTGTGAGCCACAGCCTACTTGAGGCTGTGCCTTCTCTTCAGTCACTGCCTCTCAATATGCTAGTGATAAGGACTAAAAAGAGATGTATAAAAGAATTAGAAAACAGAGGTTATTCCTGTCTTCTAAATATGCATAGAGGAAGATTCTTTTGAACTTGTACTCTTTACTGTTATTTTTTAACCCCATGAAAAGGAGAAAAGACAGAATTTTTTGTGGCATTTAGTATTTTGTAGCCATTCTTAGCAAGCTGAGACCGAGTAATTCTTCTGGTACATAATCACCAGGTAATTCTGAAGGTGAATTATCATTTCTGAGAAGTATACACTGTGGCTTAATCTTTGGTGGATTCATGAACAGAAACAGAGCGAAGGTAATAGACTAAGTGTCCATGTTAACAGAAGAAAAAAATATACTAGGACAGAAAAAATTCCTCTGTCTTCCAGTTTATTTTCCAGATACCAAGAACGCGTAAACAGAGTGGAAACTTGATTTTGCTAACAAAGCCAAGCAAACCACCAGACAATACTTTTAAATACTGCACTGTAAATAAAGGATGTAATTTAAGATGCTGTTCTATGCGCATCATAAAACAAGTCTGTAGCAGGAAAACTGCAGCCAGAATAGCTGCAGACCTCTAGCAACATTTTCACATATATGTCACNGACCTGCTGGCCACGCTTCCCTTGATGCAGCCCAGGATACGATTGGCTTTCTGGGCTGCAAACACACACTGACGGCTCATGTTGAGCCTCTTGTCCACCAGCACCCCCAGGTCCTTTTCTTCAGGGCTGCTCTCAAGCCAGTCACTGCCCAGCATATATCAGTGCTTGGGATTGTCCTGACGCAGATGGAGGACCTTGCACTTGTTCCTGTTGAACTTCATGAGGTTGGCATGGGCCCATCTCTCCAGCCTGTCAAGGTCCCTCTGGATGGCCTCCCTTCCCTCCAGCGTGTCAGCCACCCCACACAGCTTGGTGTCATCAGCAAACTTGCTGAGGGTGCAACTCCACCCACTGAAGACAATTCCAATCAGGTAAAACTGCTCTGAATTACTTTTCTACAGCTTTCTTCACTTACTTCTTCAGCCATTGACGGTATTAAAAGTTACATGGATGTTTGCTGTCGGCAAGAGAGGCCTGGAGAAGAGTGCTGAAGTAGGCAGTGGCAGGCTGGAGGAGAGGCAGGCAGGCAGGCAAGGTGGAGGGTGAAGGCTCTGCTGGAGCCAAGGCAGAGCCTGAACCTAAATTACTCAGAGGGTCTCTCCCCTGCCAAATGGCCTCAGATCCCTTCCTTTGTTGTTGGGGCTGAGGTACAGGTATTCACCAAAGAAATCAAGTGATTCACAAGTTTCACTATAATGAGCTGATTTTGAAGGCAGAGCATTTAAGTCATTTCAATGTATTTATTATCAGGACATATTTTTCAAATGGGTCATTACCGCCCTATACGTGTTCTTAGCATACCTACACCAGATTGCAAGAGAGGAAAAATAAATGTGTTAATCCTTCTGACTTCATTTCCGTTGCCTGTACTCCAACCTCACATGAATATAAGCTTGTGTATCTTACAGCCAGATTCTTCAGAAGTAGATTTAGGACACATGAATCATCAAGGTTCAGATGGATTTGGCTGTCTATGGCTTTTTTTGTTTTGTTGTCACTGGTGTATTCAAATATCCCAAGATGCACCATCCGCTTGACAAGTATGTTATTCATGAAAAGGCCTACTGTGAAAACACTGTGTCTGACAAAAAAGTGCAAGTGAGAAGGATGGCGAATACCCCGCGTCCCTGCCTACAGATAAATAATGGCTCTTATTTCTCATTCAGGTTTTGCAAGAGCTCAATCTCTCTCAACATTGACTCTGTGTTAATATCGCTAAGCCTTCACTTAATGACGATCTTGCTTCCCAAGGAGAGTTTCTGGCCGTTTTCCAGGCCTGTTTGAGAGCCAGGCCCATCCACCTCAGTGCCCGGCTGCTGCCTGGCAGGGTGGCAGGGCTGCCTGTAGGCCGGGCTGCAGCCATGGGGGTGAGAGTGCCTGAAAGCAGCTGGATCTCGCTCCAACACCTCAAGCCTCACCTGTGAGCAGCCCGGACGCAAGCCGGAGCCACCCGCAAACGCCGCCATGGGGCGGTTGAGACTCTTTGCCCCATTTGTCCCTTTCCCAATTGCCCCTCAGGGATCACCACCCAGCCGCCGCCCTCCCTCCTCCAGCTTCGGGGGAAGGGCCGCCCAAACCCCCCCGCCGGCGGCGAGGGCCGCGTTTCCCCACCGCCCCACGGGGAGGCCGCGTCCCTCACAGACTACAGCTCCCGGCACGCCCCGCGCCCGCCCGCCGCGCCGCCCGCCGGCAGCGGTAGTTCCCCCGGCGG
>VXBO01011369.1:449431-473736 GCA_013400135.1 Rhinoptilus africanus | reverse complement strand
CCCCCCGCATGCCGGCGCGGCCGCTGCCGTGTCACCGCTGCGCTCCGGAGGCCCGGCCTTGGAGTAGCGGGGCCCGGGGAAGGGGAATCGCTCTCCTGTCATTTCTGTGGCCGCCGGTCCCTCTCCGTGAGGTCTCCCTCTGGCTGCAGCGCGTAGGAGAGGCCCCGAAATAGGCGTTGGAAGCCTCGTCGCCGTGTGGGGGAGCGGGGAGGTGGAAAACTCGCCTCAGGTCCGGTCTTTTCCTCCTCCCTCGCCCCGGAGGGCCGGCTGTGGGCGCCTGTCAGAGGCCAGCGGTGTCCCCGCGGGGGCTGGTGCGGTTTTGCACCATCCCTCCGGGGTGTGCGAGTCGGCGATGTGCGGGCACTCGCACCCTCTCCCCGCTGCAGCCTGGCCCGCTGGCCCGGCAAATTGACTCCCCGCCCTTTCACCCTCCGCAAACGCCCTTTCAGACAGGTTCTCGGTACGTAAACAGGCAGCTTACTCCTTTCTTGGGAATGAGGGAAACAAAACTTGTGTGTTTCGGAAGTTTCTGTGTATTGGATATTGCGTGCCGACCGCATGATGGTGACCGGCATGGCATGCTGCTGTCAAAATAGGTCCCAGTTAGTGCGGTTATCATGTGGGAGTTTTTCTCGCCTAATAAATTAGCTAGTTGTGAAAAGAAACGCTCTTCCAAAGATCCTTGAAAGGTAAGGGCATAAAGAAAAGCATGATAGAATAAGTAGTTTTCAGTAGTATCCTGTGATTATATTTTATACCCATAAGGGGCACTGAGAAAAATCTCAGAATGTGTCAGATTTAAAATCATCAATGTTAGATTTTTTTAAAGCAGTTAATGTTAACAGAACTTACGTTTTAGATTTTGTGGCTAGCGTCAGCACACGTACTTGCCTAATTCTATAAACACTTCTATTTTCCATTTTTAGTAGACTCGTTTTCATTGTTTTAGAGGGACAGCATGCAATTTATGATGTTGTAAAAATCTTTAAATGGATAACTAGGTCAAATTAATGTTTGTATTAGAGAAGAACACTGTATTCCCCCAGAATACCTTTGGCTGGCCTGGCTTTTAGAAATAAAGCTTAAGTCTGGTTTATTAAAGAGATTTTCAGCAAACTATACTTGTTTTATTGATCCATTAGATCAGTTAAAAACTAAAATCTGCCTGATCACACGTATTAATTTCTCGATAGCTTCAATTTTTAAATGGCAAATTCACAGACAGGGTCAAAACCATAGCAGGAACTTACATTTTTCACTTCTGTTTTGGTTGTTAAAATGTTGCCAGGTCTGGCTGTACTCAGATTTCAATACACTGTATTCTTATTGGAAGAACAGGTTGGAGGAAAATGCATGATTTAAAAAAAAATTTAAATTAAATTATTTTAATTTTTTTATTACATTAAAAAGTGTCTAATACCAAGCTTTCAAATGTTGGTCTGTCTTCAAGCTAAAAGTAAGCCAAATTAATGTGATATGAAACAGGGTATATAGAATAAATACTAGATTAGAAATTCTGTCTGCATGAAGCCACTGTCAGTAAGTGATCTTTATTTGCTGTGTGTTTATGTGCTTAGAGCATGAAATATTCTTTCAGCATAAACTTTGGTTTCAGGCTAATGCATATATTGGGAACGTTTCTGTAGAGCAGACTAAGCAAAAACAAAATCTGAAGCATAATGAGACTGCAGTCTTAATACTATATGGAAAGCACTCTCTTACTATATTATTACAGTAATATACTATAGAAAGAGCTATCTATTGAGAGAGCATTGAGCGCACTCTCAATAAATATTTTCTAACTGCTTATTATTCTGAGGTGTTTAAAAAGGTTTGTGGGCCACAAACTAATTCACTTCTTAAGTACTACATTAAAGAATACAATATTGGCAATTCTGAGTGTTATCTTTTAAGAAGTAGTTGGTAAGTAAAAGAATGTATGACTTGGAATAAGTGTAACAGTATAGGAAAATCACACAACTTGGTTTAAAAAATGACATTTTTTCAGTGTAGCTGGTTATTCAAGGTTATTTTATTGGGACAATTATTCATTATTGTTGTTGACTTAGTACTGTTGGTGTGTATGTAACAGAGATACAGTTTGTCTAAACATATGAACTGGACAAGTAGTTTTGTTGTTTTTCTTGACTCAGGTACTTAAAATGGATTTGCTGACCTTTAGGGTAACAGTTAAATGTGTTAGTATGACCCTATGCAAACAATGATTTAAATTAAAAGTACATAGGGCTTATTTTAAGGAGTTGTTGACAAGGCTTTAAATTCATCATTGTCTGATGAAACTATCTTTTTGGGTTTTTTGGTTTTTTAAAATCTATTTGATGAGCAAAAGTAACGGCTCTAATACATTTATTCTGAATTTTATTCCACACAACTCGAGGGGAAGTCTAAAGAATATGTCCCATGGTGGCTAGCATGTTACATATTTCCCTTGGTGACCAAAAGATTTGAATCCTGTTCTTATAGTACTTTGCATTCCTAGAAATTTCAGTTATTAATAGTGTTTTGGATCATGGTGAATTCCCTCTGCTTCTGTGGTAGCTAGGTTTCTTTGGATTCTGGAACCATCAGGAATACCCAAGGAAAACCACAAAACAAATAAGTACTTTTCAGATTGTTGTGCAAATGTGACAAGGGGAAAAAATGTACTTAAAAGTGATGAAACTAAGAGGCAGTTGTTACACTGTGTGAGACCACTTTCAGAGACTCCGTATGGAGCACTGAGAATTTGCTTTGTGGTTCTTGTATGCAGGTCTTCAGACATTACTCCTGTAGGTTAGCTTTCTTTTGTATCTTAGTCTAATGTATTTTGTTTAGCTTCTCAAATCTGAGGTTGTTTGGGTTTGTTCAGGACTGGATAGGAAGAACTGAAACACGAAACACTTAAAAGCAACTAATTTGAAAGAGGAGGAACATGCTCTGCTGCTTATTGGTGTCTTTTTCATGTTACCGGTGCATATAGTCATTGTCCGTAGCTCTAGTTTAGTGGAGATTATGGTAATCTGGAATTGGTTCCTTGTGAGTAAATACATTTTTATTTAATACTATTTTTTTAACAGTTCTGTAGTTAGATAGCAGAACTTGAAGTTTTCAGTTAAAAGATTTCTAGGATGTCTATGTAAAATTGGTCTTCCTTAAGTCAAAGAAGCCAGTTTTGCAATTCTAAGTAATGTGCATTTAAGTTGGTCTTAGATGATGGTCCTTTTTTGAAAACCTTTGCCAAATCTTTAAATCAGTCATAAGACATGCTTCTGCAATACCTAATTGAAAATCAACACTAGTTGATTTGATGAGCCTTGGAAGATTAGTAGACTGTTCAGAATTTGAATTTCATGTGATTCAGAGGTGTCTGACTATAGTCAGACATAAAACCATCTGAATATTTTTCTAAAGTGATATCCTTTATTGGAGTTCTTGCTTACAAGTGTGTGAAATCGAGTTATGTTACCTTTGTAAACATCTCAAAATAATGAGGTGCGCTTTTTTTTTCTATAACCTTGGGGCTAGAAATAAGTGAGCAAGTAAGCAAACAAAAATCGACTTTTGGGCATGTCTGTGTGCAATAAATTTTCCCTTTGATGGTTTGAGTTAGTGGGAGAGGTCAGTATAACAGATGAGGTTTAATTTCTGATTATTAAACTGATTCATGATTTAGGATTGTTAGTGTATAAAATCAGCTATCAGCTGGTGTACTGACTCTTTCCAGGTGAGGTAGAGAGCACTTCACTTAAGTATTATGGCTCATTCTGAAATGCAGATTTCAACGACCTTTTAAATAACACAGAAATATTGCTGTGGATTATTTTGTAATTGTTACGCTGCTGTTGGTAACATTGAAAGCCACAGGCTGTGTGTTGCTGCAAATCGAGAAGGTGGAATTTAAAGGTAAAAATAGCTCAATGTTAAATACATCCCCTGCCCTCAACGTCTGTTGCCAGAATTGGCCTAGGATATCTTTTAGTGTAGGCAGGGTTTGAAGTCCTCAAATGTGATCTTGCTGCCTTATTTTTGTATCTTGATTATGTCAGATTCTGTGCCTGTGTTCACTCTGTTCTGAGTACCAGCAAATTTGTGACGTCCCAGCTTTCAAAGATAGGTTAAAAAAGGGCAATTGGGATGTCAGTTTTCTGGTATTTTCATTCAAGAAAATTTTTGAAACTAAACAATGGGAGTGTGGAGGGGAAAAACTGTTAGTAAGTGATTACTAACACAGTTGTGGCTTTTAGATACTTTGAAATGATTCCATTTAAGTTAATATTTTTGTTGGCTGAGTATTGCGTAATGACAAAGATTGAACATCCCATAGAATGACTCAGTATTCAACAAATAGTCTTGGACTTTTTTTGTTATTCTAAGAAGAATTCCAGGAATTATTTACTCTTCCTATATATCTGTGCTTCAGTCCATTGTTTCCTGACTCAAATATAATATTTGTTAGTATTTTAATGTTTGGTTTTTTTCAATGATAGGTATTAATGAAAATTGAGACACAAAATTATTGGTGGGAATGTGTTAAGAAAGAGAAAGGAAGATAATTTTTTTTTACGAGGTGTTGCTTATGAGGTGATAGTATGTTAATACACAAGTCTCTGCCATTGTGGTAGACTTCATTTAACTAATAGAAAGGGAGTTGTATTGATCTGTCAAGTCAGGTGTGTTATAGGTGTTAGATTATATTTTGGCATACCTAATTTGCTATTTGTTTTAAGATTGAGTAATGGAAGATTTTCTTGTGATAATAGAGGTATACAGCAGTGAAGATCTGAAAGTTTCGTCCTTTACCTGCAATTTGTAGGACTCTGTTTTACTTAGTATTACTAAGCAGAGAAACGCTATCTAAACATTTAACATCTAAACCTCACTGTCTTGTACTTCCTCTGTACTCATTGGTATAAAAGCTTCACCTTTACATTGTAAATTAGTATTAACTGCCTACTCATTCTGCTTGTTGACAGCCTAAGCAAGTGTTCTAGATCACTGTAATACATCATTATTATTAATACTGTAAAAAATACTGTATTAGACATGAAAACTGTACCATTTTTCAAGGCCAAGTTGAAAAGTAGAAGCTGAGCATGAACCAGAGGGGCTGTTTTATGCATCCGTTAATAGGTCTGCATATTTAGTGCGCTGGCTGTCCACTGTGGTATTATAAATTGTTCCTGTTTCAACTTGGCTGTGGTGTGTCAATATGTTGTACTTTCTGGTCAACTTTGCCTTTGGGAGGTGCTTGTTAACCATATCTTTGTGACCATCAGTCATTAAAGGGTTATTACATGCTCAGCTTAGAAGCCATAAATTCAAGTTGGAAAAGGCTGCTGGAGAGAACTTGCTGTGTGTAAAATGGAAAAAAATAAAATCAGACTGATTAGATAAGTATTACATTTTCCAGTGTGAAAGTTGTCAAATTACAAGGCTTTTACTGTCAGATGAGCCAGATCAGTGTGTATAAGGCAATGTATTAAAGGAAGAAAAAATCAGCAAAATGACTGTACTATTGTAAATTATTGTTTGCCTGAATTTTAAAAGGATAGCCACATCATAATTTTTGACTCCTGTGTTTCTGAAAATGTGGTCTCACTTGGAGTAATTCTTAATTTGACACTTCAATGCTTGAATAGGCCTGACCTTGATAGTATTCAAAGCCTTAGAGGAAAGAATAATTAAAGACATGGAGGAAAATGGAACATGGAATAAAATGCAGCATAGGTGTCCCAGGTAGAATTTGCCAGTCTGATCTGAGACTTCCTTCTTTGTCTATATCTCTTCTGTTTTTCTGTGTCTCTTCTGTGCCCAACCCTCAGACAAAGTCTCATCTTAACACTGGATTTACTGGATGTCATTATGGTATTTCATAGAATCATAGAATGGTTTGGGTTGGAAGTGACCTTTAAACATCACCTAGTCCAACTCCTCTCCTATGGCCAGGGACATCTTGCACTAGATCAGGTTGCTCAAAGCCCCATCCAACGTGACCTTGAATGCTTCCACATATGGGGCATCCACAGCTTCTCTTGGCAGTCTGTCCCACTGTCTCACCACTCTCATCATAAAAAATTTCCTCAATATGTCCAATCTAAACCTACCCTCTTTCAGTTTAGCTCTGTTGCCCCTTGTCCTGTCACTGCAGGCCCTGGTAAAGAGTCTTTGTCTTTCTTGCCTGCCTGCTTTATATATTGAAAGTCTGCAACAAGGTCTCTCCAGAGTCTCCTCTTCTCCAGCCTGAACAACCCGAACTGTCTTAGCCCTTCTTCACAGAAGAGGTGTTCTGACCTTTTTTGTGGCCCTCCTCTGGACCTCACTCTAACAGTTCCATGTCTGTCTTGTACTGGACATGCCAGAGCTGGATGCAGTACCCGGGTGGGGTCTCTCATGAGAGTGGGGTAGAGCAGAACAGTCACCTCAACCTGCTGGCTCTGCTTCTATTTATGCAGCCCAGGATATGATTGGCTTTCTACTGCAAGTGTACGTTGCCAGCTAATGTTCAATTTTTCATCTCCTGGTATCCCCAGTTCCTTCTCTGCAGGGCTGCTCTCAATCCATTTGTCCACCAGTCTGTACTGATACTGGGTATTGCCCTGACACGGGGCCAGGACCTTGCACTTGGCCTTGTTGAACACTGAGGTTCACATGAGCCCACCCTTCAAGCCTGTCAGGGTCCCAGTGGATGGTGTCCCTTCCCTCATGCTCAGCTTGGTGTAATTGGCAAACTAGCTGAGGATGCATGTGATTCCACTATGTCACTGAGGAAGACACTGAATAATATTGGTCCGAGTACAGACCTAGAGGAACACCACTTGTTACTGGTTTCCATTTGGACATTGAGGCATTGACTGTAAGTCTTTGGACATGACTACCCAGGCAGTTCCTTATCGTTCTAACAGTCCATCTGTGAAATTCATACCTCTCCATATCAAAGGCCTTACAGAAGTCCAGGTAGATGACATCTATAGCTCTTCCCTAGTCCACTGATGCAGTCACTCCATCGTAGAAGGCCACTAGATTAGTCAGGTAAAACTTGCCTATGGTGAAGCCACATTGGCTGCCTCTAATTACCTCATTGTCTTCCATACGTTTTGACCTATCTTACAGGAGGGTCTGTTCAGTCATCTGAACATTGATTATTTGAAACAGAGGTACCTGCAAAATTACTAATTAGCTTGCAGGTAAAAGAGCTTAGTGGAAAAATGTAAGGTGGAGAAGGGATAAGCTATAAAATAAACTGCAGCACAGCTGTTGAGCTATTGGAAGCTTAATAAGGACATTTCTAAAGGATGTGTTTGAACTAGGTTTAGTATCTTCATTAATGACTTTGGTATGGGCGGGACTGTGCTGGTAAAGCTCATTGGTAATGCAAAGTTAGGAGATATGATGAACAAAAAAAATCTGTGCATTTGATGTGTGCTAATAATAGAACTGCTGTTTTCTCATTTTACTTGGAAGTGATGGAGTAAAATTAGAAGCTAGTACTTAATCACACATTTGTTGCGAGTGTGACAAATCATAAAAAAAGGAAAATATGGGACTGTAGTTTTGTAGTGAGAGAAGTATTAATGTGAAGGTTTATGGCATTGATGAAGCTTTATCTGAATGCATCCCTGGAAACGTCTAGTGAGAGAAAATTAACCCAAATGGGAATGGTCCAAAGAAAAAGTTAGTAACATAAGTGAAGTAGAATAGCTTGGCTTATTTATCTTAGCAAAATGAAGACTGGAAGGGGATCTGATTGCTATCTATAAATACATCAGAAGAGGTATTGGGGGAAAAGGGGAAAAGAAGAGCTATGTAAGCTAAAGGATAGGATTGGTACAAAAATGAACTGGCATCAAGTGGCTATGAATGTATTTAGATCATTAGAATCTAGTTGAATTTCAAGTCTGAATCATGTCAGTCTGAACCAACCTTCTAAAAATGATATGGGCAAAAATAGTTTTAAATTCATCAGATACCGTCTTACAAAATCTTTTGTTTCATGTGGACATTAGAAGGCTTATCCTATATTATGAGGTTACAATGTTCGTAGTTTGGTAGGACAAAGGTGGTACCTATTTATGTCCTATGTCAGGACAAGAGGTAACGGGCACAAACTTGAGTATAGGAAGTTCCACCTAAACATGAGGAGGAACTTCTTTACCTTGAGGGTGGCAGAGCCCTGGCACAGGCTGCCCAGGGAGGTGGTGGAGTCTCAGTCTCTGGAGACATTCAAAACCCACCTGGACGCGTTCCTGTGCAACCTGCTCTAAGGTGGCCCTGCTCTGGCAGGGGGGGTGGACTAGATGATCTACTAAGGGCCCTTCCAACCCCCATCATTCTGTGATTCTGTGATTAAGCTAGAAGCTGGTACTTCGTGTTACACTCAAAGATGTTAGAATAGCTTGACTGAGATATGTGTTTAATGTTTTTTTTCCTTGTAAGAAGGGGTGTTCGTAAACTCAAAAATCGTATACATAGGAGTAACTGCTCCATATGTGAATTAAGCTTAGTAATTGTAATTCGTAGGAGTATGACGTCGATTTGACAGGTTTAACATGTTAATAGTATGATGTTAATATGGCTACTAAGTCTAGTAGACCCAGTGAAAGTAAAAAGTGCTTGGTTTTTAATTTGGATGTCTACTAGACATCTGTTAGACATGTTCCATGTTACAGCTTAAGGTAGAACTCCAGTTGCTTCTATAGAAGTGACCTGAGTGGTCCTGGGAAGAGTGGCTGCGTTAGTTCAGCTTGGTGCTGTGGTATGAAGGTAATGAGGGAATGGAGTTTGTGATCCTGCCTGAGTGACGAGACTACAGCTGAATGCAAGTCTATTTAAGGCACGTGTTTCTTTTCCTGAGTGACTGTAGGATGTGCTGTACTTGGCTTTTGGAGATTTGGGAAATGGAGACCTGTGGTCTGTGCTTCCAGAGAATGAAAGGTCACCCTGAAATGTAAGTGAGCTGTTCCTGTCTTTGAGAGGTAGTCCAGTATTAGCTAGACCTGTCTGTAGGAAATTTCAAGGTCTGATGTGTAAGTCGGTTTAGACATGGCTCTGTGTTGTGTGCTGAGGTTGGACACCATCTGACAGTCAAACACCTTAAACAGTTTGGGTTTTTTTAAAAAAGAACTTTATGGGCTTTTGTGGCACTGGAGAAGTGTGAAATGAATTAGTTATTAAAGTTTGTTTCAAGATACTGCTTGCAAGGAAACCTATGAAAACCACAAGGGCTCTGGTGTTCCCGTTTAGTGTTTGAGTCAGGCCTCTGATACCCAGTTGTTGGAACACACTGGCAAAAGTGCTAGGGAACAGCTTTTGCCAGGTCTTCTGTGGAAAGACTGATTTTTCTATATGCCACTATAGCTGTCATCTAAGATGATTACAAGTATTCTGATTACTGCTATAGAGTTTGAAGAGTATCTTGTATGTTACACCTTTCTGATCTGCATTGCATCCAATTGGAAATTTAGTATTTGAGGATGCATACATATTTTAAGCTGCTGAATATTTGCATATTTTAAACAGCAGATGTGTGCTTGTCAGCATAACTGAGACCTTTTGTAAGCTGTAGCAGGTTAAAATACAAAGCAAGTTTAAAAAGAAAGGGAAAAGTTCCCTGTTTATGTAGTTTTGTTGTTCAAATCTGCTAGTATTCTTTGAAATCTAAGACCCTCTGTAATTGCCAAATTCAGTAGTTGTCCTGCCTTATGCAAGTTAAGAGAACAGTTGCTCCAGCAGGAAGGGTTTATAACATGGCCCTTACTGAACTAGATTGTTAATAATGCGTCTGTAAGATGCATTAGATGCAGAAAGATTGCTTGTTACTTAGTTGTTTCAGGACTTCAGGGATAATTTTCAGTGTTAAATGTTCATATTTAGCAGTAGGAAAATATTTCTGCTGTTCTTGTTATTTCAGTGGTGAGAGTGCTTTGGGATGAACACTACTCAATTGTTAGATTCTTAAGACTTTATCCTAGTAGAATTATGAGCTACCAATTTTAGGATACTCATAATGTGTATTTGGCAAGAATAACAATGTAGCCAAATAAAGGTAAATTGCAAGTAAGGAATTCACAATAATGTGAAGTTTATGTTTAACAAACATGCCTGGAGTGTTATCAATGTGACAGTTCTTAAATAGTGACACTCTTTCAATAGTAAAAATATCAAGACTAGACATATGCCTGAATTGGACTCAGACTGCTAACTTTTAAGGCTTAAGCTAAATACAAGCATTAATATCTTCGGGTGAAGTTATTCCATGTTATACCATCTTACTAATAGTGTTTTTTGTTGTTAAGGCTAAAGAAACCATTGCCCATATTTGACATTAAATGCAGGACAATCTCCTTTTAGTCTGTATTTTGTCTAATATATAAAGTAGATAATGTTCTCTTTACTGGAATTTGTGGTAATGATCTCTGTTTTTACCCTTGAGATAAATGCTTATTGCATTTTTACTGTGTTTTTTTGGCTACTAGCAACAGGTCAGTAACAAGCTGGGGTGAATATGAAATTTTGGTTCAGAAATAAAATGTAAGGGGAAAAAAACCCCATTTCAATTCCCATTTCTCTTACACCAGCCCCCAGTAAAGCATGCTTGGCAGCATAAGCACAAGCACCTCTAGTAAGCTGCGTAGCCATATATAATTGCTCCTTTGACAGAGGAGGATGAGCTCTTTTAGGATTAAAAAAATGGGCATTGTCTCAGCAATTTTTAGAAGGAAAAAGTCTTTGACAGATGCATCATCAGCATGGATGCTGACAGGATGTCATTGTGGGGAGCTCAGATGAAATATGATGTTACCTATGGTAAACAGTGCTAGCCTAGAATCAGCCTTCAGGAGCTGTGGACATCAAGGTGTGTCAGCTTTCTTATAAAGCCTTTTTTGCATTCTGACATTTACATGCAGGTTGATGATAAAACTAATTATTTCTCAAGTGCCAGGGTAGAATAAGAAGTGAAAGATTATGTGTTATTGCTCTAATATATGGATATCTACCTGAGAGCCATGGTTATTTGTAGGTATTATTAATCTTGCACCTTCATCCACTGATCATTCCTGATCATTTAGACCTCTAATGTTGAAGTATTAATCCATGAAACCTAAGCTGTTGTGCTTCATAGACTGTGAATAATTTTAACATAGGTGATTTGTTAGAGTCGGAATCTTTCTCACAGTTGAAGAAGGTGTTTGAAAGGCCATGGTTTTGGTATTTCAGGAGGAAGGACTAATGTTCATTGACAATGCATGTTTTGGGTTCTCTTCAGATTGTTTTCACAGAGATCTGAATATTTCTTAAAACTAATTTATGGAAATAAACAACATTCTTCTCACTTTCTCTTGCATCAGCTGTGTCACCTGTGCTTTTTTTAGGAAGTACTATAAAATTCCATTTGGAGCAATTAAGTGTTTTGTATATATTTTAAGATTAGTTTTCTTATGTGACAGCCAAGGTAGTTTTGGCTCACTACAGGACACTGGTCTTTCATTTTTAGACATCTCTCTTTTGGTACCCTTGGTGGAAGATGATCAGGTGAGGGAATACTTAAGTAAACTGGACGTAGCTAAGTCCATGGGCCCTGATGGAATGCACCACGAGTGCTAAGGGAGCTGGCAGATGTAGAAAAAGGCTGCTGCAAACCCTGTGAAGTTCAACAAGGAGAAATGCAAAGTTCTGCACATAGGGAGGAGGAACAGCCCCCCGTGCACCAGTACAGGCTAGGGTCTGACCATCTGGAAAGCAGCTTTGCAGAAAAGGCCCTGGAGGTCCTGGTGGACACCAAGTTGATCACGAACCAACAATGTGGCCTTCAAGCAAAGAAGTCCAACGGTATCCTGGGCTGGAACAGGAGGAGTGTTGCCAGCAAGTCACCAGCAAGTGTTGCTCAGCACTGATGAGGCAACAGCTGGAGTGCTGGGTCCAGTTTTGGACTTCCCATTATAAAAGACACATGGATATAGTGTAGGGAGTCCAGTGAAGGGCCATAAAAATGATGAAGGGACTGGAGCATCTCTCTTATGAGGAAAGGCTGAGAGAGCTGTGACTGCTCAGCCTGGAGAAGAGAAACCTCAGGGAGATTGTACCAATGTGTACAAATACCTGAAGGGAGGGTGCAAAAAGGACAGAGCCAGGCTCTTGTCAGTGGTGCCCAGTGACAAGGCCAGAGGCAGCAGGCACAACCTGAAACACAGGAGGTTCCCTCTGAACATCAGGAAACACCTTTTTTTTACTGTAAGGATGACTGAGGACTGGCATAGCCCAGGGAGGCTGTGGACCCTCCATCCTTGGAGATACTCAGAAGTTGTCAGGACATGGTCCTGGGCAGCTGGATCTGCGTGTCCCTACTGGAGCAGGTGCTTCAGCTGAAATGACCTCCAGAGTCCCAATGACCCCTTCCAACCTCAACCATTCTGTGATTGCTATGCCAAATGATGGAAAGGAAAAACAATTACTTATTACATCGTATGAATGTAGATTGCATGGGGCTATGTTAATTTAACTTACTCTTTCTTTATTCTGTTGTTTCTTCTAATTCTGGCAGAATAAGTTGATGGTGCTCTTACTCTGCTCCTGTCAAGTCTATCATAAGTCATTTAACTTGTTCTCAAAATTTGTTTTGCTGTTTTTATAATATTAGTGCTAGTTTTTATCCTACTGACTTTTAAGTCCTTTCTCATTCATTAGGACTCATATTGTCAATGCAATAAATGATTTTTGTTTGCCTGCTTAACCTAACTTTGTTGCGTGCTGAAAGAAAACTACCCTTCCTGAGTTTGTTTTGATACAGATGCCTTGAAGTGTTCTGTATGTTTCAAGTGCTCTTGGAATTTCAAAGGTGGTGAACCAGTTGTGAAAAAAACAACATCCCACTTAAAGCATATAATCCCAATAGTTTTTGAAGTTAACGCCGTAACTTGTACGTTTTAAGGCGTTTGGATTCCTTTTGCCAGTCTGTGTACTCTTTTATGTGGACGTAAATTGTTCTCAGATGTGACTGATTATATCACTTTACTGTGCCAGTTTACAGCTTAAATAAACTTTAGTTCTGTACATGAAATAGAGTGCTTTCTGGCAGAGTCAGCTTAGGTATTAGCTTTTATAAGAGCTACAGTTCAGTGTCTTAAATCGAAGAGGACAGTATACTTAAGCTATTTCATATAAAATGCTGTTGAATTTGTTTAATAATGCATGCTCATTTTTTGTACAACTCTACAAGTTACATACTTTCTAATTATCAAATATTTTATGCAATTTAATAAAATGTTAATTTCTTAGGTAGAGATCATGTTCTATAACAGGCTCTGTGTGTACATTATGACGGCCTTGCTAATTTTGAATGGAGCTTCTTGATAACCAAATCTGTCCACTTCTCTGAAGTTCTTTATGTTCACTCGGTACTGCCAACGACTAGAGATAATAAGCTCTTCCTTCCCACTCTAGAAAGGCGTATTCATGTCATCGTTTTTCCCCTACGTTTAATTATCCCAGGTGGTAGCAGGATGACTTTTGGAGCTGAGGAACTGAAGGAGACCTGAATTTGAAGAGAAAATGCTAATCAAAAAGATCTCTGTACAGGTTCTACCTGTCCACTAATACATAGTATTTTGGTTTTACTGCAATGTAACTGGCAAGCTTGTGATAAGCTGGGGAGCTTGGCACTGTATTTTATCAGTGGAAACTGGCTCTGCAGAATCTGTGTCGTTTCTTCCTGCCCACTAGTTGCTGTAGTTCGAGATGTGTAGTTGCCAGAGGCAACCCTGACATTAATGTTGCGGTGGCTGCACTATAAGATTGCTGTAATAGAAATTCAGTACATAATGTTTTTGGAGATCTAGTATTTCTGAATGTGATTAGGTAGGTGTCCCTCATTCCTTTCTAAGGGATTTGTAAGTCAAAAAGACAGGAAAAATCTCAGCATGGATTGTCACTGCTCCATTCAAAACGTTTGGAATAACCTGGCACTCTTAACAACTTTTATTCTAGGAAGATGCTGTGATTCGTGTCTTAAATTTACACACTAAGTGGGTTGCTGAATGTCCCCCTTAAAGTAGCTCTGACTCCCAGAGGTTGTTATTTTGAAATTACAGGTTTATAAACAAGGATCTCTTATCTTTAGACATCATGGTTACATCAGCATAGCTTTAGGATTTTATTAGTTAAATTACTACAGCTTCTGAAAACCCTGCTTGCAGATACCTAAGTCCATTGTCTTAAGTTGCACAAATATAAAAGATAGTCTTAAGCAGTTTACAATGGAAGTAGTGGGCAAACAACAGTAGATGTGTACTCATGAGGTATTTTGTGTGGTGAGTACAGTTAGACGTGAGCCTGTCTGAGGTTTAAGTGCTCAAATAAAAACCAGCTTTGGCCTGGATGTCATGCGAGCAGTAAGTGAGATGCTCTTTTTGAAAGTATAATGCCATCCTAGTGTAGCTGTATGTTTGCTGAGATGATGTCCGTGTCCATCTTTGCCTGTTCTTTTCCTTATTTAGATGTGATCTGTGAGGTATGGTCCAAAATGTTTCTCCTTCCTGGTTCTCCCTCTCACCCCCAACTTCTCTTGTTTTTCTCAAGGAACTGTCATGATCTAGGCTTCTGCACTCGGGCTGTTAGTGCCAGCTTGTACTTTATTTCCCCACTCCCCCAAGGGTAGCCGTATTTATATCTGTGTGAATGGGAACTGCAGAATTCTCTTCTGCTCTTGCATGGTTTCTTTTTTGAAGGATATGTCATGCTGATTTAGGTTGTGTGGCTCCTCTGAATAGTAATAGGTATTTTTTTTTTATTTGCTATCCTTGTGTCTGCTCCTGCCTGTCCATGCTCACATCAGTGCTGTCTGTGAGTATGCCACTAAGCTACCAGAATAGCTGAGTTCTGCAGGACCAGTGAAATTTAGTCATCTTTTCCTTTCGTGAACCAGTTTGTTACCAGCTGTTTATTAAATCTGATGGTTGCAAGTCTTGAGAGGCTTTATTAGAGCCGTCTTTTTCCTTTAAAGCTTTTTGAAAGCAGGTGAAAGGTAAAGCTGTCAGACGGGTGCTCTAGACCTTGAAAAATACTTAATTCCACTCTGAAAGAAAGGTCTGATACTAAAAAATGTCCCTGAGCTAAAGGCTCTTTTTTGGGAAGTATCCAGGAAATGCAAAGTAAGTCACTGCATTTATCTAACCTGGGGAACAAAACCAGATTTTTTTTCTTTAAATTGTCTGTGGTGTTAGAACTGATAGTAAATATCAGAATAATTTGAAGAGTATTTTGCATCCTGTCTCATTATTATGCACTTGGAGAAGGCAGGAATGAGGGGACCTTCCATGTCTAAAAAAAAAAAAGCAGAACTTTAAAAAAAGTTTATAAAACAGTTTATCATCAGTTTATAAATTCACTGCTTCTTTGTTTTGAAATTAACTATTTTTGAATAGTATAGCTCCCTTTTGAAATGACTCTGCCTTTCAAAATGAGCTTCTGCCCTGACCTTTTTTTCCTTTGAGCAGAATTTCCTTAGTAATAGTAGTTGAGAAGATTGATAAGCAGAGCTCCTCAAGTTGTGTAGAGTTGCAATTAAAGAAAAGCAACCCACACCTTTGAAAGCCAGATCCAAGGTGCTGTATGCTGCTGGGCACTGCAAAGGCATTATCTAGGTGGCTATTAGTAAAACTTCTAGAATAACTTCCTCAAAAATGTTTGTGTACCCTGAAAAAACAAATGTTTGGTCTTTTCTGAGTGCATCACCAGTCTTAGTTTTAGAGGAGTATTCAGCTGCCTGATTTTAGTTCAGCTTGTGGTATGGGTGGTGAGAGGTATTTTTGGATCATGCTCTATAAGTAAATGCAACTGGATCCTTCAAGAGGCAAGTGGCAGGAGTTTTGTAAGTCTTCCTCTTGGGGGCTCTGTCAAATTTGCTTGGATTGGGAGGGTGACTATTTCATCCACTGTATCCAAATCCAAATTAGAAGTGAAGTTTCAGACAAGTAATACCAGTTCTTATTTTCTCAAGAGTCATGTTGAATGTAAACCTAGCTCACATGTATCTTCATCTACATCTCGGTATACTGGTTCTCAGTAATTCCTGTTTTAGGCCTTTACTGATTTGTATCTTAGTGTTTTGCATCAAGACTCTATTTAACACTCTCAAAAATCAAAGATTTGGAATGAGAGTTATAGAAACTTGATCAGATCAGAATGTCAGATGTCAGAAGAAACCGATCAGATAGTGAACCCTCTAGTGTAGTAACATGTTTGATAGTTGCCAGTACTGTTTCCTTCAGAGTAGTCCAGACACCTCTGTGAAACATGGTATTCAGAAAAGAGTTTCTTTGTCTCGTGCATTTAGTAGTTTTGTTGTACCTTACCACTTGTTCATTCACATACATTTTTCATCCAATTTAATCTAAAGTTTGCTTTCTTTATGTTTTTTTTGATGGAAAGGTAGTTCTCATGTTTTCAACACTAATGAAAATTATTTTATAGTAATTTAATGTGTAATTTTTAAAGAATGGTAAAGAAGGTTCTTAAAAGTTAATGTATACATGAAGTATTATTGAATAAACTTCATGTTGATATGAAATCCTGTTTTCTAAGTTACGTTCTTTTAGTGCCTGTGCAGTCTTGCTTTGAGATGACACAAGCATAAGGGAGATTAACACAGCTCAGAACACTGTGAACCTTACTTGCTTTTCGTGCTGTTACTGTATGGCATCACATGGCGGTAATCTCTGTGGGAAGATGTGCTTTTGCAGCTTGACATTAAAATTATTCCTCTTGTCTGATCCAGTCTTAGAGGCAATTCCTATGCTGATGGTTTAACATAAACACAGTTTAGAGAATACACTGCGTTGAATACATAAATATGGCAACTACAACTTCTTTTCTGTGGATCAGTTAGAATACATGCATAAGCAGAATATCATCTTGCTTATTTGAGTTTAAAAGATGAGGTTGATGTCTGTTTCTATGGAGTCTGTTGGAGCTCAGAAGCACAACAGAAGTTGAAATCTCAGTATGTTTTGGTATCACAGTGTTTTCTTTCTTTTAAACATTTGAAAGAGTTCCAAAGTATGTGTAGCTTCTATTCTTCAGGAAAAATCCAGCAAAATTTACTTTTGCATGTGACCATTACCTTCTAGGTATATAAAATGTTAGGAATGATATGGTAAAATTAGCATATATCTATATGAAGTTTTTGCACCAGCAGCTTCAGTCTGTCATACTATTTAAGTTATTTATACATTACAGCAATGAACATTATCATAACTAAAGTGATAGTGTGCTTTGCATGTAACAGTATATGTGCTTAACAGGTGTATGATTTAACTTCCTTTTAGAAGTTTGTTGCCATCAAGTTAGATTTTAAGAGTAATCTATACTGTGTAAACTGATTTATTTTCCAGAGACACATGCATATTTAAAAAAATCAACCCTTTTTTCAGGTCCCTTTACAGATGTAGTAACTACAAATCTTAAACTACGAAATCCATCGGATAGAAAAGTATGCTTCAAAGTGAAGACCACAGCGCCTCGTCGATACTGTGTGAGGCCGAACAGTGGAATTATTGACCCAGGATCATCTGTAATTGTTTCAGGTAAAAACAAATATATGCAGTTGTAGGTTAGATGTTTTTAGGCCTTTCATGAAGTACTCTAATGCTTGATCTTAGAGTCTATTTGAAGTATGTCAGCTTTTTAAAAATATTTTTTAAAAATAAAACTGTTCCCCTTCATTAGTGCAATGTCAACTTGATGTAGAACTGCAATGATATATGATAAATCTGCTGTACAGAAATACTTATCATTTGTCACATTTATCTGCTGCTCTCTGAGAGGAAGAAAATAAATTTGGAAATGGGCAGTGACATTAAGAGTACCTTTGCTTCAGACTACTATATTCGTGCTTATATCTTGAAGTAGGGCATCGCTTGGCTGGTCTAATGTCTTTAAAGTTTAACATTTGACAGTTCATTGCATTAAAAAAAAAATCATTTATAATTGTAGGCTAGTTTTGACCATAGTATCGATCCCTGAACTTTATTGTTTTGTAATTCTTCCATTTATCATGGGTAGTATATGTTAAGTGGCAATCATTTAATTTTTTTTTTAAAAAAAATATATTTTATTTTAGGTAGGTGGAGCAGCTTGTAGCCCTTAAATTTTTCAAATTTTTTATAGTGTTTTTCGCTATAGAGACACTCTCTCTTTATTCTGTTTCTACTTTTTGCATGAGGGAATTAAAAAAAGAATCCTTACTTTTCAGCAGAGTGCGAGCCCTGAAGTCAGGCAGTATTTTATTTTTTTTTCTGTGAAACTCCATGTAGTTTTGGCTTACATACTTCATTCTGACAACACAGAATTTTCATAGCTGGTTGTGTAACGGTCTAATCCTACGCTATACTGTACAGTGTCAAAAAGACCAGGTGTTACTAATTGTGGGAGTAGACATTCTCAACAAAATGTGAAATGAGGTAGGAATCTGCAGAATAAACGGGATGCTCAAACCAGTGACTTCATTTTTCTGAACCTATCACATTTCCTAACTTGAGAGAGAGGGGAATACCCTTTTTATAGGCTGTGGTCTTACAGTACAGGTTGTAGAGATTACAGGCAATATAGGTGTGAGCTCCTAGATCTCCTAAGTCTAGAAAGCTGATTTTTGTAGAACCCATGGAGAGCTGTAGCAAAGCAAAAGAGAAACACAGAGCAACCTTCAGAGCTTTTTGGATTCATCTGCCTATACCCTTTGGGAAGTTTAAAAGAAGCTGGAGAAGTAGCTTCAGGTGATATGTTCGTGTTGCAAGGAATAACTCAGGAAAACTTTATATTTATGATTAAAACCTTAGAGTAACTTTCCTTGTAGGAGAGATGCCAGTTTTCTAATCTAATACAATCTGTAGAATGTGACCCTTTAAAACTTCAGTATTGCTTACCATGGACAGTCCAGCATTTTGTGGATAGAAGATCAGTTTACTGAGAACTGGTTCAAGATTCAAGTTGTCAAAAGGCTACTTTATTTCCGTCTTCAGCTTTGACTTACAGCCATTTTGTCCTAACTGTGTGTTTGATCTGGTATTGGGGATCTTTCCTGTGGGTAGTCATACATCATGATCAAGATACTGCTTGATTTTCTCTTCAGGGAATTGAATAGGTTGAAATATTCCGTTTGCCTATTGTAAAATGTGCTTTCATAGTTACAACTCATCCTTTCAATGCTTTGAATGGTTTATTTTTTTTAAAAGAGGAAATACTGGAGCTGTAAACAATATTTCAGCTTCACCAATAAAGGGAAACAGTATTGTATGGCTTGACTCTTCAGTTTCCGTAGCAGGGAATCTTTGATGTCCCTTTTCCTGTATTAGCGGATCCTCATGCAGTTATTCAGCTTTAGCGACCTCAACCTGCTTTCATGTGTAATTGTTAAGTTACAGTGACTCCACAGCGCTTTTCAGAATTAAGTTCTATTCCCCCAAGTGTCAGCTTCATCTTTCTGATCTTAAGCATATAATTTGTTTTGAGTCACTTAGTAAGCCAAGCATGCAGATAATTTTTGTAGTGATCCACTTTATCTCATCACTCTCTCAGTTGAGTGTTTTCAGTGCTGACTCATCTTTCATATAATTAAAAATAGATTTCTCTCACATTATTGTGCAGCGAGAATTCACTATAGGATACCATGGGCTAAAAGTCTGCGTTCAAAACTAAATGTTGAGATAGTGTTAGCTGTCTTCAGTCTGTATAATGCATCGTGCTGATTCGGAATCAAGCCAGTTTTTAAATTCACTGTTGGAGATGTGATTTAACAGTCATTTTAAGGAAGTCCACTGGCATTTTGTTTATCCATTCAATTGTGAATCACCAGGTAACCTTCTTCAGCCATGTTTATACATTTTTTTACAAAAATACTAATTTGGTAGGACCTGTTTTTCTTTACCTTGATGCCTTAAATTAACTATTTTCATATCATGTATTGTTGTTGATTTTTCTTTTCAGAATATAGCATGCTACTCTTCTTTCTTCACAACTCGTTACTGTTCTTCCCTCTGGTTTTTGGACTACTTTAAGTTTTATTTTGTGGAGATAAAGCCCTTCTGTGTAGAAAACCTAGGCCCATTAACAAGAGGCTTGTTCTTTATTGCAATTCCCCTAGAAGTGATCTCTGGACTACTTGGGGATTCCAAGAACATACTAAAAACTGTGGCTTCATAGATTCACAAAATTTTCTGTGTTTACTTTAACTATGAAGAGCTTGAAGAACTCTTTGAATCTGTGGATTGTCTTTTTCTGCTGCTTTTCAGTTCAATCAGATTTTCAGCTATTACCGAGCGGTCAAGGAACATAAAGTTATTTAACTAGTTATTCAGGGATTCTTCCAGCATGTGAAGAAGTTCTCTGATGATGGAAAGCTGGCTTTGCCATCTTTCAAGTTACTCCATCTGTTCCCTTGGCTTTAGGAAACTGCATGCTATTCGGTAGTCTGTTGATGGAACAATTCTTAGAGATAAATTGCTGTGGAATCCATACCTGGAAGAAGCATTTGAACAGTTATGTTTTGAACCACAGTGAGACCAATGATTAAGGAAACCTGACTTTTAAACCTTTCCAAATAGGATTGTTTGAAAGCATGTCACATACTGCATTTCCTTTATGTGCTTTATTTTTGAAATGTATCTTATTCATATTATTCACTTATCCTTTGATTATGCTGTATGTAACATTTAAGGAAAAAAACCACCCCAAACCATCCTGTAGTAAACACCTGCAAGCAACTAACTTGTAACTAGTATTTAAGGCCTAAAGCTAGGAGGCAGTTAACTAAATTTAGAGTTAACTTTTTTTGATAGGTACAAAGGAATTTGGAAAGGCCAAGTTAGTAATTTTGATACCGTACTTAGTATTTTATAAACTAATGCAGTTCAGTCCTACCATGAAGAATTTACTCTCTCTGAAGGAGCTCGTGTTGAACTACACATCCAATGAAGATTCAGGATTGTGGAAAATACAGTTGAATTGTTGAAAACTGTAGCAGTATTGAAGTCTACAGACTGAATTGGTTTAGAATGTATGGGAAGGTTGTTCAGAGCATATAATGTGTTTTTCTAAATCACTCTTTCTGCTATAGCCTTTTCATTGTTGTAAAATACGTAAATATACAGATACCTGTTGAAAAGACTCCATAAATGTAATTCTTGGTTGTGTGGGTTTTTTTGTAATCTTCAACTTCTCTTTTAATTTTGTATAAAAATATACTGAACCAGAATTCACATTCTGTGGAAGACAAGTGTATGTACACTGTCAAATAATTTATCTCTACAGTTCACTCTTGAGTCCTCATCCTCTGGTAGATGAAGTTGCAAGTGTACCCACTGTTGTGGTTTATATCCAGCCAGCAACTAGGACCACACAGCTGCTTGCTCACTCTCCGCAGCTGGGACTGGGGAGAGAATTGGAAGAGTAGAAGTGAGGAAAAAACTCATGGGTTGAGGTGAAGACAGTTTAATAGGTAGAGCCAAAGCAGCGCACGCAAACAAAGCAAAACAGGGAATTTATTCCCTGCTTCCCACGGTCAGGCAGATGTTTAGCCATCTACAGGAAAACAGGGCGTCATTATATGTAACAGTTGCTTGGGAGGACAAATACCATCACTCCGAATGTCCTCCCCTTCCTTCTTCCCCCAGCTTTATATGCTGAGCATGACATATAGTATGGAATATCCCTTTGGTCAGTTGGGGTCAGATGTCCTGGCTGTGTCTCCTCCCAACTTTCTGTGCACTCCCAGCCTACTCACTGGTGGGGCAGTGTGAGGAGCAGAAAAGGCCTTGACTGCTTAGTAAGAGCCACAAACATCAGTGTGCCATCAACACTACTGTCATCCTGAATCTGAAACATAGCCCCACGTCAGCAGCTAGTGAGAAAGGTAACTACATCCCAGCTGAAACCATGACACCCACATACAGATATATTTAAATATAATTCCTGTGGTCTTGTACTCCCATCTGGAGTAAGGCAACTAATTGTCTCTGAAAGGAGACGAGGGGAATAACACAATTGTTTGTTTCAGGGTTGCTCCAGACAGACAGTATGGTTGGAGGTACAGCTCTGCTGGTTGTGTACCCATCCCTCTGCTTCAGTAGTCCCCCAACACTACCATAACAAACCTCGTGTATTCAGGTATTTCTGCAAGCCCGTATATTACGCCCCTGGATATGTAACTATATCCGATAAAAGCTCCAGTCTCCTGGTCTCTATTATAGACATCCTATTATTTCAGTTCCTTTGAACTAAGGAAACCACACATAAATAATGATGCCAGGGTGACCTGGACAGTCGCTAAATGGTGTAAAAACATACAGTGTGCTCCTGGGTGGCTGTGTACAACTTTGGTGCGTATAGGTGCTGTTCTTCTGTAATTAAAGCTTTCATTTAAAAGTATTGTACTGCTGTAGAAATAATGGAAGTCTTTTAGTAGCTTTGCTCCCAGCTTAGGTTAATATACCTTTAAGTTGAACTTGCCCCACTTGAACTTGTCAGTTGAACTTGTCCCACTGCTTGGTGGTCTGCCTAATGTAGATTCTCTCTCTCTTTTTTTCTTTCTTCCCCTGAGTAACTACCATGATGTGTGCTACAATTCTTTAACTTTGCATTCTCTTCATCATAAAATTATTTCAAAGAAAAGTCCTGTGGTGTTTGCTCAAGCGGTTTTTTTTGTCTGTCTTACAGGATCTGTTTGTTCATACTTGTATATGAAGTGTCGTTTAGCTATAGTAATTACAGAAATAATCATGTCAGCTACACCAGACTCTGAAAATTTTTTTAAGATCTCTCCTCTCAGTACCTGTTGCTACAGTGTATATCTGATCTCTTTTTCAGCACTGCCTTTGCATTTTAACTTTCAGTGTCTCTTCAGTGAGAAGCACGTCTAAAGTGGATGGCATTGTTGTTACAGGGATTATCTGAAGAATCAGAGTTTTATGTGTTATTTTTTCTTTTGAACAGTAATGTTGCAGCCTTTTGACTATGACCCAAATGAGAAGAGTAAACACAAGTTTATGGTACAAACAACCTATGCACCACCAAATATTTCAGATATGGAGGCAGTGGTAAGTAAAAATGGAGTAAAATGACTGTTGAGATTTGTGTTTTTTGAGTTTTTTTTCCTTAAAAATTCAGGCTTAAGTGTAAATGAATCATGTTTTTACCATTTATTTTTGGACAAGAATTGGGTTTTATCTGAATAAGTATGACTTCCATATGTGATCCAGGGTTTTTAATATTGAATACAAGCTCAGTTCTTGGGACTTGTGTAGTGAACTGGTTAAATGGAAATAGTAGTGACTCCAAGGTAGGGTCAGTTCAGTGTCAAAATATGACCATGTTGTAGCTTATATGCAGCTAACGTGAAGGCGATAAATGGATTGTGTGAGAAGGAATCAAGAGTATACTTAAACAACAAGCCTGAAGCTGTATGAAACGTGTGCATTTGGTCTCAAAAGCGTTTAAGTGAAATGTTGAACAGGATTATAATAAATTAAAACATTTGGAAGACTAAGACATGTCTCTTTACAAGATACCAAGTGGCTCAACACAGCACAAATGATACATTTATTTTCTGTTTTAATAGAATGTGCAGATTCAGTTCTTAGACAGGACTGGTCTATGAAAGATCCAGAAAGAAGATACTTAGGTTTGTGCTTGTTAGTTTGGAAGTAAGGACACCTGGTTCTGATGTTACAAGCTGGCAGCAACGGGAAGGAAGCCTTCAGTTGTCAGAACGTGCCCTTTCTATGTGGGTTCCCATAAGCATGTATGTTACAGTGGAGGGGAATGATACACAGGCTTCTGTCTCTAGAGATTCTGTTAAGAAATACCTGAGTTTACATGGGTACGTTCAGTGCTCACTCAAGGCAGAGGAGGAGGGAGGAAACAAAGGATAAAGATGAGGTTTTATAAATCACCGAAATCCACTAGACGTGCAGGTTTAGGCTCTGTCCCCTGCTATGAAGGCAAAGACTACTGTGGCATAACTTCCCTCGAAACCTTTTAGATATTTTTTCAACTTTTGAGACATGTAGCTAGAAAGTTAACATCTCTCTTTCTTGTTCATCTGGTTTACTTTTCCTTAATATGCTCTGATAGCTCTTGGTTATGTGTAGTAAGTGAAGCATAACTATTTGGTGAGGATATAAATATCCACTTTAGAAATGTCTTTCAGATAACTGCTTTATCAGTTTGTTCAAGGACAGAATAGTGAGAAACAGGTCTCACAGAAAATTGGTAATTGTAGTTACAAGTTACTGTACAACTAATGCCACTGAAAAAAAGAA
>VXBO01011369.1:435143-449358 GCA_013400135.1 Rhinoptilus africanus | reverse complement strand
CCTGCAATTGGTCTATTGTAACTATTGTTGGGAAAATTGCCACAGACTTCAGATCTCTGAGCCTAAGATTAAGGCAACTACGTGAAGTGAAAGTTAATTATCAATTGAGCAGAGAGATTCCAGCATATTTCACAATTGTTTAAGTATATTTATAATCATTATAATTTAAAAATATTTTTTATAAATGGCTTGGAAAAAATCTCTAGGCCCAAATTGTAATGTATTATGCAGTAAAAGGAGGAAGTGGCTAAAAATCTAAAATATGAAGAACTAAAGAAATTGACTCTGGAACTAAATATAGTCACTAAAAGGTGTCTTTCAATCTTTTGTTTAAAATCGGTGCTTCCAAGATGGGACATAAGGAGTACGTTTACCATAGAGTGATAAGGCTAGAATTTATTCTTAAACTGACTCAGATGGTACTTGTTCCTCATTGTGTGTTAAGAGAACTGCTGTATTGTCCCTTTCTTATTCCCTACAAACCTCTGGATCCATCCTTGCATTCATTTTACTCATTTCCATTAACTTAATTAACCATTTCTAGCTTTCATTACTTTGCAGTAGTAAAAGCGATCAAAAAAAAACATTGTTCAGAAGCAAGTCTGAAAATTGCAGCTAGGTAAGGACAGTATTCAGCTAAATAGGAGGCAAGTACTAAGTGCAGGCATGTTAACCGTTCAGATGTTTGCATGAGTCTGGCATGTTAAGTAACTATATTAATTGTTGTCTTAGTGGAAAGAAGCAAAACCTGATGAATTAATGGACTCCAAATTGAGATGTGTGTTTGAAATGCCCAATGAAAATGATAAACTGGTAAGTAAGAAAAGAGTAAGAAACTGTCATATACAGATTGGTAGGATCTCGTGGAAATGTATTTTGAATTTTTTTTAAACCTATTTGATTTGTTGATTAAATGGATTGTAGGAATTTGTACTAAATTAGACAGAGGGCATGTTCAGTATATAACTTTGGAAGGATTCATAGAATCATAGAACAGCCCAGGTTGAAAGGTACCTTGAAATACCAGCTGGTCCAACCATTTGTCGGAAAGGTTCAACAGCATCTTAAAAACCTCCAGAAATGGGGACTAGTGTCAAAAACGATCTTTTTCTTATTTTTTATTATTGATATGCTTTAGGATTATATTGCTGTCAGATTTAAAAAAAAAGAGAATCTTCAATACTGCATAAAGTGAAAAGCGAATTGCATCATTTGCTTTTTAAAGTATTAAATGCTTTTCAATTAAAAAATTTTTTTTTCTAATTCAGCTAAATTAGAAAAAGAAGTACTGATTAGAAATTAATGTATGGTTTGGGAATCCTAAATGCATTTTTTAAGGTAGTGGTGAAGACATATTCAGACAAAAAAAAAGAGTAAAAATCCCATTACCTCTTTCATGCTCCTGCCTTCAGACAAAACATATTCCAGTTGTGTAGGAGATGAGTTTCATTGTATATTGACTGAAGGTGTCTGTTTTGTGTTGCCTGTTATTTGGAATAATAGTTAACTGTCAGTTACCTAGAAGTTTTGTAGAATTATGACTAAATTCTTATGCATTAGCACTTTTACCCTCATACTTGGAATTCTCATTCATGGCATCTTAATACCGTGTGTTCTGGGTTTTTTGGGGTTTTTGAACTTGGTGGGGTTTTTTTGGTGCTCCTTTTAGCATTGTGAAATCAGAGTGCTTGAGGCCTGAATTCGAGTGCTAGAGGCCTTGACTTTTCTTTCTAGTACTATCCAGTTTTTACAGTAGTCTGTAAGGCATTTTGGGGGAAGGTAGCATGAATCCACGCATCTGAAAACCATCTCATTTACATTCATAAAAGGGTGTCAGTGAAGGCTGCTTGCTGGCCGGTATCTGTCTTTGCAACCATTCTTTTAATACAGTTTTTGGAGTGTAATCTAAGTATAGTTTTCAGATCTGAGGTCATTGTAATGTTTCTGGTGTGGTGGGTTTTTTTGTTTGTTTTGTTTGGTTTTTTTTTAAAGGATAATTCTTGAGATGCAACCTTTTATTCAGGTGTAAGCTGCCTAAGTATGTGTTAAATGCTAAAACTGTAAAGATTAAGCATTTATTATCAAGGAACTTGGTTGTCTACTTTCTGTGTTTTTAACCTTCTTATTAAATTGCATCTTAGATATTAGAAAAATTATACCTGTTTTTAATTTTATAAAATGTATAATGTAGTGAGAGGAATGTAGTGGATTATACCAAAGTATCTCCTTTTTTTACTTTCTTTAATGCGATATCATAGTGTTGACTGTACATAATATCTGGATTTTTCAGTAGCAGCATAGGGTTGCAGAACCCTGCTTTAGCAGTTGATTTAGTCAATCCCTTCAATCTGGCAATGAGAAATCTGCCAAGTCCGGAGGGTAGCCTCACCTGCTGCCTCAGGATATACCTACACCAGGACACAAGTATTTCACTCCAGTCAGCAATGACGTTCTTCAGATGCCTACCGATCATAGCCAGAAGACTGACATGAAGAAACCAGTCAGTGAGGTCACATGGCAGTAGGAGGTTTGTTCCAGGGAAATAAGTCTTAAGTCTCTGGTGAAGCATCAGTGCTACTAAAGGAACTCAGTTGAGCTAGCAAACCAATTAAAAAAGCAACAGATCCCAGTCTGCTTACTTGTGATGTATGTTGGTCTTTTTAAATCCAGTTAGGAGTACTTGTGTGGAGTAGGAGGATCTGGCTCTTAAGGTATTTAGGTCTGCATTGCAAAAAATATAAAATGCAGGTAGATGCTGTAGACCAAATAACTGCTACTTGCATAGGAACTAAGTAAGTTCTTGCATCTTTTTTTAGTTGTTTTGTTATTACATAGGTGTGTTTACCTTTTAATAGGTTTTCTGTTACTTTTAGTACTTACCTTGGACTGCTTTGGTTATGAAAGGTGCAGTATGGTGGTGGTCTAAATGATATATATATATAGCTGTGAAGCCAAGCAAATAGGAATATAGAAGCCTGAATCTGAGTATGAGCTGTTTCTGAGTGTATTGCCATATAAATGCTATATTTTTACAAATGGTAACCTGGGCTATACAGTTGAGTCCATTGTATTGTTGTCTGCTGAAGATCATTATATATTTTGAGCAGACCTGTGGGAACTAGATTTTTAATTTTAGTTTTGACTTTTTCACAGCTTTTTCTGTGACTTTTCACTTGTATTCAAAATTGGTGATGTACGTTTCGGAGATGCTGTGAGACTCAGATTCCATGTTTGTGCAAGACTGTTTTCCCTCACTAAGGGGTGCTATCTATAAGTGCAAAATATTTGTGCCATATGTACTTCATATTAGTTTGTGAAACAACTTGTTTTCTTTTTGCTTTGGTTTGTTTCTTACTATTGCAGGATTAGTTTCTTCCTTTTATTTCCCCCACTCAAGTTCAGATGCTGTTTGGTGTATTCTATGCTATCTTTTGTATGCCTGCTGGGTCAGTGTTAAGCAGCTAAAGTATTAATTTTGGTCTCAGTAGCACGTAGTACCAAATGGAAACAGTGCAATCTTCTCTTGCTTTTTAATATGTGAGCTAATCAGAATTGAACTGGTAACAGAAGTCTTTCGTCAAATTACTGTAAATATAAATTTCATTGAACTATATTAATAGGTGGATTGTTTCGGTTTTAAGCTGTGGATGATTTTTCTGTAGGTAAGTAAAATTCTTAAGTCACTCTTAATATTTGTAGAATGATACAGATGCAAGCAAACCTGCCCCGGTACTGAATACATCTAAGCAGGATGGACCGATGCCAAAACCACATAGTGTTTCACTTAATGATACTGAAACAAGGAAGCTAGTGGAGGAGTGCAAAAGACTTCAAGCAGAGATTATGAAGCTGACGGATGAAAATCGGCACCTGAGAGTAAGTTCTGCTTCCATGTTTATATTGAAGTGACTTCACTCTTCTTGATTGAAAGGTCGAGTTTGTAATTAGGCCAATAGATGTAAAATATTTACAGAAAGTAAATACAACTATTAGAATGTCAGTTGATTTGCAATCCGATTTTACTGTCCTTTATATACTGTATATTTTGAACTCGGTGATTGAGACTTTGGGATTGTCATGGACGAGATACTGAAGCGACATAATTTTCTTCTTGAATTAAATGGTCCTATTTAAAGTGGTCTTAGTTGCTTTAAGTCTAAATAAGAGGTAGCGAATTAATAGCTTTTAATAAAAGTGCATTATTATTCATTAAGAATGAGTAAAGGAGATGCAAAGCAGTAACACTCTGTATCAGAAATTGTTAGTGAACAAGAACAATTGTTTGGCCAGAGGAGTTAAGCAAACACTACTTTCCAGTACCTTCATGTAAAGGTGCCGTTTCAGTTACCTGTAGTTAGTCCATATGTCACTACGTGACTTTTCTGTATATTTGCTTTTGGTATCTGACAATTCCATTGGCCATGGTAGCCTTTTAAAGAACCACAAAATAATGTCGTCTCCATACCTGTAATTCTGATGACATTGGAACATTTGGAGAAACACTACACAAAGCAGATGTTTCTCCTTCACAACAAGGAATTACTGCTCTTCAATTCTGACACATAGTAAGTAAAAGCAGGATTCTTCATTGTGCCTAGCAAGAATTTCAGAATCTTTCTTAACCAGAGCATGGAGAAAGACTAGTGGATTACCTGTCCTTATTTGAAATATTACAGTTTGCTGTGTTCAGATTTGGCCTTTGAGTTAAGTTTTTACAGTTGTAAAGATGTGTTCACAATTTTTTTCCATCTGTGTTTTTCCCCCCCCCCAGGAAGAAGGCTTGAGGCTCAGAAAGGTAGCGCACTCGGATAAATCTGGATCACCCACAGCTTTGGCCCTCAGAGATAATGGCTCTAATTCTCTTCCTTCACTTCTTGTTGTAATTGCAGCCATTTTCATTGGATTCTTTCTAGGGAAGTTCATCTTGTAGAAAGAATGAGTGAGAGAAGCATGCAAAATGCAGCTTCCTTTTTTTTTTTTCTTGGCCAGAAAAATATTTGTTTACCTACCACTTCATTGGTAGTATGGCCCAAGTGGCCATTTTTGTGTACAGCATCATAACAGGCTTTGCCTTTAATGATCTCGCACGGTTAGAAAACACAATCTGAAAAGACAAACTGTTCAGCTACTGGACAAAATTGTACATTAAGTCATCAATAGCAGGTGTCAGTTGCACAGTCAGTCCTTTATGAAAATTCATAAATAATGAATTGTTCTTTCTTTCTGTGGTTTTAATAACAATTCAAAAATTGTTCAGAGTCTTGTAAATGTTATTTTAATAATCCTTTAAAATTTTATCTGTTGCTGTTACCTCTTGAAAAATGATTTATTAGATTGCTAATCCCACTCATTCAGGAATATGACAAGAGGTATTCTGGGGGAAATGGTGCCTCTTACTGTGTAAATTTTCTCCTTACCTTACTTTGCTAATGTCATGGCAGAATTTCTTTCTTATCCCTTGTGAGGCATTGTTGAGAGTTCTTCATCCTTACAATCCTGTCCCAGAATATTTAACATTACAAAATAAATAAAATTGTTAACAGATTTTTCTGCTGGGTAGCCTGTTTGTGTGTGTCGTACTTTTAGAAGGGATTTCTAACAAGTTCATTGTTCATGGTAATTTGCTACTTGTAACAAATGGCTATTTTGAAGTTTATTTGCTTAAATCTCTGGCTTAGACTGTTGTAATTGAAGTTCGGGATTAAAAAAACCAAAAGGTTTCCGTTCCATTTGTTTAAAAAGATGAACTGTTTTCTGGCTGCTTTCAGCTACAGAGAGGATGGTTATCAATCTTGTTTGGGACAGAATAATTTGGATATCCAGCAGGTATAAATATCAGACATAAATGTTTTCAATATATTAACAATTTGCTTGGATTGTGCAGGAGTGTAATGATCAACCTTCTGTTCCATCTTTGGATCTTCTGGGTGTCTTCCAGGAGTCAACATTATTCTTTGATTTCATAAGGGTACTTAATTCACATACACTAATTGATTCAGTTTGTAATTCTGTTTTAGCAGATACTCAAAAATGCAATTTGAATGTTTCAGACACCCATAGTGAATTCCACGATGCAGAAGAGTTGATTTTTGCTGAGTGAGCCTCAGTTGCTCACCTTTTGAAAATGAAAATCATTTTTATGCAATTCTTTGCAGATCAACCTGTGTTAACCATGTATAGTTAAAGAATGCATTTTTGGGGGTCTGAAATGCTTCCCTGCACTTAATCTCATGTCTTGCCTCATCTCTGAATATGTCATAAAACCAAACAGTAGTATTGGAACAAAATATTATCTGTACATCTGACTAAGCGTAATCCCATTCAGGGAATTACTTGTAAACTGAAAAATTGCAGAAGGGATATACTCCTGTAAGCAAAGTTGTGTATACTCTTGGACAGCTTGACTTGATGTGGTGCAGCTAAGTGTGTTAGACCTCGGTATATGCACATCTTATGTAGCTGAGAAAAATGTTCTGGAGATGATGTACGTTATCTTGGTTGCCTTTGATTTCTAGTGCTTTTTTTTTTTTTTAAAAAAAAGAAAACTATAATTACATCATATTCTGTCATTGCTCTCTGTGATAAACTTTTTATAAAATCTTGCGTATATGCGAGGAAGATGATGAAGAAAATGCAAATACTGCTTATCTTTTCACTTAAGCATGCAAGCACAGATGTTTCCAATTACTTGTTCCAGTGTCTGCATTCAAGTCTCCTTCCATCCCAGTGACTGGAAAAACTATGTTAAGGTCTTGATTATTTTGGTTCCACTGGTTCAGAATGGTGTAATTCTCCCAAGTTTTTCTTTCTTTTTTTTTTTTTTTCTCTAGCAGAACATTGCCACATCAGACTTTCATAGCCTGTTCCAAACTGATTACGTGGAAAATAACGAAAGCAATAGTGTGCAGGATCTAGTCTGCTTCAGACAGAGCAGTCATTCCTGCATTGAAGGGGAAAAAAAAAATCCTCTGGAAGATCTTAAAATGTTTACAGCGTAGTGTATGGAAACTTTCAAGGGTAGCTAGCACTTTCAGGACTTGAGAGGAGAAAAAGGAGTCATTGCTCAATGCAGCTGACTCAGGTTTTGATGTCTGGCAGTAGAAATAAAGCAAAAATAATAATAAAATCAGATCAAAATAACTTTTAAATTAGATAACAAACAGGTGGTGGTAAAACTTGGTCATGGTTTAAGTAATGTCTTCAAAGTGAAAGTGTGCAGCGGTCTCATAACCAGTGTACTTACTAATGGTATAAGGAGACTGTCTTGGTTTCCAGTAATCCCTTCTTAGCTGTATATAAAATGTAATGCTAAAACTATTTTGCTCTCAGGAGTCACTTTGGATGAGATCAACTGTATTCAGTGAATTATGTAATATGGATTAAATTGTTTGTCTTTGTTCCTGAAATGGTTAGACCTCCTTGCTTTGTCTGCCTGCTTACTTGTGTATGTAAGCATGGGGAAATACGGTCTCTCCACTGCTCCTAGTGGTAGGATCAGACAACGATGTCCATAAAGTTGTGTGAGGCTAAATCCGTAACTTCAGTTAAATACGCATTGCAGGCTGCTCTTCTGATTTCTCAAAAGGGCAAGATAGAACAAGTGTACAGTATCAAAGTAGTACTTTAAAGTTTTTATGAATATAGCACTTTAAAAAAAGGGTAGTACGGTGGTTCAGGGGAAAAAAAAAGCCTAATTAAATAGAAGATACAGCTTCTGCAGTAATTCTGGGCACCAAATTTAAGCCACTTACAAAAAAAAAATATGTATATATGAAGTTGATTTAAGAAAAAGTTATTTCTATCGATGCACAAGTTATTTGTGCACTTTACTTGTTCTCTAAAAGCTGTTGACAAACACTGTGGCCCAGGCTTGCATGTTTCTGCTGCTATGATTGAAGCCAGTTTACACCTAAGAAGCAACCAAACACTAGCTTGAAACTACATTATCCTCTTGGGAGGAGAGAGGGTGGAGGGAGGAGGTGGAAGGTGACATTTTGCCAAAGGGGAAAAGACAAAGTCAATAAGCAAAACTTATCTTTCAGGCCTTCTTCAAAGATATTAAAAGTTAAAGTGTTAATAAAACATTAAAAATGTGGTAGTGTCCTTTTTATTTTGGAACTTCTCCATTCTTCTCTGCATTCTGTAGACTCCTGGTAGTGAATAGATGTATCTAGTCCGCTTTGCAGGCGGTGTAACTGCTCTGCTTCTAGGTACTGCTAGTAAATAGCATGAAGCTAGCATGGATGAAGATTCCTTGTTGGAATGAAGAGCAGGTGCCTGAGTCCAGGCAGCACTGAGGATGCTGATGGTTTGTCAGACTTACAATAGCTGTCGTGACAAAGAGGTATTTTCCCTGTTTGGAGTCCCTTGTGCTTGAACTGACTTGCCATGGCAAACGCTTGCTGGCAAAGGATGGAATGAGAGCTACACAGTTACAGAGCAACCCCAATAAACATTTACTCTACTATCAAAATGCCCTGCTCTTCATGTTTACAGGTGGGATGAAATCCTGTAGGTCGTCTTTTTAGCCACGTTGCTGTGAACGTAGCAGTTCACTGCTTTGCTTTCTACGCTGGTCCCTGTTGAATGGCTCTGTGGGGTGCGTTGTGGAAGGCGCATCTGTGTGTAGTAGTGACCGCTGCTGCCAGGGAGGCTCTGTCTTTTCGGGTCTTTAACTCTTGTGGCAGCTTTAGTCTGGTGGCACACTTTAATGTTGGACAAGAGGGGAGGCTGAATACAGGTGTGGGTTTTCGCAGGGGTTTGAGCTTCTGTAGGAAGGACTGAAACGAATGATGATTAAACGAGACTCAATAATGTGACCAAGCATATGATTGAAGTTGGTTTGTTGTGTTTTTCTTTTTGAATGCAGTTTGCATGTTTGAGAAAAATTCCCAATTCTGACAGGGCTGTGTAACCAGAGGTAGTGATGGTGGCGTCACCTTTATGTAGTTGCCATCTAGGTGACAAATAGCTATGTAGAAACGAGGTCTTGTGCCAAAGCAAAACAATTGATTGTCTTTTATCTGGCTTTCTCATTTCTGCTAGATGGTAAGGTCAGTGCTGCTTCATCTTTCCCTGGGACAAGTGTTTATGTTTGCATGGTGAACTGGATCTAGAAACTGATTTGGATGAAATATAATTTGTAGGGGGTGAAACATTTTGGTTTTAACTGAATTGTGTTATAAGCATCGCCCACCATGCTACAGTGTCATTTTATTTAAAGCTTGGTACCAGTTTATGTAATGTTGACAACACTGCCAGCAGGGTATTGAATCCCTGTTTATAGAGTAGCTGCTTCTGCTGCTGGCAGCGGTGGAATGCTGCTCTTCCCCTCCTTCTTTAGAAAAGATTTAAAGGGTGTTACGGTATTCAGGCAGAGAGGCGTGAAACAGACAGCTATTACAGCTGAGCAGTCTGAGCTCAGACACTTGAAATAAATGAAAAATTAATTGAAAGGTGACTGAAATGGTTAGTCTTACTTTTCAAACGTGTGTAAGGAAAAAACGTTGTGAGGTGGCTTTTTTTTTTTAAGTTAGTCTGCTTATCATCCAAGTTCTGAAAAATAAATAAATGCCATGGTCTGGGAATAATTATTTCGGGATGTTCTTGTTTACCTTTGTACAAATGCTGGTGCAGGTTTATGTGCATAGGTGAATTAGGAGGGATTGTCGCTGGTGATCAGGGTGTTCTCAGAGTGGGTAGAAATTAACTAGCAATCTTTGAGTAGCTCAGTCTGCCTTCTAAGTTCGGCTTATCCTGGCTTTAAATGTGGGGAAGCAGGCACAAGTATTGGGACAAATGATTAGGAAGGGAAGGTTTAGGCACAGCCCCTGTTCTCCAGCACACACTCCATCTCATTTCTTATCGAGCCTTCCTTGAGCCTTGTCCTAGCCTTTTTTTTGTTGAGTATCCAAAATGCTCCTTCACGTTGTGTGGAAATTTTTCATAGGCTTTTAAAGCCCCTTTTTCAAGACAGCTGTTGCCTTGTCCATCCCTGAAGCAGAGAGTTAAACAGGCAGAAAATGTGGCTGTGAGAGAGGTGTTTAACGGTGGATCTTGCTCACTGGGATGACTGACCTGGGGGGCGGGGAGGGGGGAAGATGCTAAACATTTGGGCATGTTGTGTTTCTAGTCTCAGAACATAACAGTGTGCCTGTGCAGCAAAAAACATCTTGTGGAGCCAGTGCTGTTTGTACTTTTCAAGTAAAAGAAAACAAACAGTCCTAAGTCTGTGACTGCCCTGTTGTTGGTGTATGTTGCTCTACCCTTGGGAGTGGCAAAATATTTTTCCACTGCTACTTTGATAGTCCAAATACAGATGATACAGCTTGCGCTCTGATTTTTGGAGGCGCTTCTTCAGAAGAGCAAAGGGATTATTTTTTAAAACCTAAACGTTTGACTCTTGCAAGCGGAGGCGCTCCAGCAATAGTAGACTCCTACAGAGGTTAACGCCACTGCTGTGTTTTCACTCAAAATTAGTAAACGCTTTGCTGTTATTACTGCTTTTCAGAACTGCAGTACACTTCTGCCCTGGTATGAGGGCTGGTTTGAGGAATATTAATAATGAGAATCTAGTAATTATCTTAATTGTAAAGATTGTGCTCTGTTTCTTAGTGATTGAGAGGCGTTGCTTTAAATCATTATGTAGGGCAGTCTAGTTTATAGAACCATGTTTTGGAAAGGCTTGGGAGGAAAGTCCACAGCAAACAGAATTTGAACTCTGGGTCAAATGGAGAGACAGCCCTCCAGAGCTGTAACTGGAGGTACTGAAGAGTGCAGCTTTGATAACGAAGTGAGTGGTTCGTAGAAAGTAGGAGCTCATACAGTGGCTGATTTTCCTTGATTGCCTTAATCACCTCAGTTTAGTTTAAAATTTTGAAGTGATAAATACGAGCCACCTGTCCCACATCTCAAGTGGGAACTGGGGAGCAGCTGGTGTCGAGAAGAAAAAGGGAGTACGGTAGGAAGAGGCAGTCGTGGCACTTAATGACATGGTTTAGTGGTGGGCTTGGCAGTGTTAGATTAATGGTTGGACTTGGTGATCTTAGGGGTCTTTTCCAGCCAACCTAAATGACTCTATGAGAAGAGCGAGATGAACTGCCTCAGAAGTGGCTTTGTTGATGGCCGTGTCTTCCCAGGACAGCTGGGCTGTTAGAACGGTCTGTCCGTGCTGCCTTCTCCCCAGAGGTACGCTGGAAAGTGCTGTGACCTTCTCCAGGACAGGGCTTTCTCTCCAGCCTCAGGGTGTAAAGCCTCAAACATGGTGACCCGTCTTGTAAGCAGGAGAGTGCCAGGAGAAGGATTTTCATTGTATACATGCCTAAGATTGTCTAACCTCAGACTGCCAGTGCAGCCTTTCAACTTCACGGCACAGCTGCTTTCAGACTTCACTTTCTTGCATAATAACGTGAAATACTTTAGCCCTTGGGCCTCTCATTCCATGTCCCAGCTTCAAGAAAATCAGAACAGATTGCTTTCCTGATTAGGTGAAATTGTCTCTTCATCCTGCCTCCACAGGAACCAGATTTCAATGGCAAAGGAAGGTCAGCGTATTTGTGGAAAAACGTTAACTTTTTAAAGAGAAAAGGTTTATGTGATTGCAGCATCCTTATGCTCGTTCTCCCTGGGTGAATTTGAAATCTAATTTAAGCCACATTTGATGGAGAAGTTGATGTTTCGCAGATACCAACTCCCTCCAATTACAGGAAAATTAGAGCTGAGATGAAAGACATGTAAATCGGTGCTCCCATCCAGGGTGAGCCTGCACGGTGAGCTGGAAGGATACCTGTCCTGCTTGCTGCTGCTTGACCAGTTAGTGCTGGTGTCACTTGCCAAACTGCCAGCATGGACATGGATCAGACACCCCGGCAGCTGCTGGCGGTAGCCCAGCACTGGTTGGCAACGCGGGTGAGGGATGAGCATGTCACAAGGGAGCAGGTTAGCAGGCATGGCGGGGGGGAACTCAAGCTGCCACCGGAGTAGGTTCGTGGAGGGTGTGTGGGGTGGAACAGGAGCGGGATTCACCTGGGGACAGGAAGGAGGTGATGCAAGAAAATGCTGAATGATGGGGTGAGAAATGCTAGAAGTTGGAGAAAGTATAACCCTGCATGTATGCATCCTCACTTCTCCAGCCTGCTCTGCTCAGGCACTTTGGAAATACTAATGATTTAATGATCGCAAATGAGTGGGAGGAGTCCGATCTTCAGAAGAGCTGTAACTGACCTTGAAGCTTCTCTTAGACCAGTAATTTAAAAAATAAGCTAATTGTGGTTTTATGACTCCACTTGTACAGCTATGAGAAGTGGTGTGTGTGGAACTAGAGGCACAGAAATGAAGCAGGTAATCAGAAGTAAGTATTTTCCGGAATGTAACCAGCAGTAGTATGGACATGGGCCTCCTGATTTCCTTGGCTACGTCTCTGAGAGTGCAGTGGGAAAGGAGTGATGCCTGACCCGAGTCCTCCGGCACTCTAGGCATGTAGCGTGGCTCGTTAGGTGAGCCACACAGACATTAATTGCCCTGTGGGCAGGCATAATAATAGTGTTATGCAAAACTATTGTGTGTGTCTGTGTACATTAATATTTACATCTGATCTGTGAAGAGAAATCTCTCTGGGGTGCCTGTGTGCAAACTGGTGGTTACAGCAGGCTGGGTTCCTGTAGGACTTTACGTTGTATCATACATATGTTTGCAACTGCTTCAGTTACCTCTACTAATCCATTTTCCTCACTTAACTCTTCCTAATTTTTGAGCTACTTGAAAATTGCTGATTTTCAGAGCGACTGGGTGCAGAAATGCTTCTTTCATTCTTGCCAGATGGGAGCCGGCTTATCCAAAAGCCCCTCTCAAACACACTCTTGGCCTCTGTGAGTATTAATTTAAGACCATCAAAGAGAAACAGGAGGCTTAAGCAGGAGGATGCTGACACAAGGTGAATTTCCAACATCCAGAAGTATTTCCTACTGCTTTTGTGAAGTGCAAAGATCTCAGCTGTCAATGCAAAAGCATTTTTAGCTTTAAAGAAATTAAGCTATTTTTGTAGGAAGTTCTTCCCGGTCTCATGCCTGATGACCACTGAGTCCTGTATGCTCCTATTTGTGTATCTCCTAGCCCTGGTTGGAATCGTGGAAGCTAAAGCAGTTGCTCTTATAATAGAGTGAACCAATAATAGTCTAAGATTTAAAATTGGACTGTCTGTCAAAATGTAGTAGTATTCTTTAGCATATATAGTATATTTGAGAGTTGATGTAGCTCTTAGAACAGTTTTAGTGAATGTGTGATACTACTCATTAAAAATGTTGGAAATTCCATCGATAAAATACTTGTATATGAGCTATATATATATATATAAAAAATTGTTTTCCAGTTGCCATTTATATGTACATTTTTGGACAGATGGGAGAATGTTGAAGCAATGCAAATTAGTTTAGTAATAGTATTTTCCTTCTAGTATTAATTTAAAACAAAACCTGCAGAAAGGGTTGGTACAGTTTAGACCACGCGTTCGTTTCCTCAGTACCCCTTTAAGGAGTGCAGAGGAGCGATTCCCTCAGTGCGTGTTGTATAGGTTCACAAAATTTTGCCCAAAGGGTATGGCAGTGGGCATGCAGAAGGGGCTGCGGTAAAGGCTGAACGGGCAGAGCTGCATTTTGGCTTTTCTTAACTCTTGAGAGCGTAACTGCAGATTTCTTCTGAGCGTAGTCCTTGCCATTTCTTTTACTGCTGCCGCTCTCATGGAGGGTGTGCCCCTCTGGGAAGGAGAGAGCATCAGGAGGAATGAAACTGGAGTGTTCCTCCGATCCTCAGGGAAGACTTGCAAAATCCCTTTAAAAGATGTATGCTTTTATTTTCAGTATGCTAAAACCATGGGCTCAATAGAGAAACTGGTTTAAAGGCCAGTACGTGTTGCCAGTTAACTTGCCCAGTTACCCAGGCTCTGATGACCCTTTCTCTCACATGAGAGAGAGACGATGGTGTCACCCCCTTACCTTGCTGGCACTCTTCTGCTCCCATAGCTGCTTCCCTACCCTACCAAGCGCTCTAAATTAATTGCTCTAATCAGCCCGAGGCCTAGCCCGAGGCCTAGCTCAAGGCCTAGCCCGCGGCCTAGCCTCTCTTTAACTCGAGCTCTTCTGCTCCTTACCATTCTCGATAAAAGGGACTACGAACCCTAAAGCTTTGCGCTGTTTTGGTCTCCCCCCCCCCCCCCCCCCCC
>VXBO01011369.1:400164-435132 GCA_013400135.1 Rhinoptilus africanus | reverse complement strand
CCCCCTCCCCTCACCCTATGAGCGCTGTGGTTTTGGGGGGAGAGCCGGGAAGAGGATTCACGCTCGGCACTTTTTAGCCGCCAGATGGCAATGTCCCCTCGGCCCGCTCCGCCCCTCCATCGCCCCCACTCACAGGCTCCCGCTGGAACATGGCAGAGTTATAGCGCTTTTTTTTTTTTTTTTCCCCGGATATTTTGGGTGTGTGTGTGTGTTGTGCATCTCGTTTACACCCACGAAACTATTAGTTTTGTTTGCTGGAAGATAGGGTTGTTTCCAGTAATGCCTCCTAGGTGGGTTAGTGAGGCTGATGTCTGTGTATTGTTTTCATCGTCCTTGGGGGCCTTCAGGCTCCTGTGTGGTGCGAAGGGAAAAGTGAGCCAGTAGTTGGGCGTTTATTTGAAGAAATTCATAATGCGTGTGTCTGTCCAGCAAGCGTCTGTCCTCTGGATGAAGGTACGTAGGTCTGACCCTGGGCTCTTTGTGTGAATGGAATTGCAGAATTGATCAGAGTTAATCCAGGAGATCTAATTCCTAACAATCCCAAGTGTAAACTTTTTTACTCGACTTGTAAAATTTCTTTATTTGAAGACTGCAACTGTCCTGCGCAGCTTGCTCTCTCACTTTCCAATAGACTATCTTGGAAATGGCAGCAGAGGAGGACCAGTGTGGTTCCCTTGGGAAAGGGATGTTGGGAGGCGTGTCCGCCTGCTCTGAGGGGGCGATCACAGGCAGTTCCCATTACTGAAAGACACATAGGAATTAATTACTGTCTTTGGGGCTTGGTAGCGCCATAGCTAGAATCCATCTGGTGGACCGGTTCTGTACCCTGGAGCAGACTTAGAAAGAAGAAGGGGTAGGGAGAAAGTGCTCGAAAAATAATTGCTCAGGCCAACAACGCTCTTTCCTTAGCTATTGAAGGTACTCGTGGTTGGATTCCTCCCAGCCCTGTTTGCCTCTGCCTGATTCAGCAGTGGGGTGGGAATTTTAGTTCTTCATTCCCTAATTATTGTTTATTGCTGGCAGCAAATATTAATTGAAAAAATAGTGATTGCACTAAAGAGGAGAAAACTAGAAGGAAAAAAATTCTTGGCAAATACTTGTAAGAGGGAAAATTATGGAAAGTCAACGAAACTATAAAGTAGAATGAGTGGTGCTATTTTTTTCTTACCTACCCTTCCCTTTTGTGTCAGGACTTGGATAAATTATGCCATGTGGAATCTGTTTATGCCGGAATTCATCCATACATCCAACTTTGTGTGGAAGGGAGGCCACTTCTTCAACAGGCTGCGGCCACGGCATTCTGTGTGCCTTGTAATTTAAGGCATGCTTCCCGAAAATCAGGCTCATCTTTCATGGATCTCCTGAGTCACTTCTGAAAAAACTCAGAATTCTGTCAGTCAACTCCAAAGCTTTTGATGGTGGGGGTGTAAGTCGTGTTGACTGCATTTCAGCTCTTCTTTGTTTGTGCGAGCGAGGCAGGAGTGAAAACGCACAGCACTGAGGAAAGGTGCTTTTGTTATCCTGTGGCTTGCTTCCCCTTCTCAGTTCCTATCAGGCTTTTCTTCCTCTTTAAGAGAAGTGTCCTTTCTAATCCTCCCCTGCTCCACCTCCAGGTTCTAGCCCTTAGAGCAAGTGAGATGTAACAGCAGAGCAGTAATGCTGTTTTGTTTGCTTACAGCTCACTAATAAAAAAAATAGTTGGTTTCTGTTGAAACCGCACCCTTTGTCCTGACCCAGCTGCTCTGACTGCACTCTCCTTGCAAGCCAGCACTGTTGTTACTTGCTGGCCACTTCCAGCCCACCTTCTCTTTAGAGAACCTGGAAGATGTGCTGTGAAACCCAAATCATCCCAGCTGTATCCATCAGCGTTGTTTCTCATGACATGTTCTCAAGGAAAAATGTTTTCTTGTGCATATAGTAAGAAATGAGCTTTTCTGTGCACAAGTTGCTCAACACAGGGATTTTTACTTGCCGCTTTCTGAGACATCTATGATTTTTTTTTTACAGGTGGAAAGTCAACAGAACAGAAAGCTAACATGTATAGGACGCAAAGAAGTCCTCAATTTTTCAGTTAGGCTTTTTTATTTCAATCAATAGTTTCACAAGTGCTTAAACTTCCCTGGCAGTTTAATCTGGAACATAGTTGAGAAGAAAAATACCTTCTGTAACTTTACAAAAATAAAAAGTTTCTGTTTTTTTTAATCCTGCACTTCAAGCAAGCACATTGCAACTCAAGCAAGACAGACGTTTTATTTTAAAATACGGAGTTATGTTCATAAAAATGACATTCTACCCCAGGGGCAGCAGGCACAATATGTAAACAGTATAGAAACAGAGCAAGAACACTTGTTTTGACTTTTCTGATCCCTTTTGTCCTTTTTCTTAAATAGAACCTGTTAAAACAATTTGCACAAGAACTTCCTCAGGTTACCATTTCTTCTGTCAGGTGGCTCCTTGGGTAGGATCTGACAGTGGTGCCTGAGGGAAAAATTTTCACCTGTCCTGGCAACACTGGCAGTTATTGACGACACCAACATTAATTGCTTCCCTTTTCAAAACTGTGGCGCTTCAGTATGGGATAAATTACTTGGTTTATAGGTCTTCCACTGCTAAACCACTTGTGGCTTAACTTTTTCAGCAGCCATGGCTGCCAGCACATGAGGTCAGGTTGGAGAAATAAAATGAATGGAATATATTGCATCACAAAAGTATATGGTGCTATGTAGCAGTTAATTTAGTGCGTGATGAAACCAAAAGATCATGAAAACTTAGTTCTGTGCCTGTAACCTCGGAGAAGTCTTGCAGAGAACATGGACAGGCAAATAAACTATGCACTCTGAAGATTTAGATCTTTGTCCAACCTAGCTTCTATTGGCTAATAGAAAAATAAAGAAAAAATATATAGGCACAAGGAGGGAAGCTGGTGCGGTGTATGCTAAGAACCCAAGCGATGAAAGTATGGTTCTGGTCAACACTAAAATGAACTAGAGGAGCCCCAAATCAGATTTCTGGCCATGCATCACGAAGGCATTTTTCAAATGCTTCCTTTCAAACTATCCCTAGGTGACAGAAAAAAAATGCAGTTCTTGTACAATTTGTACATTGTGTCATGTTTGCATTTAGTGTAATAGCAGGCCTTGGAAAACCGAGATCTTTGCAAGCCTGTGATTCACAACACAGTCGAGACACGAATGTACTTTTTAGAGGTAAGAACTAGGCTGTCCACTTTCTCTTGAAACTGTTGTAGTATTTCTGACGTTAGGCAATTTACAGAGAAGCCACGGAGCACTAATAAATTGTAGATCATTGCCCTGATGAGTATAGAACATTATGCTGAGGAGCAGTTCCTTTGCTCTCTGCTTCCGTCCTGCATCCCCAGCTTTTGCAGATTTCAGCTGGGACCAAAGCTGTATGGCACTTGCACACAGTGGAATGGGATCTGGTACCCACTGATACCTTTACAGAGATAGGACCACCACCCAGTGTGGGAATAGTCAATGGTGGTGGAAGAAGCTTGTCTTGTTTGATACACGGAACATCCCACCATTCCCATCCTCATAAATAAAAGTGTGCATTCACTCATTCTGCTAGGTCTCAAACAAAAGCTAGTATTTAGGGGACTTGTTTGATTGCAATAGCTCAGGAACTAGTGTGGAGACATGCTGGTGTCAATCTGCTGAATACAACACTCAAGTCTAGCTAGAGAAAACCATGTGTCCTGGTTCCTAGCTTCTCTTTCAGGGGCATCATGTCTCCGTCTTGACCCTCTAGTTAAAACTCTGCTCCTGATGCCTCTCTAACAGCAATGGATGCCAAACTGAGTCTTCTAGTAGGTTTGACTCTGTGGAGCAAAAAATCATGATGCAATGCTGATCAGAGCAGCTGTTTGTAGGGCTCGCTTCATTGTGGCGAGTTGGCTTTCAGCTCCTTCCAGCAGGCTGAAGGAGGATCTGCTATCAGATGGATGGATGAACACTTCCTGGGGTGATGACTGAGCCAACCTGAGCTCTGTTCCTGACTCTTAATGAGTTTTTCCTCTGTCCATGGAAAAAAACATGAAAGATGCAACCTGACCTGGCAGTAAGAGTCTATGATTTTTCCTTCTCCCCTTCTTTCTGCTGTCTCAAAACCAGGTGAAGCAGTTTTGTTCCCACTCTGAGCAAATCTGCATCCAAGGCCGATACCAGCTTGGAAAATCTGTCAAGGTGGCATGGACTTTGAGGAGGTAGGGAGCCAGAGCATATCCATTTGCTACTCAAGTGGTTTTTTCCCGCTATTTTTGCTAGCAAGGTCCATGCTATCGTTGTGTTTGCAAATAATGCTTTTGCTATAGCACAGAGACTTACCTATGTAAAGCTGGAATACCTTCATTCAAGACATGCTTTTCCTGTGATGCTGAAAAGAACACATTAAAGGCTTTCTCTAGTACTGGACTGGGCAGCTAGAGGCTGCTGATACTGATGAAGAAACGCTATGACCTTACTCCTTCTCTTTCTTACACGGCTTCCTGATCCTCCTGTGAGCCAGAACATGTGTGTCTACCAGTAAAGGCCACAGCCCAAGTGCTGCAAGGTTAAGCTGTGCCCTCAGCTCGCTCCCCATTAAAGGAGGGAGTGTGGTTCATCCATGAACTTGTACCTCCTTGCTGGCCTTAAATATCTCCCCTGCTGCCTCTCCAGAGCCTGCGCTGATTCACATCAGTGTGCACACAAGGATGTATTTGCCATCGAGGAAACCCAAGGGTTTCCAGGGCAGGCTCTTTTTCCTACGTGAAGTCACATCACTTAAAAATACGCTGCTAAATAGTGTCACACAACACGTTCTTTACTTTGCTTCTTTACTTTGCTTACCTGGCTGACACAAAATCTAAGGCACAAACACTGCACGCGAAGCATGTAAGGCCTCAGGAACATGAAAACAAAAGAAGAATGCTCTCTGAGGGCTGTGCCTATCCACCTTTCCTGCGGTCTCTCCCCAAACCAATGCTGATTTCAGCTGGCTGAGACCATGGTACGTGTTGGGACAGTCCAGCAGGAAGAAAAGGGAGGAGGACGTGGCTGCATTTGTGCAACTCTTGCTCCTCCCTCTGGTAAGACTGGCCCAGTCTCCCTCCATCCCGTGGATGCGGGTCTGTTTCCAGCTGCTTCCTGGCTCTCTGAACTACAAGCGTTCCTGGGGCCCATGGTGCGCTTGCTGCTGCAGCCTTTTACTTGTTCCTACATGAGGTCACATCGCTAAAAATACGCTGCTTAATAGTGTTACGGAACATGTTCGAGCCCACTTGCTTCTTTGCCCACCTGGCTGGCACAAAATCCAAGGCACGAGTACTGCACACGGTGTGTGTAAGGCCTCAGGAATATGAAAGCAGAAGAAGTCCCTACAGCCTTGTGTCGGCGACTTACCTGTACTGTGTGCAGCCGACAGAAAAACGCTGCTTCTGTCTGGCTTTAAGGGGGCTTGGTTGTTAACTACTCGCTAGGTACAAAGGGAGGCCTCGAACCAATTCCAGAGCTAAGGAAACTGAATGAGAAAATATTAAATCACTGGTTATTTTTACAACTTAATGATTGTAAAAATAGCTTAAATTACTTGGAATATTTTTTAATTAGAAGTATCAACCCTTTAGCGCTACCTGACCGGAGGGCTGTTGATTTGCTGTTTCTTTTTGTGTTAACGAGCTGTGAGATAATGACAAGATAAGTCTTTGTGGGTTTCCTCCTTATGTACATATCTACATCAGAGCTGTGAAGTCAGAGGGGGAAGCTGCTATCACAGTACTGGCACAACACCGAGCCCTTCCCCAGAGCTAAATCCTGATGAGAAACCGGGCGTAGGGGAGAAGAGTACCACAATGGTAAGATGGCAGAGACAACTGAAGCAGGATCGTAACGCTCCCCCCAGCAGTTAAAAAATAATAATAAAAGGAGACCCCCTTCCCTCCCCCCAGAAGTCTGCAGTCCTAAAGTGCAATTACTTTTGTGCAGTCATGTCAGGCCAGGGATCAGACTGGATGAAGTTCAAAGCACAAACATCAAACGCGTGCCGTTTGGGATTCGAGGAGAAGGGGGGAAGTAAGGAAAAGAACAACAGTTCTCAGGCATTCAAGTGCATCAAGAAAATAAATGTCCCTTTCTTTTGGAAGAAAAACAACCCCCAGTCTGGTGGAATCCTGGCTTTGTAGTCATGAAAAATAAGGGTTTTTTTCACTTCTAGCTGAGAATGTCCCAATATGACACAGTACAAATAAACAACACCAAAGCAAGAGCTGGGGCGCTGGGATATTTTTCCGGTGCCCTGCTGCTATACAGCCTTATTTTATTCTCCTCTGGTGACTCTTCAGATCTGGGTACGGATGAAGCGCACTGAATCAAAGGCATCTGGTAGGAAGTGGCTCTCTTCTCCGGTCGGTCGGGGCTGGACCCATCGCTCGGTCTCTGGCCATTGTACAGCAAGTACCTGCCCCGGGCGTCCTGCTCCATTTTGAAGATTTCGTACTCGGTGTGAGGTAGGCGGATGCCGAGCGCGATGCAGCCGTTCGTGTGGGTGACGTCTTGCTGAACCCCGACTTGCCAGGACCCCTGGGCTCCGCACTCGTTCCCATTGAAGACATTGAGCAGAGAGGCTGTGGATATATCCATGGGAGTGACCTTCATGTGGTTCACTGCAAGAGGAAGAGAGGAGCTGTTAGCAGAGGGACAAAACACAAGCAGAAGATGACGTGCGGATTGGGGTGTACCTGTCAAATCAATATTGTCTCTCCTTGTTCATTCTTAAATCAATTTTTTATATTTGCAGGTGTGGCCAGCAAATCTATTTGCATCGTTCTATGTCTTTTACATAATTACTTCTTGCACAGAACACACACACACGCAAACTCAGATGAAGAAAACCTGATGGCCATGTATCTCAGTCAGAGATTAAGCAGAGCCTTCCATAAATTCCAGACAATCCTTTACAGATAAAGCCAAGTTGGATATACTAGGAGAGAGATAAAAGAGGAAACAATAAAACTTCCCTCAGATTTTACTACCGTCCATGTTAATCCATAAGTAGGACTGTTTATGATGTATTTTTCATCATTTTTTAAGATGTCACCCTGTAAAGCTAATGAAATAATTAGTTCCAATTGGAAAGTTTGGAAAGGGCCACAGCTGCACTATCTTCCTATGTTACCTGTCCTTTTTTGCATGAATTATAAAGTATTACTGAGCTACAGAAAGATGCTTTTTCTCTTATCTGAACAGTGGCTGCAGCTTGCAATATCAAATGTAGAAATGCTGCACCTTCTTCAGTTCCAAGTTGCCTGTATTTCAAAGGAGCTTAGGGCATGTAAATATTTATTTTTTAGCCGAGTTTAAGAAGTTGGGAAAAGCCCAATTGAATGAGCCTATGGAAGCTGAATAGAGATTTTTCCAGGTGCGTGCTTGACACTGTATATCAAGAAAAGGGTGTCTGAATAGATCAATGCTGACCAAAACAGAAGCAAATAACCAGCCCTCATGCCTCCCAACACACCAAAATCCCGAATACACTTGCAGGTCATTAGCAGAGTGTTTGCCTCTTTATAGCAAAATTTGCTGGGAATTTTATTCTTGGGTTTTATAAACAGATATTCGATTCAATGGCTCTACAGTTCAACATTATTTGTTGTAGCTGGTGTAAAAGGTAATCTGTAGGAAGTGACTCTAAAAGTTTTACCAAAACCAAATGAGCGACCTTGATCTATGAGGTAAGTTATAGAATCATAGAATGTGTTGGGTTGGAAGGGGCCTTTAAAGGCCATCTAGTCCAACCCCCCTGCAATAAGCAAGGACATCTTCATCTAGATTGGGTTGCTCAGAGCCCCGTCCGACCTGAACTTGAATGTTTCCAGTGAAGTTGGCACACCATAAACCAGAAATTAAGCAAAAACTGGATTTCACCCCAGGAGCTGAGTTGGGACATGCTGCATGCAGCTGTAAAGAGCCAAATCTCTGATGGCCAAGGATATCGTCTGCCTCCTCCAAAAATACCAGATCAGTGAATTATTCCTTATAGACAGATGCTTTCCTAAAGTGGAGCCATACAAGAAGCTATATGCTTCTCACATGGAAGCTGAAATAAGAAGAGCCCACAGAGTGCCTGGGGCTTCCAGAGGCTCCGCTGGGGCTGGCGCCATGGCAGGACGTCGTGTTTTGGAGATGTCTGTTTGTGTGAGCGGTTAAAGCCGCTGCGCTCTTCCTAAGCAGGGTGCTACGGGGCTGTTTGCGCAGGAAGGCTTCTCTGCCTCAGGGACCCGCGTGGCGTCACCACTGAGCGCTGCTTCCCAAAGTACTCAAGGGGTTTCAGTTAGTTGCATCTAGGCTTCACTGTGGTGGGATTAATCACAGCTTTCTTTAGGGACATCCTTACGTGCTCTAGGGCCCCTTGGAACCTGACAAAAAGACATATGCTGCTATGTCTGTCTTCGACAGAAGATGATTTATACCACTTCTGACCTGAAATGCCTCTGAAGGTGCTTTTTTCTCTCTGCTGAAGGAGCCATAGGACACAGATCTAATCTCACACACTTTGCTTAGATACTTGAAGTCTGGCCATGGGACTCCAAGACTGAGTGATGTGAAATCTTACTTTCTTGTGCTGTACTTAAAAGATCCCTGCCTCAGATGAGCGTTGCTTCAGTGGTGTGAAATGCTGTGCAGCTGTATAGTTTGGCTGGGCACCCACGCAACGCCTGCAAATCTTCCCAAGAAATGACTAACCCCTGAAAACGGCAGAATGAAGTCATCAGCAACCAAGTCGTTACGAGCAAGCCCTGCTCTGCTCTGCTCCGTAACTGCGTGGCCACCTCTGCCCGCAGTGTAGCGAGCCACTCTACCTTTGAACACAAACTCCGTGCCGCCCATCACTTTGGAGGAGTGCACGCCCCGGCTGTAGCGTCCCTTGGCGTAGATGGTGAAGGTGGGGTGCTTGCAGATGGGGTCGGAGTAGTGGTAGTAGTGACCTTCCCAGGTGTTGTTGTTGTCGTGGAAGATGAAGTGGCGAGTGAGGAAGAGGACCTCCGGCCGCACCTCGCAGCGCTGGCTTACCCACTCTCCGTGTAGCCCTATAGTCAGGTCCGCCTTGGGGGGTAAGATGGGAGGATGGTGCTCGTCTGACCGGTAGATGATTCTGCACGCGATGCACGTGCGGTCGTGGTTCTGAAACGAAGCAGAGAGAGACCCTCCTTAGGCATTATCTGTGATAAAAGGGCAATGAATCAGGCCATCCATTTCACGTTGAAGTGACACCACCTCAACATTTGAAGGAATACGGTGTTAATTCTTATCTTTCTAATGTTCTCCTGTAGATTCTCAGCCTTCAAAGCACCTGAAACATAGCACCATTTGGTTTTGTATGTATAAGACTGCACAGCAGGAGTGGAGTTAGATTAATTCCCTCATCTGCAGTTCTCTGAAATTAACATTTTAGTTCAGCTTTTTATTTGATCTAGAAAAAGCTGACTTTATCCTTCAAATAATAGAAGAAGCTGGCAGATGGTAGTTTACTATGGTAAAAAAACATACTAGGGACTTGGCAACTTGTGTGTTAGAAATGAATACATTTGCTGAGCTCTTATTTTGCATCTGTCTTCCTTTTAGTTTAGTTTTTAACTTTGGGTACCACAGATGGGCACGGGTGTCCTAAGCACATTTTTCAGTTGGGTAGCAGCCTGGGAGAACAGTAACCAGTGATTTTCTACTTTTTCAGCTTTTCCAAGCCCTAACGCAAGCTTGTGAAGTGTATGACACGGCCGGCTGCCGCCGGACAGGGTGAAAGCTTTATGTCCCTCTCCAGTGGGAATGGGGTCCATGGTGCCTGCTGGGCTCTGTGGCAGCTCACCGCTGTGAGCCAAGCACCAGCCTCAAGCAGCCAGGTACCCCCAGCCCCATCCGTCAGCCCCTGGGGTGTCCTGCACAGCTCCGAGTCCGCAGCAGGAAGGGAGGGAATTTCATCCTCGAGCTTCCACCCCCTGACATCAGAAACTGAAACTGCAGAGACCTGTATTTGTTCCTAAGGCTAACTGTTTCTGCCTCTGCAAGGATTTCTCTCGTTGGCAAGAGTATGGCCTAGCTATTATCTTTTCAAACCCTATTTTGCATTTTTTCAATGGCAAAAGAGACGGCAGCATTAGCATTTCTCTGCTCTGCTAAACCCTGAAGTAAATTTTATGGACTGATACAAGATTATGAAACTGATTTTTTTAGCTCACTACATTGATGACAATTAGAATAAGAGGAATAAATGACACCCCACGAGATAAAAGCAGTGTTTTCCGTTTTCCTAGTGCCTGTTTTTGGGTTGATGATGTGCTATTTGTCTACATCTTGGGATGTGATGATTGAGGCTTTCTAGATGGCTGGTGACGTGCGGAGGGGCATGGTGTGAGCTGTAAGCAGGCTTATACTCGGAGTGATAGGCAAAGACCACACGGACAGCTTGTGCCTTCATCGTTCAAGGACACTCCATCCTTCCTGGAGAGAGGGGGATGCACTGGGGTGGAGGGGTTACTTACATCCACCTTGTTCAGGCTGCAAGGTGTTTTCCGAGGTGCAATTCAGGGTGCACCAAATTAAGAGCTGAAGCTCCCCACACAGCCACTGGGGAGAGAGATTTAGACAAACTCTTTTTCTTTGTCTCCCTTTCCAGCCCTCTTTTCTGAGATGTCTCTGAGCTCCCTCCGTAACGTAAATGCTCATATTCATGGCTCATGCTGTAAAGTCCACGTGAGCTGCTACGGAGTCAGCGGTTCTCCTTCAGCTCATGGTACATGTTAGGGGCAACATCCACTCAAGCTTCATTAGTGCCCTGAGCTTCTCCAATAATACAACCGTTGATTCTCTGAATCAACATACATCTCTCACAATATATCCCTTTTACACATATTTAACAGGGTTTGTACTTGCCCCCACCCCTGAACAGGTAAGTGTCAGTGAAGTCAAAAAGTCTGCTGTTCTACAGCCCAGGTCTATGTGCAAAATAACTATAAATGATGTAGCTCAGGTTGATCTGAACCAGTGTTGGCCAACAGCCCTGCTTTGAGGAGGAAGGAGGATGTACTTGGTGACCTCCAGAGGTGTTTCCGCTCCAAAACACGTGGTCTTCTGGGAACCACGTGTGAGCATGCTATTAAAGTGGATGCAGTTCTTTCCCACTGTGGAGCTTGTTAACTAATTTTAAGATAGATACATTTTTCATCTAAATCCTGCAAGCAGGTGCAAGGGCCATTAGTATCTTAGTGAAAATACAAAGAACATTTAATTGACAAATTTACCTGCAGCTGGTGAAGTTAGCACAGATATGTGCCATAGTAACTGACAGCAGAGGCTGGTGCAAAACACCGGGTTCTCCTGAACACTGAATGCACATATAACGCATAAGGACTGTAAAACTGAGCCATTTTCTGAAATTGCAAGTTTCAGCTTGGATTTTCTGATGGTCAAGAGAGGAACCAAGATCCAGTTACATTTCCTGTTTTGCTCCAAATTTCCTGTGTTACTTTCCTGTGTGACTTAGCCTCATTTTGTATAAACACAGACAATTACAGCTCTTCTCTTTGGGACAAGACTGGTAGGAAGCTAAATAACAACATGAGCTGTCAGAAAGCAGACGGAAATTTCAGAGACCTGGATATCACTAAAAATAAAATAATAATAATTATTATAAAAATGTATAGCTCTATTTCTGGAATGAACCTTGAAATACAATCTGACAGAAATCCAGTGTCCACCTTCCTCTCGCCTGCAATAAAATCTCACCAGGTTTCACCTGCAAGCTTGTTTGGGACTTAAGAAACGGGTCTGTTGAAACCCTAGCTCTCTTCAGAGGACGTCAGTCATTTTCTCCAGAAAGCGGTCTGGTTTACTAGGTGGTTTGCGGCTCAGGATTGCTGGGGGCAGATGACATAAATGGCTGGGAAACAAATTGGTGCCGGGGAAAGGTGGAGACCGCCTTGGCATGCCTCGGGCAGCGGCAGAGCTGCCCCATTTCCCTTGAGCTCCAGCTGTGCACGGGGATGCCAGATGCTAAGCATCCACCCTGTCCTGGGCAGCACTGCTGGTACTGCAAGAAAACTCTGGGATGAGGTGTGCGATTCCGTTCGCTGCCAACCAAAACACCAAAGAAACACACATTGTTGAAGTGTAATAGAAATAACACCTTGTCTTCCACAATGTATTCTTGGAGATCAACATCCAAAAGATGCTGCCCGCTGCCTTGAATGGACACCTGCAGTGGTCTGGGCCGAGGGCTTGCTCTGTGGAAGATGCTGGTGTCTATCAAGCACTTGTTTCTCCAGCGTGGGTGTCCCACCATGGGCCAGGCTGGCGTCACTAACACTTTAAGGGCTAATAAAACGCACTGATGACAGTAACTTTACTGCTGTGATTGCCCTGCTCACATAAAGTGAAGGAAGAAAGCGACGAGAAGACAGTGTTATAAAACTAAACATAGCTTGTATAAGCTGAAGTGGTCAATAGTAGGAGACAATTTCTGCTACAGTCCCTTTTCTACTGAAGTGAAGTTGAAAGCTCTTATGATCTCCCAGAGGAGACGCTGGCAAAGCAGCTTGGGCCAGCCTGGGTGGTTTGGTTTATAGTCACGTTTCCCACTCAGGAGCCTGTCCTCCACAGTCACATTGTGAGACAAGGCAATTTAACCTGGGAACCAGTGGTTTCTGTTGCCCATGTTCAACATCTGAAGAAAAACAAAGAGAAACCCAGCATGTTGTCTTCTTGGTCACCCTTGGCCATTTGTGGGATTCCTCTGTTGTTTCTCAGATCTAGTGAATGGACAAGAAGGAGATCTGGAATCAATCCTATTTGCAGCAATACCATTTTTAACTTTTTTTGACCAGGCAGGACTATCAAGCATTAATGTTCTTTTTTATGTTTTTCTAGCAGTGATTTTAGGTTTAAAAAATGTATTACTAGTCAAGGCTCTGATGCTGAGCATGGACTATTATCATTGTTTGATGTCTTCTCCATCATACTGGGAGTGTAGAAGGTGCAAACTGGTCACACCTGTGGCTGCTTAGTCCCTTGGCTGTGGGAGAGTGGGCAAGAGAAGGTCCGTGATGGAAAAAAAAATCGTAACTACAAGCAGCCCCTTTCTCCTTAATCAGGGGTGGGTTCATGTCTTGAGGCACAAGGAGGAATTACTTCCCAAAAGTTACAAAACACATGCAATGAGACTGCACTGGCTCTCATTACAGTGTGCGACTGGAGGTGACTCCTTGAGCAAACTCAAGGAAGGTCCAGGTTAACTCACAGAAATTGAAGTGAAGTTTAGCATTATAAACGCTTGCCTGTAGCTCATCTGGCTCTTTGTGGTCCATATTGGGAAGTGCTGTAACTCTGTGCATCCCTTCTAATTCCAAAAGCTTTGCACCAGCTCTGAAGGTCTGGCCAGTTACGCCTCTAAGAAATGTCCAACCTGCCTGTCTTCTAATTACTGACGATGTGCCCAGATGAAGGGGCTGAGGTGAACGAGCACTTTGTGCAACAAACAGGGAGTGGGACAGGGAGAGGTTGGGGTGGTGAGGAGGGAAGCAGAAGTACTCCTTTCACAGGCTGCCCCAGGTACCTCACATGGACGTACCCTGAACGCATTGCTTCCCTGGGATCAGCGCTTGAATCTACGCCTAATTAAACCTTTTTTTGCTGTGATGCTATCTTCACAGAGTTACGAACTTCTTAGCGGAAGAATATGCCACATGTAAACTCCCTCAGTACGATTTTTGTCCAAGTAATGGATGAGAGAAAGATCTACTTTTGTTATGAGGCAATTCTACTTAATTACGGAGTAATTTATGCTCAACAATTGACTGTGTTTTTCACTGTTGCTTTTTCAGGTCAGCTGCTCTTGGCTCTTAATTGCACTAGCTGAGGCTTTGCAAATCTCTCCCTTTCCATGTGTGTCAGGGAAAGATTATTTTCTAAAAACAGACGTTCAAAGAAAATATGGAACAGAGGTAGAGGACATTTGAGTCCAAACACGATTAAGTACTCTCTAATAAAATGCTCGTTTCGGCATGACATAAACTAAAACGCTATAAAATGAGCAGTGGACAGGATGAACATCTGTTCTGTGTTTTGATTATCTTAGGTGTACAATGTACTAGTTTTAATAGGGGAGTCTTGCTAAAAGACCTCTGAAAAGGCTGCTGCCCAATGGCAGTGAAGATGCAGGGAAGGGTGCCTCCTTGCAGCTCTGCAATGCCAAACCCTTGGTGTCCCACCTCCTCCACCTCCTGCATGTTTCTTTAAAGCCAGTTTCTGAATTAATCCTTGAGGCCACGTGGGCTGAAATGAGCCCGAATCTCTGGCTGGAAACTCAGTTCTTGTACTCAGGGAGAAAATAATCTGTGATCTGAAAATTTCCACCAACATTTTTCCTTATCCCTCCCTCCTGCTGCCTTAGCTGAAGTGGTAACAGGGCCAGAGAGCTCTGGAAGCCAAGCAGGGAGGTTTCTAATAAAAAAAGCAAACAAGGATGAAGTTCCTTGATCTTTTTCCCAATTGCTGCAGATAGTCAGAAACATAAACCTTCTCAGCATAGTTTAATTTTCTCCTAAATTCTATGGGATTCTGTGGCTGCCTAGGACTAATTTGCCTCTAATCAATTTGTAGTGTTTTTTATGGCCCAGGCCAAAAAACTATCACACAACTGGGATGCTCTCCGAGCAATGGTGAAATGAACTTTGAATAACACGTAGAAAGATCTTTTTGGAAGGTGTTCTAGTTTTCTTTGAGCACCTTTGTATTCAAAGCTGTTGTTACAGAGTAAGACACCTACAGACCAAATTCTTTTCGAAATGTACAGAAAAATCTACCCTGTCCTTATGGTTCAAGCAGCAGCTGAATCAATTCTTAATACCAAGGAGAGGACCTGCGGGATGTACTGTAGGTTGTATTTAAAGATAAAACGAACAAGCACTAATAATAAAGGCGAGGCTGAAAATAGTTATTTTCAACTAAACACCTTATTCAAACATATTTGCTCTCTCCCCTATCTATTTATTCTTTATATCTTGAAAATGTGTCTGTAGTGCAATCTGAAAATTTTAGAACACTATTTGTCTGAAACAGCTCAATTTGTAACTCAAACTTTCTCCTGTAGAATTAGAATAGATGACTATTCTGATATTTGGCTATTTACCTAATGGAAAATTAAGATTATTTTAACTATAACTTACTGTTTTTTAAGGGAAGAGTCATTGCTTAGACTACTTAGAGGCTGAGAGAAGCAGTACATTCTTAGCAGAACAGATTGAAAAAATTATTTGATTTTTTCATTAAATTCTTATTTTTAAAGAGGCCATGGAAAAATATGCCTTTGAATAAACAAATTCTGGAGGGAAAGATATACAAAGCAAAATTTTGTTTTCTGGTATTCAGTTTTTCACAGAATAGCAGATATTTCTTTTCCAAAAATGAGAAAAGCATTTTTACAGGCTTCTTCAGTATTTTTAGTAGGGAATTTTGACCATTTTCTCACAAGCTCTCTCTGTCATCTTTTATAGTTGCAAATAGTTGGTATTTTACCAGACCAGGCACATTAAGAAGACAAAAGCATAGAAGGTAGCAATGTGCAGTAAGGTCCTAAACCATCCAAAAATATGGCAACTCCTGCTATAGGAGGCCAGGTGTTGGGGCAGCCATGGGTCCGCTGCTCCTCAGAGCTGACTGTGGCTAAGGAAAATCTGGACAATTCAGAGAAGTGGTGAACCCAATTACTATTCTCAGTAGCAGTTTGTTTTACACCTGCAAGGTGTTTAAACTTGCATGAAATTACACAGCAGTTTCCCAAAATGATCTGGCAAATCATCTCTCCTTCTCTTTATATCTGGAGCCACTGCACAGTGGACACATCCTTCCCATACCATAACCTGGTTAAGACATTCAAGTATCAGCTCTGCCTCAGGAAGACAGAAAAGCCCATGCTCTCTGCAATCAGCTGTGCTGCCTTTGGACACCTCCTCGCTCTCCTCTTCCCTCCCAGCAATGCCAGTGTCAAACCAAAACCCAACCCCAAACCCTTGGCAGAGCAGTGGCTTCTTTCCGTAACACCTCCTCTGGGGCTCAGGCCTTTTAACTTTCACTTTTTACTCAAACCTAGATACTGAATGTGGCTACTTTTAAGTACAGCCCTTCCTGCCTGTCCCCCACACCACTGCCAGCTGGACCTGGTCTGTCCTCAAGGGCTGCTGCCACCACCGCCCCGCTCAGTTACAATGCCCCCATGCCAGTGAAGTCACTTATTTCAAATTTCTGTAGCAATATCCTGCCTTACCAAGCCATGTACTGACATTAAAATTATTTCTACAACACTCTACTACTGCTGTCTGAGCCCCCAACATCTGTGCTGGTTGCTGTAGTGTGAGAAGCTTGTTTGGAAGAGCCAGGTTCTCAGCTGATATAAAACCACCTTTGGCCAGCCCTGTTTTGCACTGGTTACCAGCGTGTGGCAAGAAGCAGGTCGTGCTCATGGTTGGAAAAGGAGGACAGGTTGCATCTATATAGCACTGGGAGAAGCAAGGGCTAGTAAAAGCCCCGGCACCCACCCCAGCTCCCTTCTGCACCCTCCCATCGGTGGGGAAGATGCTCCTGACCAAGCTGCGGAGCCCACAGGATGCAGCCCAGGCTTTGCTTGTTCACGAGGTCGTGTTGCTCTTGCATCGGGGGCTTCCCTTTTAGGGTGGATCCTGTGGCCAGCTTGTCTGACACTGGCTATGCAATGCCACGGGACGGGCCATGGAGCAGTGGCCGGGTCAGGCATGTTGCACCAGCATATCCTCGTTGTAGGGAGATGTGTGGGGAGGGACCAGGCACTGGCCTTCCTGAAGCACAGGCTCAGGCTTGAACTGCACGTGCAGTACAGATCTGACCAGTGGCCCTGTGTCTTGCAGGGTCCAACAGTCACAGAAGCTGGGGTAGGAAACCCCTGCCAGGTATTGCCATGAGGGAAAGCACTGAAGAAGAGGGGAAAGAAAAGCTGCGCTTAGCAATGATCTCTCCTAGACACCCAAATTCCATGTGTCACAGGCAGGGCTAGATGGGGCAGGAACGAGGCATGTCTGGTCAGGACGCTTTAAACCTCACCACCTGAGAAAACCAGGTGCCAGGTTTTAGTGTGGGTATCCGAGTGCTCCTAGGATAAGTAGACAGAGAAACCCCTGGGAGAACATTGATTCAAGGAAATGCTTCCAACTCAACAAAAAAAGTTGGACGGCTTTGCCTCACATTGCCAAGGAGCCGAGTCCACAGAAAGGACACTTTTATGAACTGCTCAGTACCATATCAAGCTCCGCTCCTCCACCGCTCTAGATAACTACAGACCAAGACAACGCTTTAACAAACCGCCACAATCTCTCTCCACCACAAAAGTGATAATTTGCAGGCTTTCCATGACCTCATATGAAGCTGAGTTGGCTGATGTGCATTAGGCTGGCTCTGGGGAGTTGACGAGCACGGTTGACACAGTTATAATCCAGCCTGCCAAAGGGAATGAAGAATAACGAAGATTTAAAACTTTAATTAAAAATCGTGAAGCAAGTGAAATGCTGGGGAGAGTGGTAACTCCTTTGCAGGGTTGTCAGTTTGGGATTTCTTTTGGTGGGGAACAGAGGAGCTGCAAGCAGGAAGGAGGGTGGAGATATGTTCAGAGTTATCTGCAAATGTGTACCATATTTTTTTAACATACTGATGAACAGTTTTTATTAACTGCTCCCATGAAGGGAGAGATAGTGAAGGAATCTGAAGGCACTACCATTACACAACTGTCTGATCTACGATGTCAATTCTGTTGCACAACCCTGCATAAAACTGAAATAAACACAACCGACATGAAATGCAAAAGTCGTCTTGTTGTTCTTTTCTGATATAAACTACTTGAGCCTGGGCAAATGACAAGAACAAAGAGAAACCTGGCCTTTTTCTCAGTTGAATGTGCTTGCATGTCATCTATCCCATTAAAATTATACTAATTTATGGTGACGTGACTATTTGGGGAAGTATCAACAGAAAAAATTCCTGGAAAACCCAAAGGGAGAGCTTGAATGTCCATCTTCAGAAACAGAGTATTCCAAAATAAAGCTGCCTTATGTGTTTATTATGCCTTTAAAAATCAACCTAAATTGCCCTCTGAACTGTGTAGCGGCATCACCAGGGAGTCCTCCCTTCCCTCTTACAAAAGATGAAGAAATTGTGGTTAGGTGCCAACACCAAGGAAGGTGTCAGTAGTTTAGATATGTACGCTGAGTTGATCTGAAGGTCCCTGGTTTTTTTTGCTGGGCTAGTTAATTTTAACCCGTAGTACTGTATTTGTGTTGGGGCAGGCTTTTACTGCAGCTGCAGAACAGACAGGAAAGAGTCAAGTCAACAAAGATGAATAGGGTTTTAAAAGCGACGCTTGCACAGAATGACACCTTCAAAGGAGGACTCTTCTGCAAGGCCACAGCCAAGAGTGCTGCCGAGCCTGGCAAGGACCAGCCTCAGCTAGAAACTGTTTCCTTCTCTTGTCTCTGTGGCATCGCATGCACTCTTATTGTTCACAAACCTGTAATTAACCTATTTGAACATTCTTCTGGCTGTTCTTTCTTCGCTCCCATCACGATTTCCCTAACCAAAAGTCTTTTGCGAATAATAACGAACAAAAGAAACCCTTCAAGTGTTGGCTTATTCTGGAAGTCTAGTGGCACTACTCTGGCAAACAATGGAGTTTTGTCCTCCAAAATTATGGTTGAGATAATGTTTTGCATATTTCTCTGGGGCTCTTCACATGTTTAACATCTATTTATTAACTTAACACTCACATTTCCCTGGGAGCTCCTCAAGTACGTAACATTCCCCAACAGATGAAGTCACTGAGTTTTAAAGAGATGAAGACCCACATTTTCAAAAGCACAAAAAAAATTGAACGCTTCGTTCTTTCAATGCCTGTCTAAAGCAAAGCCCAAGCACCACTCTCCGTATGTTGAATCTGTATTAGCTGCAAATGCCAGGTGCTGCTGGAAGTCAGCTCCCAGTGGCAAATAAACCTGTAATAGAGAATCAATCCATTGGAATTGCATTTTCAAGGGAAAATGCCGTACTGAAAGTGCATGGCCAGCCAATGTTTGAGAATGTCAAAAGCAGAAGGAAGGTTATCCTAGCACATTTTAGGTTTCTTGTGATGTTCCAGACCGCTCCAGCCCTATTCCTAAATAACGATCTAACTAGAACAACTGGTCATCACAGCCCTGCTCTGATCTTTCCCATGACTCTGTCAGACGATAAAATAGCACAAGGAGTTTTTTGTTTACAAAGCACTATTGCTGAGGCAACTGCATGAGAAATGAGTGTCCTGGTATTGCTGTTGTAGATAGTTCCTGTAGTTTCAGAGTAGGTATCTCTGAAAACATCTTCTGTCCTTCCATGTAGTGAATGAATACTGCATTCAAGACTTCCTTCACGCTGCAAGTCCCTTTATGCATTTGTAAATAAGGTGTGATTTTGTGACCAATCAGCCAGGCTCCTTGGCAGTGTCCTAATTGGGAATATTTGTATAATAGGTGTGATGATGGCCAAGCAGCTCCCCCGTCCTGGCCTTTCCAACCGTGTGCTCTCTCATGCTGGCAAAAGAAGCTGCATGTGCAATAGCTTGAATCCCTTGATAAACTCATGACATCAAGAGACATCAAAGATGTTCAGCCCCGTTCATCAGCAAGTCTTACCTGATATCTTGAGCAGGGCTAAAGGACTGCTAAGATAAATCTAAACAGTGACCTATTCATCAGCTGCACTCAAAGAACTTCCACGTATTTTACAGGAGGAATTTGTTTAAGATATGCTCTTATCTAAGAGAATTCGTAAAGCCTTAAGAGATGACATATATATTTTTAAAAGCTCCATGATTTTATATGAACACTTGAGATATGGTAATCTGTGAATTTATTCAGATTTGTAGCTCAGCATAAAGCTGTCTGGTTTTTGGACAGCCCTTTTGATTTACCATCCTGTGGTGAAATCGCTGCAGGAATCTGGAGAAGGTCCAATTCTATTTGTTTAAAGTCCCGATCATGTGGCTTTGGCATTCCTAACATATCCAGCAATCATTTGCTTTTAATTACCATCCATTTCAACCACATAAGTAATGAATGTGGCTACCACATCCAACTTACAGGCTGTGTAAACTCTTGAGCTGGGTGGAAATTTCTTCTATATAGAGGCTTAACTATAAATTTAACTCCAAATGTGAATCCTCTTAACTTATTTTAGGCAGGCCTTTATAAGTTTAAAATAAAAATAAATAAAAAGGAAATGAAAAAAGCCTTAAATGAAAGATTCCATACAATACACCTGATTCACTTCAGAAGCAATTTCCTGGACTCCCCAACCTCTTGGTATGACTGTAGAAACCTTAAAAAAACAAGTTGATTTAATGTTTCTATTTATTCATGGTGTCCAGTTTCCAGAGGAGTCTGTGACTTGTAGTTTTAAACTCAATTTAGCATTTAAACTCATTTTCAGCTGGGTCCCAGTGGAGCAACAATTAGAAAAGGAAAAGAGTTCAAAGAAGAAGGGTTATAACCTTTCAGCGGTATGTTTGCCTGGACTTTTTTTTTTGTTTAAAAAAAAAAAAATCAGCATCTCTCTTACTATTCTTCCTACATTTGGCAAACACTGGGTCAGATGGCCAGGTTGCGAACCTGTTGGTATAGAGAGTTCATGGTTAGGTACAAACCAACAGCTGAGGCAAAGGTTCATTTTTAAGGGGTACTGTTATTTGTATCACACTGAAAGCCTAGTATCAGCAGGCCGAGGTTCTCTTGAGAGAAAAGAAATTTCACACCAAATCTGAGCAAGAGGAACCTACCAACAAACACAAAGAGAAGCTGCGCTGTTGCGCACTTTAAACTTGTGTCAAACCTACGCATCTTTTGCCGTTGAAGGCTCCAGCTGAGACTGGTGTCCCAGCAATCCACGTGCTGTAAATAAACACTGTGGGAGCCACTGCAGGCAATGGTTGCAGGAGGTATTGTAACTCTCCAGAAGTCATAACTGGCCAAACTGGGAGTCGAGCAGTGGCCTGCAAGTCAGGACCTGGAGCCCCCATTTATTAAACTACAGTAGTTTCATCATGGAGAGCTGGAATCTGTCCGTATTTTGGTGTATTCAGAGTTAACCTGTGCTCTCTATAGTAACAGCACTTTCTGTAGCCAAGAGTACTCTTACGAGTGGGCTTCCCGTGTCATAAATTCAGCCTCAGGATTCAGCCTCTGCCAAGACCTGGCTACCAGAAATCTTACTTGGAAGCACTGTACTTCATGAGTACCAAGGGATAATGAGTTGGCTTGTTTGCTTTTCCTCTCCACCAGTCCTTGTAAACATACGATATGGAAGCCTCCCTTGGGAGTCACTCCCTGATTGTAGCACACGGGTACCACTGGGCAGGACCTGGGACACGTGGGACTGCAGGATAACGGCGTGCAGGGTGACCCAGGCAGGCTGAGGCTGCTCTTGTCTTCCATGTAGAGCTGTCATGCACTCAGGTCAGAACTGATCAGGTCATATGCCTGAAATAATGGGCTTTGTGAACAAAAATGAGTGTTTCAGTGCTCTCACAGTTTACTTGGTTAACCTGGCTTGAGAAATAGACCTCTTATGCAAGATTTGATCCTTTAAATTTCAGCACTGTATCTTAGAGGCATTATATTTTTGAGGGAAGAAGTGATACTGCAGCAGCAGAAGAAACAGGCAGAAGTATCATTACCAGTGTGTCCTAAAATTACAGCAGACCTGGACAAAACCCTTATTTTTATAAAGCTGGTTGACAGTATACCTCATCGTTTTGACTGTAATGAAATTACTACAAGGTGGAAGTGTAAGCATTTACTATGCTATCTATCAGCCTATAATAAGACAACTAGATTTGGCCAGATAGACCTGAAAAAACAATCAGCTAGGGTAAATTAAATCAAGATTTTGTCTCTGTTTCATGTGGTCAGAAAAAGATCTACCATATTTTCTAGAACAGATACAACATATAGTTGGTGTCAGACAGTTTGTACCTACAGATACCTGCAAGGAAGAGATTTAGGAAAGAACCCTCACTCCCAGATAAGCAAAGAGAAAGTCGATGTGCTTGTTTGAATGAATTAAAGAAAAATAAAATTGCTGAATCCAATGTTTTGATGAGGAACGTGCTGGGGTTCACCTGCTGCTGCTGCACCTCTCCACTTTGGGAAGACAAATGTTTAAAAAGAAAAAGCAAATTTGTCCCTGGTCACTTGAAGAGAGCATAAGAATGACAGACAGAAATGACAGCAGCATTCATACAGAGACACAGTGGACTCTGGATTAAAATTATCACTAGGCCATTAAAGAAAAAATTAAAGGCAGACCATGTAAGGTCCCAAACCACTGAAATTTGATGCTCACAGGCAGACACAACCCAGGGCAAACGGTTCTGAATGGAAGGGGAAGCCAAGGCTTTCTCATCAAAACTCCCCCTTCCCCTGTTGTATTTCTTGCTATTGCTGATAAGCTGTAGCTGATTTTTGAATCGGTTGCGACGAGATAATTAAAAATGGTGATAACCCATTAGCTGGAGGTGATGCTGAGGCAGCGCCCCGCTGGAGCACACCGACGGCAGCAGCAGCCGGCAATGTGGTTCCAATCGCTGCCTGCCTTTGAAATGTCACCAGGAAAGATCTATAGACAGCCCTCCTGCTACAGGCCATCAGCGTCTACTCTTCCTGTTTGATTTTTATTTAACTTACTATGGGGTTGATCAGTTCCCAATGAAGCTGAGGGCACTTTGAGGCCCCTTTGAAAACTGAATTATCAAATGGAATTAGAGCCCCATTCAAAATTCACCTGTTTTTCATTTCATTAATGTGTGTGCCTGTGTCTGGATCCATGACCTGCACAGCCCATCATTTTCTTTCCCTTCATGCTGCCCCTTTCATGTGTCTGCGTTCCAATTTCCTCTTTTTCTCTTCAGGTTATGGATCACCCAGCCTCCATATATTGATACAATTCGATTTACTCTCTCCCTGTCACTCCCGCAGGCTATACTGATGCTTGTTTCTCTTCTTCTTTCTCCGTCCTGTATCAAACTTTCTCTCTTCTCAGCTGCCAGCCTACAGTCATGGTCCCAGCAAACCGCTCCCACCTCCACATGCAAGTCTTTGATCCCATCTTCAGAGGGGCCTTTATTGACCTTAGTTCATCAGACTGCTTTGTGCACATTCGCTGCAGTCACAAGAACCGCAGAAGAGTTATTAGTCTCAATAAATATGCTCTGTGACCCTTTTTTTCAATTGTTTGCCTCATCTGTAAGGGTGCAATCCACCTATTTTAGAACCACATCTACATTCCAGGTTACACTAGTGCACTGACTCAGCTAAATAACGTGGGCTTTGTCACCAGCATCTTAAAAAGAGGGCATATATACAAGCACGTACCTTGGCATTTTGAAGAGGAGGTTGGTAACTAGAGGGCCGATAGTACCTCCTCTGAGTAGCATCGGTATGAATGTCCCCGAGAAATAGCTCCTCCACGAGGTGATCCAAGTTGTGGTGCAGGTACTGCTTCTCCACGCGGATCAGCTGGAGTTCGTGCATGGCAAAATTCAGAGCTTTGGTGCATTCACAGCCATTCTCTTCTCTCAGCAAATCATAGCTCACATCCCGCTCCCAGGGACTATCTTCTGGTACAAATCCAGGACACGTGTGGTTCACCAGCTCACTTAATTTCTTGGCTACTGCTTCATTGTGGCATATTATCTGTATGTTGCGTAGCTGATAGTCGGCTTCAGTACCCCCTCGGATGATCCAGGATGCTTGGCGGAGACGTATTTTGCCACGTATAACTAATGTGTAGATAGGGTTTGTGCAGCGATTGCCACCGTAGTAAAACTGATAGGCCTTAAAAGTATTATTGTGGTAGAACCTGTAAGATCTTGTGATGAACTCTGGGCCTGCTCTAACTTCGCAGCTGCGGGAAGACAGAAAGTGACGGAAACAAAATTTTAGCATGGTGGCACATCATATACATGACAGGTAACAAGGCTGAGCAGCACCGCATTAGTCCACAGAGACACTTGGGTGCTCGTGTGCCTGTGGCATGAATGGGAGTAAATAGGAAGTAGGCATCTGTGGCCTGCCAATTAACCAACAATTTCCTCTGCTGTTATGCTCTTATTAATAAACTGCTTCGTGGTGATCATATCTAACTAAGGGCTTTATCTTTGTAGGTTTAAATACTTTGAGTGATGCTTTTTCTTTTTGTTTAGGGACCACCACGTGACTCAATTCTTCCCTGAAAAACAGGAGCAGCTTATTAAACATGTATTCTTCTCTTTTGGGTGGTAGATTTAGCACAAGAACTTGTAAGGTCAGAAAGTGAAATGCCAAATGTCTACAGCACGGTACAAAGAACTGGCTTCTGTGCTGCTGTAGAAGCTGCTCAGTGGAGCTGCTCCAGCTCTGGTCTGCAAAGGGTGTGCAGGATCACGTTCTCAGCTTTTCCACTCAAACTTTCAACAGGGCTGGCAGTTAATGCTAACCTCTGACGGTTAATGCAAAACTTCTATTTGGCTTGAATTTGGACCATGCAATATTCAGGTTTTGTGTTTTTTCTTTTTTTCTGAAGGTATAAATGGCAGTTAAATTCCACTTCCTGTAGGAAGTTCTTTTGTGCCTTCAACCTTGTCCCCCTTGTCACATCCGCACTGCTTAACATAAATACACTCCTTTCTGTTAAAACACTCTGGTCTTCCCTACTACAAGTCACTTCAAATAAGCATGTGAATACTGCCTGCTGAGACACAGAATGCAAAACAGCTCTCTGAATTACAAGTCATCATGTATGGAGAGCAACAGAGCTGGTGAAGCACAGCTTCTTCATTTCTTTTGCTAATAAAACCTATGCTAGACACATGCTCTGAAAACAAGGACCCATTCAATGGATGTAATGCATGTAGTCAAAGATAGTCCAATGTTACGTTTGAATAAGCATCCACTTTGGCAACTTGGGCTCCTTCCTACTCAAAGAGAGATTTAAAGATATTTCACAGCATGCTGCTTAAAATCCAGACTACAAATTGATTCATCAAGACAGCTTCATAGCATGCTATTCTAATGTACATAACTCCACTCCTTCTCCTTTTATGCATAAACATATAGAAAGCATCTGGAATTTAGAGCATCAGTGTATTAAAGAAAGTATTTCCCTGCTGCTTAAAGTGGGAATATTCATCCTTCCTTCTCTGCTTCCTTCCCCATCTATCACGCAAGCGTCTTGTTTTATCTTTCCTTACCCAGTAGAGACCCAGTGTCCCTCAATATTGGGAGGCATCTGCACGGTGATCCGGGCTCCATTGTGAAGGTGTTTCAGCATATGATGACACTGTGACTCCTTGAAAGCCCTCCATGCACTCTTCTCCAGGGACCGAGGGTGGGACCTGCTGTCCGGGTGAAGAAGAGCAGAACCTTCTCCCAGCCCTGTGACAGAAAAGTGTAAACTATCATGAGACCCTGCTGAGAACTTCAACACGATCAAGGAAGTTGTGAATGTCTTGTGTTGAAAGACACCTGTTTGCAATGTTATGTGTCTAGGAAAGTACTCTTTACGTTTCTTTTCTCATCTGAAAAAAAAAATAAATATGGGAAGCTCTTCCTCTCTGTCAGACTACTAATAAGCCAGTAAACAAATTTGCTTTACAAAATACACTGGAGAGAAGGGCTTGAACCAAAGTGTTGTGTTTCCACACCCAGGAGATGTGTCTCTGAACCTGAATTTTATAGACACCTCTGTAATCTCTGGTCAGGACAATGAAAAACCTTTTAGAAAGTTGCATCCACATCCCGACATAAACTCTGCGGTTTCAACTCACCTCTAATTTGAACGCTTCTATAATAAACTTGCAAATAAAGGCTACTCTTTAAAGCCAAGGGAAAACAGATATTAAAAGCAAAGCCTCTGCACACAGGAAGCCTCTGTGATGACTGAGGTGGTCAATTAAAGGCAGATTCTGCTATTTTTGTTTTAAAAGGGAAAAGGAATTTCAAAAGCTAATTTTATCTCCAGCACACAGTAATTTTGGTTTCTAGTAATGTATACATACAAAACCCACCAGGGCTCTCGCTACACAATATTAATTGAACAAAATGAATACGTAGCTTCAGAAGGAATGCATCTTTACTCTTTTAAGCACAGCCTGCTCTTAGGTATGTTGGAAAACATGGATCAAAAGAAAAAACACACATCTAGAGGTTAAGAGGTGACAAACATGAACCTTACATAATGGGCTGGAAACTGTACTACTTTGTCAGAAGGAATTTAAGAACCAACGGGCTAGAAAACGAATACAGGGTGGTGTGGAGGGGCTGGTTGTGTGCCCGGGAAGTTGGGGCGGCATCTCCGGAGAGGGATGTCTCGCTAACACATGCTCCCAGGGACAGGGTCTAGGAGGCGTCTAGTGGGAGGTGTCCCTGCCCATGGCAGGGGAGTTGGAAGTAGATGATCTTTAAGGTCCCTTCCAACCCGAATCATTCTATGATTCACCCCCATCTTTTCTGGTGCCCTCTCGGCTGACCTGGCTCAGGAACTGGGCTGTTGGGGATCACCAGTCTGTAGTGCAACCCTACATCGCGCCAAGCCGCCTAACACAGGATCTTATGTTTCATTCCCCAGGCCCCATCTAACCCTTGGGCAGGTTCTTGGGCAGCACGCAGTATCGCGACAGAAATTCCAAGAAAAATCAGCATTATTCATTTTTAGCCAGATGCTGTTTCAAACCTTTGCCATTTCCCATTGCAAAAAAAGAAAACAGTGTCAGTGATTCATTATGTTGGCTAGGTCTTAGATCTTCTGGAAGAAAATTGGGTAACACCTGGCAAAATGGCATTGCTAAAAATATAAATACATGTCAACCATTTTAAAATAGCAATTCTGAAGCTAAACAAAGGCAAGGACTTATCCAGTAGTCAGGGTGAAGAATGACCAGAAAGAATACAATAAATACTTGAATGTAAACAGTGCTCACCACTGAACGATCTCAAGATTTAATGAGATTAATGAATACAGCCTCACAAAGTCTTTACTGGAAAATCTGGTAGCTTTGTTGCAGGTTACAAATAATTCTTCCATCTGAATGAGAATTTACAGCCCTACTTTCTAAAGGGTAATAAACGCTAGGGATGCTTTGATATTTGAGCATGCCGTCTGAGATGCCCTTAAAGGAGCCTGATTTTCAGAGGGTCACTACATCTCCCTTTCTGGAAGTCAAGGCTTCTCAGGTTTTTCTACACTGGTGAGCTAAGTCACTCATGTTAGTGCCAAATACTCCCATTCTACAGCCAGAAATGGTTCAGAAATGGTACAGCCATGGCAGGGTGACTCTCTGCTTGAGCCAACTACATCTCTAGAGAGACAGGATTTAGAATCCTAGAATGGTTCAGGTTGGAAGGGACCTTAAAGATCATCAGTTCCAACCCCCCCTCCCACTAGGCCAGGTTGCTCAAAGCCCCATCCAGCCTGGACTTGAACACTTCCAGGGATGGGGCAGCCACAGCTTCCCTGGGCAGCCTGTTCCAGTCTCACCACCCTCACAGTGAAGAATTTCTTCCTAGTACCGAATCTAAATCTCCCCTCTTTCAGTTTAAAACAGTTCCTCCTCGTCCTATTGCTCCACTCCCTGATAAAGAGTCCCTCCCCATCTTTCCTGGAGGCCCCCTTTAGCTACTGGATTTACTAAATAGTGCTTCATGTACGCAGCAGTACAGCCTCCTGGGCTGAAGCCAGCACCTCTGCCCGGCAGCTGCGTGCTGTGCCGTGTCTGCAGCCCACCTCACCCCAAGCAGCACCTGACACTCTCGAAAACTTGGGCTTATTTATTTTATCTGAAACCTTGTGGGTATGGGGCGGATATCACAGGCTTTCACACTCCCAGGAGAACAAGTTCAGCCGGGTACAGGTAAGCTTAACAGTATATCTATTTTTGTCCGTTATGCATCACAGCTAGTGACCAAGAATTTGCCTTTGAACACCTTTCTCCACCTCTAAGTCTCCACATGCTCAAATAGCCCACATTACTTCAGCACCACACTCTGAAATGGAGAGAGCGCTCCTGCCCATCATCTCAGAGCATCTTTTGCGTCAAAAGTGACACCTCCTGCAAGGCACCTGGTAGAGGCTGCAGCCATCCGTACTAACTTTCGACAGAAACATATTTGTCAGTATGTCTCCTGCAGACAAATTGTCCCACACTGAAAAACTCTTTGAAGATTTATATTTCCACTTCGAGTTATTAAATGTCTGAAATCTGCTATCAAGAGGAGGTTTTGAAATGGTTCAAGTGACTATTTCCAAGGTATATTTACTATCATTTTTGCTTTTAAGAAGTTATATTTTTGCCTAGATCATGCCTATGCTATGATTCATGAATACAGAGGCACTTAAAAATGAATGATTTATTCATTTAAACATACTTGGGCATTTAATTTCTCCAAGCAAAAATCCTTCTGTGGGAGGATACCGTCTTGCATGTGCACATATCAAAGGAGAAAATGCAGCAACCACATTATACATTCCCAATTATTCCCCGGAGGAAATAATGAGAAGAAGGGGGTTTTGAAAAGGCGTCGAACTTAATGTGGTGTTATACAGTGGCTTTTCTTTGATATAGCTCAAAAGCAACGGGGTCCCAGCCCCCCCCCCGTCACATGTATGTAGTTCTGTCTGCAACTTGCAAACAATAAACTCCAAGAGGTGGATGGAAGGGAGATTTGCATCAATAGCTCTAGAGATCTGTACCTGCAGAGAGGGCATTTGTTTGGGACTCTATCCACCCAACCGTGACAAATGAGGGCAGGAACAAGCTTAGGTAACCGAGACAGGCATGAGAACATAACGAAGGCTGCAGAGACGGAGGAAGGGATGTAGAGAACACACACACGCTAGGCAACAGTACATAAATAGGGCGTGAATACCAGAATATGGATTATGGTATAAAATTAAAAGGCAGCAAGGGGACCTTTACCTGTTTGTGTTGCTGGGGCAAGGAAATAACTTCGCAGAGGCTCCTTCCTTACCGAGTAATCACTTCAATGCTTTTATATTTATTGACATATGCCTGTACATACGAGTAGCATACAAAGGAGCCGTAACTTCCCCTTGTACCATCCGAAGATCAAACACCAAGACTGGTGATACGCTTCCCACACAGGGCACTAAACTGAACGCCGTCCTCCTCTGCTTGTCCACGCAGCAGGTGCTCAGCGGCAGCGCAGCGTCCCCCCGCTCCACCCTTGGCAGTGCACAACGAGGTGCTCTGCAGAACCGAGGTCCTGCAAGGGGTGACATTGCTAATTATAAAAGCTTCATTTGGCCACGTTAGATGGGACATCCCTGGAAGGCTCAAGGTTAAAATGTGCTTTCACGAAGCTGGGAAAAGAATTTCATGGCTCTTTAAAAGCCCGCTTTGGAGCCTAGACGCCGTTGCAACATAGCTGGAGCCACTACTTTCATTCAAAGAGATCCAAGTCTGCTATTCTCTACAGCACAGACAGATGGGAGGTTTCAGTAAGTCCATCACAAGCCATGTAAGTATCTCACTCAACTGAGAGTATCTCAGACTCTGACTGACTTAAATTTTTTTATGTTATGAAGGAATCTTACCCACTTGTTAAAAATAACTAACTAAAACCCACCATGTTATCACTCAAAAGTGTGATGGCCTTCAAACAAAAAACCAATCTTCGACTGAGACTAACAGCAATAATTCTGTGAAGCCTCTGGTTGGCTTTCACTTCAGCTGCAACACAACCAGAGGTCCTAAGATTGTATCACCCACCCCACCGTGGCTGTTTATGCAAAGGAGCAAGTCCAAAAGGAAACAGAAAATTCCAGAATCCATCAGAAATGCCAGCTAGAAAAACAAAGCAAAACAAACGCATTTTCTGATGAGCTGGTATCCTGCTTCTCTTTCATAATCAAGCCCTAGCAGTGTAGATCGCAGCTTTAGCATCAAACCATTGAAAATCGTGTAAGAGGTGCTACAGCTGGCTGGGGATCCCTGCCTGGGCCCTCAAAGATCACACTCGACAGGGGCAGATGCCACATCCACCTGAGTGGGAAAGTGGAGGTCAGCACAGCTGCCACCCCAGTAAGACGTGGAGAGGAGCGTGCACTGCACCAGACAGAGGACTTCAGGCTCTCAGGTTCACCTATAAACCTGCATCTGATGTGGGAACAACCATTCCAGATAAAAATAATTGTTAGGGGGAGATAGGTTACTTTCAAGTTCTTCAAAGATTTCTGCACGTAGCTGCGAGCGAAATACAAATCTTAAAAGGGCAATCTGTTGGCAGACCGTTATCCAAATGTGTTTCAAAGCCAGCTATGACAAAGCTCTCCACCAACATTTCTGCAAAAAACTGCGAGCTGCTGGAATAAACGTTTTGGTTTTCTGAAAACAGCACGCAAATAACGTACAACTGAAACACAGATAATGATAAGGAGAGTTGTGCTTGAACAAAAATTCTTATAATTTAATTTGTGCCTAAACACCCTGGCCAAATTCTGTTCTGAGCTATGCCAGACTGCAAAAGCGTAACGCAAATAATCTTAAACTGTTTAGATTTAATCAGTTTAATGAACACCTCTACCAGCATCTAAACCATGGCTTCAAACATGCCCAAGTGTAGCGCTTTAAAACAGGCTCAAAGCTACTACATGCTCAGCACATTCACTCTTTGCTAAATTGGAGAATAAATATTACCTGAAAGTAGAATTCAAACCTGGATTTAGATTGGGATTGCTCAGAAGGAACCACTGCACTTTTTCTTTCATTCATGGCAATATAAACCCAGACGAGCAGCGTTTTATTATGAATTAAAACAAACTTGAGTGATAGTACAAGTTCAAAACATGGGACGGCTTCATCCCTGATGGAAACATTTTAACATATGTGCTTTATTTCCGCAGCAAACTCTTTTCAAGTTAGAACTTGTCTGAAGCTTGAAAAAGCCTTACAGCAGATAAAGAATAATTGGCTGGATTAAGTTTATAGCTCTCCTTATCTGGGCAGTTGCCCCACACAATTAAATAAAGAGACAGTTGGATTACGCTCTTTCTTCATGTGGGATAGTGTTAGATAACGCCCATGACAGGCTTTTAGCTATGGTGCAAACTTACGTAATTGCCATGGAGAATATAATGTCCTGTTACCAAGCCCTGCGCTGTGTTTACCAGTGTTTTCCCTGCACTTGAAACTTCAAAGAGTCCTCGCAGGATTGGGACCTAAATTAGCTACTACAAACAAAAGGGTTGGGAAAGCAAAGCTGGCTTTTATGGCCATGGAAGCAGAGAGGACAATGATTTCCTGTTGCAGGTATCTGTTGCCTTCCTCGTGCATCCAGAGTTTCCATGTTCAGCTTTCAAAGAGACACAAAATGAATGTTTCATAGTGTGGAAGATCCCAAAGAGAGATCTGAAGTATGTTTAGATGGGACAGCTAAACAGAAAGTCCTCCAAGGCTGACTGGCGCAGCATTGAGGTCCTCTGTTATCCTACAGCTTGGTCCTTACTCCATGCCCCATCTTGGAAGAGGTCAGAGAACCAAGTGCCAAGCAGTTACACAGCTGACAACCTCTGCTAAACTGAAATTAATTGGGATTACTGCTCTTAATTGGGATGACTGCTGGTACCCACGCAAGGTGAAACGCCACTGCCCAGAGCACGGGCTTCTGGATGAAGCCCCGAAGGGTGAAAGCCCACCTCCCTTCAGGGCAGCAGGAACTCTGCCACTGGTGTGAGTGGGTGCAGCACTGGGCCATAAGTGCAATTCAATATCGATGGCAGTTTGGCCTTGCCCTTTTTGAAGGAAACACCTTCTGACACCTCTGTGTCGGAGACATCTGCTGTGCAGACCTCTGCCCTGTCCTCCAACCACACCTCGCTACCTGGAGCTATTCAGGTGGAACTGCCCCAACGCCAATGGGACTTCTGTCTGAGTAAAGACAACGCTAAACGAACTTACTACGTATAATCCCACCCTTTATCAGCCTTGCTTGAAGTGTCAGTGTTAAAATGCCAGCCTTGCCTTGAATAGCTGAAGGTATTTGCCCTCAGTGTGTCTGAAGCTGGTTTTGGGCTTCGTCACCTGCAGCCCACCTCCAATGGACACCCGACAGAGCACAAAAATTGCCCTTACTGTTCATGGCTCCTACATCCTACCACTGTTAGCCCACAGGCAAGCTACAGGGATGAGTGAAATCGAATTTATAGTGATGAAATTGTGAATAAAATTGAGCTCATCTTCTAACGCTCCCTGCAAACTCTACAAGTCCTCCACTAAGCAGCGTGTCTTCCCCTCTTCATCTATTACCCTCCAGACTTCCAAATACAGTATCTTACTGAGGGAACAGATCACGTATGCCTCTAGCATGGAGCGCAATTATTTGTCCATTTTATGGATATGGGTATTTGTATCTTCCAATAGATTTACTTACTGTTTTTCTGAACAGGTTTTGAAATAAAACACTTCTATGTACCTAATTTAAGAAATATTGCCAGAGAACTTTTAAAAGCATAAACAGTTTTCTTCTGAAAAGCCTAGCAGTCCTGTCTTCATCATATTTATTAGTACTATTTCCATGATGTTATCAACAAATTGTTTTACTCGAAGTTTCTCATTCATTATTCTAACAGTAACATAATCAGAAATATGCTAAAGTCTCTTCTTAGCATTTATATTTGTTAAAAAAATAGTTTACATTTACAAAAGACATTAGCCAAATTTGTTTTGAATCTACTTGAACATAGCTCTTATTAATCAGATTTTCTGGAGCTGAATGATCTTCGCATTTGACATCTGAAACTTTTGTGGCTTTTTGTCTAAGCAAAGAAAACAGTGATAATGGACAACTTCCAGCTGCAAACTTCTTTTTTTTTTTACTGACATTGTACAGGTTTTATTTTGATTAATGAAGACAAGTTTTTCCAAATTTTAAGTCAGTGATGTTAAAGGAGGCATTTCTTAACGTAATGAAAGGAGACGCTTTAGCCTTGCAGGACATTTTAACTTGTATTATAAAGCTTTAAGCCCTAAAAATCCTCAACCACCCACCCACACTGTCTCACTTTTAACCCTTAAATTACCACGTGCAACAGAAATGCAAAAGAAAACATCACGTGCTGTGAAGAGGCTTAACACTGCGATCCCCTGGGATTGCTGGTTATTCTTACATATTACCAATTTGGGCTAGCCGCTGACTGAAGGATGTTCTTATTGACTCCGTGGCACAGAGGGAAAAGCTCTAGGCCAAGTTAAAGCTAATAGGGTAAATGCATTTAGGACAGGCCACATTTCAGCGCATTATATGCCACTGATGTCATTTTCAAGTTTGTAAGAGGGCAGTAGTCTCCCGACACTTGAAACTCAGATCCAAACTGCGCGCTGCTACATGACCGAGGTGTTTATGTACAAGGCACCGAGTTATACATTTCTACAAGAACCTAGGTTTACGTTATTTGGTGAAATATAACTGCAGATGGAAGAAATATACGATTTTCCTCCTTCAACCTCTTTTGGCAGCTGTTGTTTTGATCTGATCACTGGCCCTGATTTGTTTCCTGCTCCAGCCAGGGTTCAGCTCTGCTCTGTAATTCCAAGCAGATGAGCCGGGGAGTCCAACCCTGTAATTACACCTCCTCTCTTTACCCTCTAACTTCAAACCTCCCATTTCGACTTTTACATCTCAGATCACAGAGTTTTAAAGAACACCTCTGGCGTTCCGGCAGGTCTGGCTCAACTAAACATGTTTCTACACTCTCCGGATTTCATAGCTGAGCTGTGAGAAGGGTATAAAACCCCCTCCTGGGGAACAGGGTCTCCTGCTCTTTCTTTCTCCAAACAAAATACACAATCAGAAGCCCATGCTCTTTATTATTTATTGAATACCATCTGTGTGCTTAGCACTTGTACAAACACAGAGACAGACAATCCCTGCTCCGCAAAATCAACTCCAGGAATAGCTTTGAAATCCTTACCCCAGCTCACAGATCTCACACTGAATCCATGTAAGTCGCTCGCGTTGTAACAGTTTAAAAAAATTCCTCTTTTTACGAGTAAGCTTGGGGTCCTAAGAAATTTAACTGAAGAAGGCTGGATGCTACAAAGTACTTCAGAATTAGGAACACTCTTCAAAACGATGCTGTAACTGAGTAGGTTGAGTCACTCTTGCAGAACAATATTGCGCCCAGATTTTTCAAATCTGGCTGCCAAATGTTAGACATACCTAAGCAGCTCATTAAATACCCCCCATTTCAGAAGTTGCTCTGGAAGAACACGGGCTTTCTGGAAGGATGGGTTATCTGTTTAAGTGCCTAAAAAGGGATTTACAAGCTGAACTTGTAAGTTTAAGTTTAAATACGCTAGCTTTTCTCAGGAAAATTTTGCCTACTCCGCAGTTTCAGAGAAATACCAGTCCAGGGCTAAGCGGGGAGAGCCTCAAAGCAGAACAGTGCGTAATGACACCCAGAGTCTCCCTGCTCTGCAGCAAAACACTTTTCCTTGGGTGCATGACCCGGCGCTGCTGCCTAAGGCTTCCCAGCTAGTATCTCCGCATCAAAAACCTCTTCCTCCCCTGCAGGTGAGACGCGGGTCCCCCGGGACAGCTCGGCCAAGCTCCCGCAGGTTGGCAGAGCCAGCCCTTTGCCCGCAGGTGCCCAAACCATCCTTGTGCGAGGTGCCCGGACCAGCTGCTCCATCCGCGCAGTTACGGGCGTCCCAAGATAAACCCGCAGACGCCAACTTCGGTCAAATCCCCGGGATTTCACCCGCACCGTCCGGCCGCCGCTTTACACCGCACCCACGCCTTTTGCGAAGGGGTGCAGCTAACCAGGGGGCTCAGCCCGAGCAAGCAAGGGCTCCGCTCGCTTCGGCATTCCATATGGAGCG